>OZ035834.1:35040205-35175205 GCA_964034765.1 Knipowitschia caucasica | reverse complement strand
CCGCTCACGAGCGCCTATTCTCGGTCAAGAAAGTGGCGGTTTCTCGGGCCCGTAGAAGGCGAACCAGAGGGGCTAGAGACATGGGGTTTGGACCCACGCACTCCTCCGGACCTGGGCTACCACCGGGGCGGGCTTTGCTCCCGCTCAGATCCGGGCCTGGGCGCTCATTCCCGGGGGAAGAAAGCCCCGCTTTCCGGGCTCCTCAAAGCCGAGCCAGGGGGGCTACAGACACGGGGGTGGGACCCAGGGACTCCCCTGGTCCCGGGGTACCCGCAGTGTGAATTTGACGCGCGGGGGACCAAGGACCAGAAAGTTATGGCCCTTGGAAACCACCGGGGGACAGCGCGCCTCTGCCATCCGCCCAAGAGCGCTCCTTCTGGGGGAGGAGAACCTCGGCTTACATGGCTCGTAGAAAACGAACCATAAGGGCTAGAGACACGTGGTTTTCACCCACGCACTCCTCTGGTCCTGGGCTACCACCGGGGTGTGCTTTGCTCCCGCTCAGATCCGGGCCTGGGCGCCCATTCCCGGGGGAAGAAAGACCCGCTTTCCGGGCTCCTCAAAGCCGAGCCCAAGGGGGTAGAGACACGGGGGTTGGACCCAAGGACTCCCCTGGTCCAGGGGTACCCGCGGTGTGAATTTGACGCGCGGGGGACCAAGGACCAGAAAGTTATGGCCCTTGGAAACCACCGGGGGACCGTGCCTCTGCCATCCGCCCAAGAGCGCTCCTTCTGGGGGAGGAGAACCTCGGCTTACATGGCTCGTAGAAAACGAACCATAAGGGCTAGAGACACGGGGTTTTCACCCACGCACTCCTCTGGTCCTGGGCTACCACCGGGGTGTGCTTTGCTCCCGCTCAGATCCGGGCCTGGGCGCCCATTCCCGGGGGAAGAAAGACCCGCTTTCCGGGCTCCTCAAAGCCGAGCCCAAGGGGGTAGAGACACGGGGGTTGGACCCAAGGACTCCCCTGGTCCAGGGGTACCCGCGGTGTGAATTTGACGCGCGGGGGACCAAGGACCGAAAGTTATGGCCCTTGGAAACCACCGGGGGACCGTGCCTCTGCCATCCGCCCAAGAGCGCTCCTTCTGGGGGAGGAGAACCTCGGCTTACATGGCTCGTAGAAAACGAACCATAAGGGCTAGAGACACGGGGTTTTCACCCACGCACTCCTCTGGTCCTGGGCTACCACCGGGGTGTGCTTTGCTCCCGCTCAGATCCGGGCCTGGGCGCCCATTCCCGGGGGAAGAAAGCCCCGCTTTCCGGGCTCCTCAAAGCCGAGCCAGGGGAGCTACAGACACGGGGGTGGGACCCGGGGACTCCCCTGGTCCCGGGGTACCCGCAGTGTGAATTTGACGCGCGGGGGGCAAAGGACCAGAAAGTTATGGCCCTTGGAAACCACCGGGGGACCGTGCCTCTGCCATCCGCCCAAGAGCGCTCCTTCTGGGGGAGGAGAACCTCGGCTTCCATGGCTTGTAGAAAACGAACCATGGGTGCTAGAGACATGGGGTTTTCACCCACGCACTCCTCCGGACCTGGGCTACCACCGGGGCGGGCTTTGCTCCCGCTCAGATCCGGGCCTGGGCGCCCATTCCCGGGGGAAGAAAGCCCCGCTTTCCGGGCTCCTCAAAGCCGAGCCAGGGGGGCTACAGACACGGGGGTGGGACCCGGGGACTCCCCTGGTCCCGGGGTACCCGCAGTGTGAATTTGACGCGCGGGGGGCAAAGGACCAGAAAGTTATGGCCCTTGGAAACCACCGGGGGACCGTGCCTCTGCCATCCGCCCAAGAGCGCTCCTTCTGGGGGAGGAGAACCTCGGCTTCCATGGCTTGTAGAAAACGAACCATGGGTGCTAGAGACATGGGGTTTTCACCCACGCACTCCTCTGGTCCTGGGCTACCACCGGGGTGTGCTTTGCTACCGCTCAGATCCGGGCCTGGGCGCCCATTCCCGGGGGAAGAAAGCCCCGCTTTCCGGGCTCCTCAAAGCCGAGCCAGGGGGGCTACAGACACGGGGGTGGGACCCGGGGACTCCCCTGGTCCCGGGGTACCCGCAGTGTGAATTTGACGCGCGGGGGGCAAAGGACCAGAAAGTTATGGCCCTTGGAAACCACCGGGGGACCGTGCCTCTGCCATCCGCCCAAGAGCGCTCCTTCTGGGGGAGGAGAGGACCGCAGCAGCAGGGTCAGGAGGCACGCTGCTCCATACCCCCGTGCTTACGGCCATACCACCTTGAGAATGCCCGATCTCGTCTGATCTCGGAAGCTAGGCAAGGTCGGGCCTGGTTAGTACTTGGATGGGAGACCGCCTGGGAATACCAGGTGCTGTAAGCATTTTGCCCCTGGAGCTCGGGCCTGGGGGCGGGCAGGTCCGCCAGGGGGGGTTAAGGTTAGGTGTGGGGAAGCCCTGGTTCTCCAGGGGGGCTATGTGCAGGCGTGGGGCGGCCTGGATCTCCATGGGGGGTTAGGTGTGGGGGAAGGCCTGGACCTCCAGGGGGGCTATGTGTGCAGGTGTGGGGGGCGGCCTGGATCTCCATGGGGGTTAAGGTTAGGTGTGGGAGGCCTGGATCTCCATGGGGGTTAAGGTTAGGTGTGGGGGGCCCTGGTTCTCCAGGGGGCTATGTGCAGGCGTGGGGGCGGCCTGGATCTCCATGGGGGTTAAGGTTAGGTGTGGGGAGGCCCTGGTCTCCAGGGGGGCTATGTGCAGGCGTGGGGGCGGCCTGGATCTCCATGGGGGTTAAGGTTAGGTGTGGGGAAGGCCTGGACCTCCAGGGGGGCCATGTGCAGAGTGGGGGCGGCCTGGATCTCCATGGGGGTTAGGGTTAGGTGTGGGGAGGCCCTGGTTCTCCAAGGGGGTCTATGTGCAGGCGTGGGGGAGGCCTGGATCTCTGTGGGGGTTAAGGTTAGGTGTGGGGAAGGCCTGGACCTCCAGGGGGGCTATGTGCAGGCGTGGGGGCGGCCGGGATCCGTGGGGGTTAAGGTTAGGTGTAGGGAAGCCCTGGTTCTCCAGGGGGGCTATGTGCAGGTGTGGGGGCGGCCTGGATCTCCATGGGGGTTAAGGTTAGGTGTGGGGAAGGCCTGGATCTCCATGGGGGTTAAGGTTAGGTGTGGGGAAGGCCTGGACCTCCAGGGGGGCTATGTGCAGGTGTGGGGGGCGGCCTGGATCTCCATGGGGGTTAGGTGTGGGGGAAGGCCTGGATCTCCATGGGGGTTAAGGTTAGGTGATGGGGAAGGCCTGGACCTCCATGGGGGTTAAGGTTAGGTGTGGGGAAGGCCTGGACCTCCAGGGGGGCTATGTGCAGGCGTGGGGGCGGCCGGGATCTCCGTGGGGGTTAAGGTTAGGTGTAGGGAAGCCCTGGTTCTCCAGGGGGGCTATGTGCAGGTGTGGGGGCGGCCTGGATCTCCATGGGGGTTAAGGTTAGGTGTGGGGAAGGCCTGGATCTCCATGGGGGTTAAGGTTAGGTGTGGGGAAGGCCTGGACCTCCAGGGGGGCTATGTGCAGGCGTGGGGGGCGGCCTGGATCTCCATGGGGGTTAGGTGTGGGGAAGGCCTGGATCTCCATGGGGGTTAAGGTTAGGTATGGGGAAGGCCTGGATCTCCATGGGGGTTAAGGTTAGGTGTGGGGAAGGCCTGGACCTCCAGGGGGGCTGTGTGCAGGCGTGGGGGGCGGCCTGGATCTCCATGGGGGTTAAGGTTAGGTGTGGGGAAGGCCAGGACCTCCAGGGGGGCTATGTGCAGGCGTGGGGGGCGGCCTGGATCTCCATGGGGGTTAAGGTTAGGTGTGGGGAAGGCCTGGATCTCCATGGGGGTTAAGGTTAGGTGTGGGGAAGGCCTGGACCTCCAGGGGGGGCTTTGTGCAGGCGTGGGGGCGGCCTGGATCTCCATGGGGGTTAAGGTTAGGTGTGGGGAAGCCCTGGTTCTCCAGGGGGGCTATGTGCAGGCGTGGGGGCGGCCTGGATCTCCGTCGGGTTTAAAGTTAGGTGTGGGGAAGGCCTGGATCTCCATGGGGGTTAAGGTTAGGTGTGGGGAAGGCCTGGACCTCCAGGGGGGCTATGTGCAGGCGTGGGGAAGGCCTGGATCTCCATGGGGGTTAAGGTTAGGTGTGGGGAAGGCTTGGACCTCCAGGGGGGCTATGTGCAGGCGTGGGGGCGGCGGGGATCTTCGTGGGGGTTAAGGTTAGGTGTGGGGAAGGCTTGGACCTCCAGGGGGGCTATGTGCAGGCGTGGGGGCGGCGGGGATCTTCGTGGGGGTTAAGGTTAGGTGTGGGGAAGCCCAGGACCTCCATGGGGGCTATGTGCAGGCGTGGGGGCGGTCTGGATCTCCAGGGGGGCTCTGTGCAGGCTGCTGCCCGACCACGGCAACCCACACCCCCGGAGGCGCACCTCCAGGGACCGCCGGGGCCGGGGAAGACCTGTGCACCAGTCGGAACCGGGTACCCACTATTAAGCCCCCCCTCGGACTGCACACCCTTAAGCGCTGCTGGAAAAACCAGGCGTGCCTGGGACTACAAACAGAACAAAACGTGCCTAGTACTACAGTCTAAACACTCAGGTTTTTTCTCAAAACACTTAGTCTGATTTCCGAGGACCCCGCCACTTCAGGAGCTGCCCTTGGCTCTATTTAAGCCCGGGTTCTTGCTCTTTCGCGGTGAGACCCGTGGTATGTACCCCCTGGAACGCCGGTTAGACAGTGTGGTTCTCCCATCCCTATACAAGCGTAATTTTAACCCGGGCCCTCTCGGGAAGTCATTTATTTCTGCACACCCACACATACACGTTTTTGTTGGTGGGTCCCTTTGACAGGGCCGTTCAGAATGGGACCCATAGACATAATCTTTTTTTACTGGGACTACTTTAAGTAATACAAAACAGTCAATAGAAAACAAACAACTATTTTAAAGGAATTTTATTTTAGATTTTTTTTTCGAATTGCAGTGATTCTATTTTTGACATAGAATTTAATGCCACTCCATGTCCGATGTCTAAGGTCATCTGGTGAGGCATTAATGCAGGCCAGGCCAGGCCAGGCCAGGCAGTGAGACTTCCCAGGGACTTTTCCAGTCTGTATGAAAGGCGTCATGGTCTTCTCCACAGCCTTCACCTCAGATGCAGACCATGGCTTTCTTACACGTTCTAGGGAGAGAAATAAAAATATATCAGCAATATACACTCCCAGGGTTAGGACCAAGCAGCCTGGCTGTAATCCCCCACCTGGTACACTTACCAGAAGGGGCACTGCCACTACCATGGGGTGCATCTGGATGAATGGTTGAAGGTTCTCCGCTTGAAGTTTCTTTTAGCCCGTCCGTTTGTGAGAGGATCTCTACTGCTCTCCCTGTCGCACAGAAAATAAAAATACAAGTGGCCTTTAGGGGAAAAAAATCATACATATTTTAATAATATCAAGAATTACCTTCAGGCTCAATTTGTATTTGGTCGAGGCTCTTTCCTTCGAATTCCGTCACTCTTCCCTGCTCCATGGCCATCAACACTTTGCTGATTTTGGCCAACTCCAGTGTCCCCTCTGGTAGTCTGTAATATTGTCTGTGGATGCGAATTTCATGGCCGAGGAAGTTGGCTAGTATGTCCATTTCATTCTCTTTCATATTGAGAACTGTAGACATAGTAGCTATGTGCTTTCTAAGTTTGGTTGAGGATAGCATCTCTGGATGCACCGCACCACATTCTTTGGCTACCTGCCGTAGGGAGTCTGATCCCCTGATGTGGGTGTCTGCGCCCGGGCGGGAGAAGAAGTATGGGTTATGGTCAGAGATGGAACAGGCCCTTCTGTTCTCCACCAGCACCTCCATCGAAGCAATCATTTCAGGAGTCAAAAGAACCGGCACTTTCCGACTTCTTTTCCCTTTAATTTCAATGCGTTGAAAATGCTGACACAGCTTTTTCTCAAGTTGGGACAGTCCCAGAGCAATGTCAGAATGGATCCCAGTCTTACTTCTTAAGGTAAACGCTGTCAGTGGCATCTTTGAAACCTCACCTTCCCTTCTTCGATTGAAAATAATGACCTCACAAAGAGTCAAAACTGCCAGTTTAGACCAATGCTTAGACGTTGGCTCACTTATTAGGGTTTGCACATATTCAGGTCGACATACCTCAATATGTGCATGCATGGCTCTAACGTCGTCAGTCAGAGGGAGCAGGTCCGGAGTGTTCCACTTGGCTTGCCGGAGGGTCTGTAGGGCAGCAGAAGAAACACAGACGTCCCACCTCTTCTCAAAAAGCAGCCGGCTTCGTTGGAGGTTTTTAATAAATAGTTCATCAACACAATGCTCCATTTTTGAGTCACATTCAAGAATATCTGCTAGCTTTCTGAGGCTATGGCCGAGTTTGAGGGCCAAGGATGGAGTCTTGTATTGATTTGTTTCCTCATCATATCCAGCCACAGACCTGACTGCATCAATCACATGGTTAAAGTTGGAAGGAATAAAGAAATCCTTAATTGTTTTCAGTTTCCCTGCGGTTTTTGCTTCGTTAATTAACCTACCGACTTCTCTCATTTTCTGCCTAATGTAATCATGCTTAGTCTTATCATGCCCGTGTTTTAAGTACAGGTGCTCTCCGAGTCTCAGAATCCCCTTTTCTGCTTTGACAACACCCGTGACCTCATCCTGATGCATTGCCGAAATTAAAGACCACAGCCTTTTGCTGATGCCCTCCGGTACAGGCTGGGCTAGGGAGCAGAGGGACTGGACCCTACTTCTACCTGGTTTAGCCTGGGCATCTTTCTGTGAAAGCCGGCACCTGGCCACATGCCTCCACAGCCACTTTCGCTTAAGCAATGCCCCACAGTCTATACAGTGCAAAAACTCACTGGATTTAACTGGGGAATTTGGCTGTTTAGCTGGGACTAAAGTTCCAATGCCGGCCTTTAAAACCTCAAAATTGTGCTCACGGTTTCCACTATTCCTGATCAAATCAAACTGAAGTTTACGTGCTTTAGATTTCACAGGTAGAGCCAATGCTCTGGCTACGTCACTTTCATTTCCATGTTTTCTAGTCAAATGACGGGACATTTTGTGGCAGGACATTGAACAGTAGAGGCAGAAGTGTCTCTTGCTGTAAACTCGCCCCCCATTTTTCTTCTTTTGCAGCTGCATGATAACAATCTTATTTGCCTTTGGTTCGTCACTTTCCGAGTCTTGAAGAAAAGTGTTTTTGATTTTTCTTTTTCCATACTTTTTTACAGGTTTCTTCTTGACAGTTAAATCGTCAGAATCTGAGTCGACTTCATCAATTAGGGACTCTTGACTAAGCTGCACAAACAACAAATAATTTGTAATAATTCTATATAACAATTTGAAGTCATGACTTGTAGTCAGCACTTACCAGTGGTTTGTAAGCGTGCGCTTCAGTGTGCTGCTCTGTGATTGGCTGTAGCCTAATGAACCACACACTTGCACCTTTTTCTAGCCTGACACCTGACTTCCTCTGTTGTGCTGCTCCATGATTGGCTCCAGCCTGCTTGACTGAAATTGCCCCAGTGTGCCCCTCCTTGATATCCCGCAACCCACCACCAGGGTTCCGACACATAACACACTTTTTTCAGGAAAGTAAACCTCCAGGGGTCCTTTCCATATTTTTACAGAGACTGCATAAGGACCGTTAGAAAAGCATTACCCATTGATTATTAAGCTTGGACCAGTGGGGTCCGGTGTTCGGGCCCCACCACGTAAAACCAGTCCCCATGACGTGAGTGGAATCTCAGGTTATGGAACCCACCAGGAGTTGAAAACAAGTGCACACACACACACACACACACACACACACACACACATACATGTTTTTGCTACATGGTGAGGACCAAATTTTTTGGTGTGTTTAGGACCTACCGCGTGGGGTCCTCACTTTGAACAAGAATTTAAGGCATGTCTTAAGTCATAAAAAAATGATATAAAGACAGATAATTTTTTTGGACTGTGGTCTTCCTGAAATCATGTTAATCATCACAATTCATTTTTATTTTTTTTTGTCCGATTTTTCTATTCTCCTGGGGACCTCATACCATAAACCACCAGCGGGTGTCACTATTAAAAAAACCTTGTTTTAGTGATGCCTAGTGGGGACCTTTCTTCACACATGAACAGAACTATTACAAATGTATATGAAAGCTTTTCATTTTGATGAAAAGATCCTGCTGAAGAAGGTAAACATTAATAACATTCATAAGTAAGCTGAATTTTAAGAAAGATGGGTATCATATTTTTATTAACTTCGTATTGAATTGAGTGTATCTCCATCTTGACTATTTACTGTAATTATGTATTGATTAATGATCTGTGCACCTAAGACTAATAAACAAAGTTTAAATAATATATCTTTTTTTATTATTATTCTTAGCAACATGTGCATATTATTTTCTGCATAATCATGAAATTATGTTGAATTGATAGTATCACTATGAACTAAAACTAATGAGGTATAAGATTCAGCCCACTGCTTAATGCACATTTTGGTGCATGAATGAGAGCATGGATGAGTGGATCCTTGATTTAAGCGCTTTGAGTGTCTAACAAAGGTAGAAAAGTGTTATATAGATGTAACCATTCTCTTTTATTAACTTGTTTTCTGAAAATACCACAAGATGTATGGAAAACAAATCACAACATCTGTAAACTGCACAGCAAACTAGGCAAGGAGAGAGGAGAGACAGGAGAGAGGAGAGAGGAGAGAGGACAAGGAGAGAGGAGAGACAAGGAGAGGAGAGAAGAGAGAGAGGAGACAGGAGAGGAGGAGACAAGGAGAGAGAGAAGAGAGAGAGAACAAGGAGAGTCAACAAGGAGGAGACAAGGAGAGAGGAGAGAAAAAAAGGAGAGAGGAGAGGTGACAAGGAGAGAGGAGGAGACAAGGAGAGGAGGAGACAAGGAGAGAGGAGAGAAAACAAGGAGTCAACAAGGAGGAGACAAGGAGAGAGGAGAGAAAACAAGGAGAGAGGAGAGGTGACAAGGAGAGAGGAGGAGACAAGGAGAGAGGAGGAGACAAGGAGAGAGGAGGAGACAAGGAGAGAGGAGGAGACAAGGAGAGAGAGGAGGACAAGGAGAGGAGAGGGACAAGGAGAGAGGAGAGGACAAGGAGAGAGGAGGAGACAAGGAGAGAGGAGGAGACAAGGAGAGAGGAGGAGACAAGGAGAGAGAGAGACAAGGAGAGAGAAGGAGAGAGGAGAGGACAAGGAGAGGAGAGGAGACAAGGAGAGGAGAGGAGAAGGAGAGAGGAGAGGTGACAAGGAGAGAGGAGGAGACATGGAGAGAGGAGAGGTGACAAGGAGAGGAGCGGAGACAAGGAGAGAGGAGGAGACAAGGAGAGAGGAGAGGTGACAAGGAGAGAGGAGAGGTGACAAGGAGAGGAGACAAGGAGAGAGGAGAGGTGACAAGGAGAGAGGAGGAGACAAGGAGAGAGGAGGAGACAAGGAGAGAGAGAGGTGACAAGGAGAGAGGAGAGGTGACAAGGAGAGAGGAGAGGTGACAAGGAGAGGAGAGGAGACATGGAGAGAGGAGGAGACAAGGAGAGAGGAGGAGACAAGGAGAGAGGAGAGGAGACAAGGAGAGAGGAGAGGAGAGCAGACAAGGAGAGAGGAGAGGAGAGACAAGGAGAGGGGAGAGGAGACAAGGAGAGAGGAGAGGAGACAAGGAGAGAGGAGAGGAGACAAGGAGAGAGGAGAGGAGACAAGGAGAGAGGAGAGGAGACAAGGAGAGAGGAGAGGAGACAAGGAGAAAGGAGAGTGTTTGTTATGCTAATGCTAATTAGCATTAGCATTAGCATTAGTAGTAGACTAGTAGTAGTAGTAGTAGTAGTAGTGATAGTAGCAGTATCAGTAGCATTAGCATTAGCAGTAGACTACTAAAAAAACAGAAATTCCTTCTTAGTCATTTTCAAATACATTTAGAGTCCACTGACCACTGGATCTCTAATTTTACAATAATAATATAAATGGCATCGGCAGGATTCGAACCCGCAAGCATTGGATCTCTATCCCTTCACCTTAACCACTCTACCAACAGCGGACCCACATTATGTTGGATATTGACTCGGGGTCATGATTAGGATTTAAGGGAATCTGTTCCGAAGGTCGCACAGGCACAAACCACACCTCTACGGAATCGGCTCGGCCAGCTGAACGCAACGGTGTAAAGCTTTTGACCCTGCAATGTTCAGCCGCGAATTTTTTAAAAAATGCGCCTCGTTAAGTCTAATTACTCGGCCAAACGAGGTCGTACAACGATAACGGAGGTGTCCTTGGAAAGCCCTAGATGTGACGAGTCACATATATGAGCTGCAGCAAGGTGGCGCTGTCCTCCAACCAAAATCAGGACTTTCCTGGATTTTCCTGGCCACCGAGACCCTCCTCTTTTAAAAAGCGGGTGGCCGAGCCAGTTGAAACTTTGGATTAATGTTCAGCCTGTACGTAGAAGGGTGCGTACCAAGTTTCGACTAGTTTGGATGAAATTTGAACTTTTAACAAGCCTCCAAGCACTTTTTGGGCCTTCAAAAGCCTAACCTTAAAGGGGAGGTGTACCAACATTTCAACTTTGGACTACCAGCCTCATTTTTGACTATGTTACACAGCAGGCTATTCTGAGCTCGAATATGTAGGCGCCCGCTCAAACCGACCAATAGGAAGCAAAGTAGCCAACCGAGTGTCCGAGTGGGTTGAAACTTTAGATTCTCGGTCGGACGGGGTTGAAATGGGCGTGTGCCGAATTTGGACTCGTTTCCATTAAATTTGAAGCCGTGACGAGCTTAATTAGCGTGAGATTTTTTACCGAACGAAGGCCCGCCCACCGAGAACCGTAAGGCCCCCGGAGGTCTACCCTACACCGTTGGACTCGTCTCGTGGCCCTCTACCACATATCCAAAATTCAGGCGTCTAACCCCTTCGGAAGTCCGAGTGACCGTTTTTGGACCAGAAGCTAAAGACGGTCTCAGGACCGTATACCCTTACCCTACCCTAAAAAGCTAGGCAATCAAAGGCCAAAACCTGTTCCGAAGGTCGCACAGGCACAAATCAGACCTCTACGGAACCGGCTCGGCCAGCCGAACGCAACGGTGTACGGCTTTTGTCCCTGCCATGTTCCACCGCGGAGCTAGGGGGCGACAACCGTTTGAAACCGCTCCCCTCGTTAAGTGTTATAACTCGGCCAAACGAGGTCGTAGAGCGATGATAGAGGTATCGTTGGAAAGCCCTTCATGTGACGAGTCACATATATGAGCTGCAGCAAGGTCCGCCAAAATTCAAAATTCATTCACCGATTGTAGGGCCGTTTCAAAAGATACAAAGTTATTAGTATTTTCCCAGGTATCGCAACGACACAGGCTATGACCTGTCGAAATTGTAGAGCTCTAGCAGCAACTTTGCGCAAAAGTGTGGGAATTAGAACTGGCCCCTATTTTTCCCGCTATCCCAGCGACACAGGCTATGACCTGTCCAAATGGTAGAGCTCTAGATCTAACTTTGCGCAAAACTTGGGAATAAGAACTTGCCCTTCATTGAGCGTGTCCAGCTGGTGTCAGAGACACCGCTGTGTGAGTGGAGACCCAAAAACCCATTAAGTTAGCATTAGCATTAGCATTAGCATCACCATTGACATCACCATTAACATTAGCTTTAACATTAACATTAGCATTAGCATTAGCATTAGCATTAGCATCACCCTTTGACATCACCATTAACATTAGCTTTAACATTAACATTAGCATTAGCATTAGCATTAGCATCACCATTGACATCACCATTAACATTAGCTTTAACACTAACATTAGCATTAGCATTAGCATTAGCATTAGCATCACCATTGGCATCACCATTGACATCACCATTAACATTAGCATTAGCATTAGCATCACCATTGGCATCACCATTGGCATCACCATTGACATCACCATTAACATTAGCTTTAACATAACAATTAACGTTAGCATTAGCATTGGCATCACCATTAGCATTAGCATTAGCATCACCAGTAGACCAATAGTAGTAGTAGTAGTAGTGTAGTAGTAGTAATAGTAGCATTAGCGTGGACATTAGCATGGTTAGCATCTTTATCGGTAATATTGAATAACATATAAATGTGGAAGCTCCCTTATACTTCCAGATTTAATGGACGTACATATAAATCTGGAAGAAAAACTTGGAAGTAAGCGATTTCAATGCAAAGTCAATGGGAAAATCAGGATGATGAATTCAGGAGTAAAAAGTGCCTCTACTCAGCACTTTTTACTCCTGAATTCATCACATCTGAATCAATGAGCTCACGTTTTACATTCAATTACGTATTATAATACAACTTGAATGTAGTAACTTGGCGTGACGCTCGCTCTCCTCCAATCACACAACGAGGCTGCGTTAGCCTCTATAGCGCTAACACAGAGGCATGTTAGCATAGGTGGCTATAACTCCTCTGGCAGTAACTGCAGACACAGCAAAACAGCCCAAACCACACAACAGTGAGGAAGAGAAGAGGAACTAAAGCTCGAATATCTACGCTCGGACTATCTCTGTTCAAACTACGTTTGGACGGGAAACTAGCGGTAATCTTTCAGTGATATATTTTGTTACTTTTGTACCATTTTATTAGTGATTATTGTACAGCTTACAAGAACTTGCGCTCATGCTAATGTTAGCATACATACCAGATCGCAAATAAAACTAGACTGAGAGAGCGTAAGGGAAATGAGAAGCCTGTGAGCAAGTTGGGGGTGGTCCTAAACATTAAAACCTTGCAGAAACGCGTATAGTTCCTTTAATTCACCTGTTCCTCCAGCTCTAGGAGGCAACTTCTGTTGTGATTTTGGACTATTCAAAACCATTGATTGATTGAAAACTAAAAATGCAAGGAATCATGACAAACTGTGATTAACAAATCTTACAAATTCTTGAACAATAAAACCCAAAAATACCACTTTAGATCATTGCAAATAGTATTGATACAGGTACATAATTTTTTTATTCATTGTTACAGCTTTAGTTGAATGGAAGACCAAATTAGATTTTGGATTTTGGATTTCGATTTAACTGCCTTAGGATACCCGTGTCTATTTCCTTCCTTTTTACTGCCCATTCAGCATCTTCAGTAGTTTGTTAACCTGTTCACTCACAGTGGCACTAAAAGAACAACTCAGAATCTGATTGTCATCCGTTGACCATGACTACACCACTGGTTTGGTCATTGGTGGGAGCCCCAAACACGTCTTTACTCCAGGCGGTGTCTGGGTCATCTTCCGGATGGCTCTGTAGATGTTGGACACAGAAACCTGAGTCCTCCTTGTCGATTTGGCTTTCTAAACCTCTTCCTCATGTCCCTGCTGCCCTTTGCTGTGTTTTGATCCTCCAGCCAGCAGTGTTCATTGTGTCCATTAAAATAATTTATCAAAACTTTAGTAAATATAATTTGTAGGTGACTAAAATTAGACTAAAAATAGTTTTTGAGTAGAAAGCTGTGACTAAAATGTCCAGATGATTTTATCTCCTTAAATGTAACTAAATACAAACATGGGAGGAGAAACAAGAAGCAGAGGAATGTGATTAAATGTAATTATAATGAATTATTATCATTATTATGTTATGGAACATAGTCATCTAAATTTACGTACAATTTCAAGTCAACTAAAACTAGATTTACTTGATGTCTCTTGACATAACTGGGTTTTCACCATCCACACCTGCGTCCAGTTATTTGATCTACGATGTTTGTGTTTAGTCATGACTGAGAACCTACATTGTTTCATATAGATGCATATGTTTATTGAAATTGTGGACTCTTGATAGTGCAATTAATATTGCTGGACTACTGACATTAGTACATTTAAGTTTTCCAATTATATAGCGACACAATTGCTCCATAATAATTCAGTGTACTTCTATATTCATCGGTTAAAGAATATGTCAATATGTCGAATATTGCTTTTAAAATGCTAGTTTTCATTGTTGATTTGTTTAATTTTGTAATTATTATAAAATATGCTGAAAATTGGGGGTTCAAAAGTTTTATTATCATTATAATTATGTTTAGTAACATCATCATCATTGTTATAATAATCATTCTTATCATAGATGTTATAATTAAATCCTGTGTATTTTTGGTGAAACAAAGTGCCTGTAGAGTGAACACACGCAACAAAAACAACAAAACTTGGTGGGGACTGCAATACTTATATTGACCTTTAGGGGCCGATACTGAGTCCACACACACAACAAGAACACCTAACCTGGTGAGGACTGCAATAATGTGTGTGACCTCCAGGGGCGCAGGGAAATATACACACCTGACATTTTGTCATGAAAATGGGCCCAAAGGGGACTTGTTAGAAAATACCTCCAGGCACCATTAGAGGGTGTTGTGAAGCCTGTAATGGTGCTTTGCCCGTGGGGACCTCATTTTTGGTCCCCACGGGGACACAGGTCCCCACTAGTCTGTGTGCAGTCAGGTTGAGGTCCCCACGATGTAGCAAAAACAAACGCACACACACACACACACACACACTCACATTAGTGTCACAGATGGCCGACTGCTCCATTCTCACACCACTTCTCTTCCCCACAGCAGCTTCTGTGTCCAGCACCAGGTGAGAGTCACATGGTTCCTGGTTCCTCTGATGCAGGAGGCTTCGAGGAGGTGATGGTCCTGGACATTTATAAACATTCATTAACATCCTGCTCCTCTGTGTTTGATTCTCTGATCTGTTGCTGATGAATCCACAACTTGGTAAAGACAGGATTTCCCGCTCACTGCAGGTGTGGAGTGAATGTGTCCCACACCCTGCTCCAAAGCCTGGATCACTCTGAGTCCAACTTATTTTTATTTTTTATTTTTTCTTTATTTTATTTCTTGTAATAAACTCATTCACTCATTCACACCAGCATTCTCACAACTAATCTGCAACTTATTTAAATGAACTGTTCTTTTAGTATAGTCCTCATTGTCATCATCTTAACATTCCAAAATTTAGCATTTACCAAAAAGAAAAAAAAGAAAAAAAAGAAAAAATTAAATTAACAGCAACCAATCACAAAATTAAAATCCACAAAAATAAAAACTCGGACCAGAAACAAAAAGATAAATACAATGATAATGCTAATTAAAGGGAAGAGAGAAGAGAAAAATAAATAAAAATACATACATAGTCTGAGTCCGACTTACCGACATTTACAGACATTTAGTTCTTCTTCCTCCGACGTCCAAATTCTACTAATTCGTTTCTGGTTTTGCGCATTGACACATGGTCGGACCACGAGACCATGGATGGACCTTTACCTTTGAACCATCAAGCGACATAGGGGGGCATCAGAATCAGAATCAGGACTAGTTTTCGTGCCGTCGTAAGAAACAGGAAGTCATCGTCCAGGGAATAGCTTCGGCGCTCGGTGACTTTATGGAGGAATATTTCTTCATAAATGATTGTTTTGGAGTTCTCCATATTTACATCACTCTGTAATCTGTCCATCATCTTATGTATAGAATTTGATATATTTTTACCAAAACACAATATGATAGAACGTCCGCAATTAGAGATGCACCGATTGTCTATAGTTTGTTTTTCTTGAGCTTCTTGCAGCCGTTGTCACCGCCTCATGCTTCTTAAACGTCCGACGAGATTCGTGGTATATGACTTTCTCGCAGCTCTTGAGATCTCAAAAAAATCCGGCTTTTTTCTGTTGTTTGCACTTCCTGAAAAACAGTCACTTATAAAGCTTAACGTTTGCAAATTACCAATCCATCTGAAGCGATAATGTCAAAAGTCTCACGGATCTTCCTGGGCTCATACGGGACTCACAAAGTTTAGATTATACTTGCCCTATATCGCCATTTGAATCATATTTGATACATGAATTTACTGAGCTCAAAAATCAGTGTGATTTTTTTTTCTCAAAGAACCTGTTGTATACGATTAGACACTTGTAATACACATGTCCATCCACCAGAGGCCAGTAATTTGGGCTCCAAAGTGACGCGGGTGATCAACACACACTCATTGAACTCTTTGACCCACATGTTTTTTTTTAGCCAACATTATTTCAAATTGAAACTTTTTAAGATGAGAAAAACTTTAAAATTGTCACTGATACTTCAAGGGCAATGTTTATAGGATTCATGCACTGTAAAACTTCAAAACATTTTACAACTTAATTTATAGTAAAGCCATGTTGAAATTGTCTGTATCAAATTCTATACTGTGGGTATTTACGGTTTTATTTTCCACTATGTTTTTCATTTTATTATTGTATTTCAAGACTTTTGCATCAAATAAAGCAACACCCAGTTTATTATCTTATATAATCTTTAAAAATTAGTTTTAACTATATAATCCAGGTTTATTTGATGTATATCAGCCATCATAAATAATTACAACAATACAGCAAAATGCTTTTGGGAGGATTAGTTGATAAAAGTAGAAAATAGGTAGGTAGTTTTTTTGTTTCAAAAATAATAGATAAAGATTCCATGTAATAAGATATGATGTATTTTTTCAGATGAAAATAAAAAACAGCGTTGAGGATGTTGTGAAGATGGTTATCAATAGGCATTCGAGTAACATGAAGGAATACATTTTTATAAAAATATACTTTTTTTCTGATAGAAAACACTAATACGGTATGTGGATGGTTCTGTTCATACTGGCAAACAAATACCCATTGTATCAAAAGTGATACAAATCAATAGTCATATTTGTAGATTGAAATGTTAGTTTTTTTATTTATTTGTTAGTTACAGGGCTCAGTGATCTCACCAGTCTCCAAATATGAGCATTTTCTGGCAATTATTTCATGGACCGGGTTTTATAGGGCTAGGAACAAATGCAGGACAAATGGATTCAACAAATTGACAAAGTCTGGGTCGGAAACATTGTCAGATTAAAATGAAAAGGTGCTCTACAAAAAATATATAGAATCAGAAAAATGGTGCAGGTGTAAATACGCCTGAGGTCAGAGCATTTTCTCTAAGCTAGTTTCTTTACGACCCTGGATCTTTACGACTCGGCCTTGGCTCCTCTCTGAGAGTCCGGTCGTGGCGGCCCCGTGCCCTCTGCTCCGCACAGGTATAAAATATGAAAGGATAAAAAGCCGTGTTTGATGTGGGCAGAGAAGTCACTGACTCATATTAAAGTAAATGCAGCTGGGCCTGAGAGCGGATAAATTATTAACCGCAGCGGGTTCGGTTAGCGCTGAAGCTAATCATGGACTGAGATAATCATTCATTTACACAACGACTCTTTCATGTTTGATGTGAAGACCGTCTCGGCGACGGGAAAAGTGCGAGTGTCTGAAAATGCATAATAAAGAAGGAAAAAAAACATATATGTAAGTCACATTTTTGGGAAAATGTATCTGTTATTTATCTTTGATTAATGATTGGTCATTTATCTGTGAGATGCAGTTTTGATAAAGGACAGGGACAAAAATGAGGGTAATAGAAAATAATTCCTAAAGAAGAAGTCCTAAATTACACGATGGTTTCCAGAACAATGTCTTCATTCTTAATGGATTCATTGCTCAACTTTACAGCCGGGCTTTTAATTGATATTTTACGTTAAATATAATATAACATTTTGAATTTAACGTTTGATAATTTCACACATACGTTGCTCCAGAATAAAATCTGCAACTTGTAATCCGAAAAATTTGGTAATACTGGACTCAGAGTTAACAGCTACATCAGATCAGTGACATCAGCAGCTTTTTACCATCAAATTAGTCCTGACTAGGACCAGGAACTACCATCGCATTAGTCCTGACTAGAACCAGGAAGTACCATCAAATTAGTCCTGACTAGGACCAGGAAGTACCATCAAATTAGTCCTGACTAGGACCAGGAAGTACCATCACATCAGTCCTGACTAGAACCAGGAAGTACCATCACATTAATCCTGACTAGAACCAGGAAGTACCATCAAATTAGTCCTGAATAGGACCAGGAAGTACCATCAAATTAGTCCTGACTACAACCAGGAAGTACCATCACATTAGTCCTGACTAGAACCAGGAAGTACCATCACATTAGTCCTGACTAGAACCAGGAAGTACCATCACATTAGTCCTGACTAGAACCAGGAAGTACCATCACATTAGTCCTGACTAGAACCAGGAAGTACCATCGCATTAGTCCTGACTAGAACCAGGAAGTACCATCACATTAGTCCTGACTAGAACCAGGAAGTACCATCGCATTAGTCCTGACTAGAACCAGGAAGTACCATCGCATTAGTCCTGTCCTCAGGTCTCATGCTTTAAATCAGCTCTGTTGTCTCTACATGGCCACGCACACAAAAAGGTACATCTGTGACATGTTAGAGCCATATGAACCAACTCTGAGGAGCACAGGGACTGGCCTCCTGCTGGGACTCTGAGGAGCACAGGGACTGGCCTCCTGCTGGGACTCTGAGGAGCACAGGGACTGGCCCCCTGCTGGGACTCTGAGGAGCACAGGGACTGGCCCCCTGCTGGGACTCTGAGGAACACAGGGACCAGAGGCAGACATCTTGGAGACCGGGGTTTGATGAGAAGAATAAGGATGTTGGTGAAAGCTCCGGCCTGTGTTCAAAGTCAGTTGGTTTCAGGAACAGGAACTCTCCGGTGGCTCGGTGCAGTCAGGCTTGGGGCCCCTGAGTGAAGGGCCCCTGCGCCTCTCTGCACACGTGTGACAGTGTGTGGGAGGATGCAGATGCAGCAGTCGGTGAATGCGGCTCACCACACACAGCTATCTCCATCTCTCTCTGTGGCGCTTGTGAAAGTCTCAGACGTCAGGGTAAAAATACGACTCATCGAAAACTGAAGCTATTTCTCATCTGTACCTTTGACTTCTGCAGAGTTAGAGATGACAACTCTAAACCAAGGAACTGTGAGTTCACGATGTGTCAAAGGTACAAAGTGTGTTGTTTTCAATGCTCTGAAGGGGATGTTGTGCTAAATGAAATTCTCCCAGAGCAGGTACTTTGTGGAAACTGCTTTGATGGTTTTAAAAAGATCGGTGTTTTCTTCGGCAGAAAAAGAAAGTTATCTCTGAGAAACAGGAAGTGGTGCCTCCTGCTGTTCACTCTGAACAAAACTGCTATTGATTAGAACAGTCACAGAGGAACTCAGTCCTGGATTTACAGCCTCAGTCCTGGATCTACAGCCTCAGTCCTGGGTCTACAGCCTCAGTCCTGGATTTACAGCCTCAGTCCTGGATCTACAGCCTCAGTCCTGGGTCTACAGCCTCAGTCCTGGATCTACAGCCTCAGTCCTGGGTCTACAGCCTCAGTCCTGGATCTACAGCCTCAGTCCTGGGTCTACAGCCTCAGTCCTGGATCTACAGTCTCAGTCCTGGATCTACAGCCTCAGTCCTGGATCTACAGCCTCAGTCCTGGGTCTACAGCCTCAGTCCTGGATCTACAGCCTCAGTCCTGGGTCTACAGCCTCAGTCCTGGATCTACAGTCTCAGTCCTGGGTCTACAGCCTCAGTCCTGGATCTACAGCCTCAGTCCTGGGTCTACAGCCTCAGTCCTGGATCTACAGCCTCAGTCCTGGATCTAGAGTCTCAGTCCTGGATCTACAGTCTCAGTCCTGGATTTACAGTCTCAGTCCTGGATCTACAGTCTCAGTCCTGGATCTACAGCCTCAGTCCTGGATCTACAGTCTCAGTCCTGGATCTACAGTCTCAGTCCTGGATCTACAGCCTCAGTCCTGGATCTACAGTCTCAGTCCTGGATTTACAGTCTCAGTCCTGGATCTACAGTCTCAGTCCTGGATCTACAGCCTCAGTCCTGGATCTACAGCCTCAGTCCTGGATCTACAGTCTCAGTCCTGGATCTACAGTCTCAGTCCTGGATCTACAGCCTCAGTCCTGGATCTACAGTCTCAGTCCTGGATTTACAGCCTCAGTCCTGGATCTACAGTCTCAGTCCTGGATCTACAGCCTCAGTCCTGGACCAATGGGTTCTGTGCGTTTGTTATTACTGTATTTCCTGTGTTCTCTGATTGGTTGTTGGTGAATCTAAAAACTTTTGAAGTCCTCTGACGACTGCTGTTGTGGTTTAGGGCGATACACATGTATATTGAATTGAATTGTAGCCACAGCTGCCCCGGGGCGGACATCCTCTGCAGCTGCCCCACTCCTTTCCCAGCGGTCTCCCATCACAGTGCTACCCAGGTCCTGCTGGTGTGTCTCCATACCCCACGTTTGCCAAAGGTCCTTGAAAAAATTGTATGATCTACTTGTATCTGTTACCATGGCGACCGTGGCATAAAGCTTTTTCTCAAGAAAACATCATTTTATTAATTTCCTTTTGATTATAAACCCATGATTTTATATTTAGAATCTACAGATTTGGTTCAATCCAAACAAACATGACTGTAGATGAACACATGACTGTAGATGAACACATGACTGTAGATGAACACATGACTGTAGATGAAAACGTGACTGAGGTGAACACATGACTGTAGATGAACACATGACTGTAGATGAACACATGACTGTAGATGAACACATGACTGTAGATGAACACGTGACTGTAGATGAACACGTGACTGAGGTGAACACATGACTGTAGGTGAACACGTGACTGAGGTGAACACATGACTGTAGATGAACACATGACTGTAGATGAACACGTGACTGTAGATGAACACGTGACTGAGGTGAACACATGACTGTAGGTGAACACGTGACTGAGGTGAACACATGACTGTAGATGAACACATGACTGTAGATGAACACATGACTGTAGATGAACACATGACTGTAGATGAACACGTGACTGTAGATGAACACGTGACTGAGGTGAACACATGACTGTAGGTGAACACGTGACTGAGGTGAACACATGACTGTAGGTGAACACATGACTGTAGATGAACACATGACTGTAGATGAACACATGACTGTAGATGGACACATGACTGTAGATGAACACATGACTGTAGATGAACACGTGACTGTAGATGAACACGTGACTGAGGTGAACACATGACTGTAGGTGAACACGTGACTGAGGTGAACACATGACTGTAGGTGAACACATGACTGTAGATGAACACATGACTGTAGATGAACACATGACTGTAGATGGACACATGACTGTAGATTAAAACGTGACTGAGGTGAACACATGACTGTAGATGAACACATGACTGTAGATGAACACATGACTGTAGATGAACACATGACTGTAGATGAACACATGACTGAGGTGACTGAGGGCGGCACGGTGGCTGAGTGGATAGCACTCTCGCCTCTCAGCAAGAAGGTCCTGGGTTCGAATCCCGGTTGGACCAGGGCCTTTCTGAGTGGAGTTTGCATGTTCTCCCCGTGTCTGCGTAGGTTTCCTCCGGGTACTCTGGTTTCCCCTACCACAAAAAATATGTACAATAGGTCTGGCATGTGCCTCCTGTACTGGCACCCCCACTCCAAAAAAATTAACAATTGTAAACCGCTTTGAGACTCCGATGTGCAGTGAAAAGGCGGTATATAAATAAAGATTACATTACATTACATACACATGACTGTAGATGAACACATGACTGTAGATGAACACATGACTGAGGTGAACACATGACTGTAGGTGAACACATGACTGTAGATGAACACATGACTGTAGATGAACACATGACTGTAGGTGAACACATGACTGTAGGTGAACACATGACTGTAGATGAACACATGACTGTAGGTGAACACATGACTGTAGGTGAACACATGACTGTAGATGAACACATGACTGTAGGTGAACACATGACTGTAGGTGAACACATGACTGTAGGTGAACACATGACTGTAGGTGAACACATGACTGTAGATGAACACATGACTGTAGGTGAACACATGACTGTAGGTGAACACATGACTGTAGGTGAACACATGACTGTAGGTGAACACATGACTGTAGGTGAACACATGACTGTAGATGAACACATGACTGTAGGTGAACACATGACTGTAGATGAACACATGACTGTAGATGAACACATGGCTATCTTCATTCAGCTCAATGTGCAATAATTATTGATGATGTGCTATATAAATAACCTTGTAGCAGTGTCACAGGAAACACAGAAATAACTGAGTGACTGTGTTTCCGTCGGTGATGATCAAAGACTCTGAGTGTTCTTCCTGCTGCAGAATTGTGCAACAGCAACTGTCAGGCTTTCTACAGCTGCAGCAGCTACTGTCAGGCTTTCTACTGCTGCAGCAGCAACTGTCAGGCTTTCTACTGCTGCAGCAGCTACTGTCAGGCTTTCTACTGCTGCAGCAGCTACTGTCAGGCTTTCTACTGCAGCAGCAGCAACTGTCAGGCTTTCTACTGCTGCAGCAGCAACTGTCAGGCTTTCTACTGCTGCAGCAGCAACTGTCAGGCTTTCTACTGCTGCAGCAGCTACTGTCAGGCTTTCTACTGCTGCAGCAGCAACTGTCAGGCTTTCTACTGCTGCAGCAGCTACTGTCAGGCTTTCTACTACTGCTGTCAGGCTTTTTACTGCTGCAGCAGCTACTGTCAGGCTTTCTACTGCTGCAGCAGCTACTGTCAGGCTTTCTACTGCTGCAGCAGCAACTGTCAGGCTTTCTACTGCTGCAGCAGCAACTGTCAGGCTTTCTACTGCTGCAGCAGCTACTGTCAGGCTTTCTACTGCTGCAGCAGCAACTGTCCATCTCGAGCTACACCCCCACACTTCACGTCCTCACACTCTGACTCTATAGAATTGTCTGTTTTACTTACTAGACTTACTAGACTTACTAGACGGAATAGACTTTGAGAGACTATTCCGACGGATGAGGCTCAGACACAGAGGGAGTAACGTGTGGATGCTTGGTTTAGTTCTACTTCTTGTTTGTCAAGAGTCAATCAGTCCCTTTAAACGTGGCACCTGGTGTTCCCAGAGGTCTCCCATCACAACACTAACCAGGCCCTGCTGGAACAAACACATATAAAAACTGATGTTTGGATGAGGCTGAAGCAGAAGCAGCTCTTTGTCAGACAATATCTACAGACTTCATTATGTAGAGTTCATTAAAGATGTGGAACAGAACAGTTAAGTTTATGTTCAAATCAAAAGCTCCATCATCCTCACGCTAGCATCACAAGCTACATTTAGTTTGTATATATATATATATAAATTATATATATATATATATATATATATATATATATATATATATATATATATCGATATATTTATATATATATAGCATCACAAGCTACATTTAGTTTGTATATATATATAAATAAATTATATATATATATATATATAGCATCACAAGCTACATTTAGTTTGTATATATATATAAATAAATAATATATATATATATATATATATATATACCATCACAAGCTACATTTAGTTTGTATATATACTGTATATTTGGTGAACTTTGGTGAATGCCGTGGTGTTGTACCATTCAGAGACACTAATATTGTTGTGTAACACAGTACTTTGAAAACACAGTTGTTTATATTGGATCTTTTATGTTTTGAATGATTTTGATCGTTTTAGTGTTATGTAGTACTTTACACACACACAAACACACACACACACACCCACACACACACGCAAATCTGTAATCCAGGACGAAAATAGGCCTGGAGTGAGTAAGCCAGCTGCACCTGCACATCCACACCTCCACACAGGTGTCAGGAAGTCACACACACGTACACACACACATACATACACACACACACACACATGTACACACATACACACACGCACAGGAAGGCAGAGGAGTCCCACCGCAGTCACAGATTCAGATTCACATGAGCTGATGTGGGACACAGTCACCACAAATGGAACAACACACAACTCATCGGAAAATAGAAAATACTCAAATACATGAAAAGCATCAACCGCTGCTGCAACGACTGCTCATGATGATGTGAGGTCGTCGGTCTTCCCCCTGAGGCCGGCCTCACCTGGTCCAGACTCAGACCAGTTCAAGTCTCAGGTCCCTCTGCAGCAGTTTGGATCAGCATAGTGGGCCACACTTTAACCAACAAGCTGCAGGCCGTCAGTCTGCTCTCTCTATGGTCTCTATTCTGTCTCTTTCTGGTCTCTCCCTGGTCCCTCTCTCTGGTCTCTCTGGTCTATCTCTGGTCCCTCTCTGGTCTCTCTCTGGTCTCTATCCTGTCTGTCTCTGGTCTCTCACTGGTCTCTTTCTGGTCTCTCGCTTGTCTCTCTCTGGTCCCTCTCTCTGGTCCCTCTCTGGTCTGTCTCTGGTCTCTCAGTGGTCTGTCTCTGGTCTCTCTCTGGTCTCTCTCCTGTCCCTCTCTTGTCTCTCTCTGGCGGCACGGTGGCTGAGTGGATAGCACTCTCGAGTGGATAGCACTCCACACCCTCTCAGCAAGAAGGTCCTGGGTTCGAATCCCGGTCGGACCAGGGCCTTTCTGAGTGGAGTTTACATGTTCTCCCCGTGTCTGCGTAGGTTTCCTCCGGGTGCTCCGGTTTCCCCTACCACTAAAAACATGCACAATAGGTCTGGCATGCGCCTCTTGTTCGGCGACCCCGCTCCCATCTCTGTGTGGAGTGAGAGGACAAGTGCCCAAAAATAACAATTGTAAACCGCTTTGTGACTCTGGTCTGTGAAAGGCGGTATATAAATAAAGCTTACTTACTACTTACTTACTTACTCTGGTCCCTCTCTGGTCCCTCTCTGGTCTCTCTCTGGTCTCTGAGTGTCAGGTCATGGTGTGTAGAGAGGTTGACACTTTGAGTTATAATAATATAATCTTGTGATTTGTTCAGGCTCTAATCCATAAGAATCAACATTAAAACAATAACTTTCCATTTAGTCACGTTTCCACCATTCCATAAATCGGTTTCAAACGTAGATAAATGAGTCTGTGAGATGACAGAAGCGTCGGGTTGTGGAGTGTGGCGCCCTCTTCTGCTCACTCTGAAGTACTGCACTCTACGGACTTGTCAGATGTAGTTTGTTTATTAGTTATAGCACACATTGTTGTAGCTGATAAACAAACACAAACATACATGGATGAAGATAAACACGTGTGACTTTTATAGATGTTCTGTTTTTGTTATTCGATAAGGTGCACTCAAAAACACATTGGTGTAAAAACTACTAATCAAATTGTTGAGATTGACCAATGAGCCTCCTGTGGGACTATGACTAAAGTAGAAAACATGGCTGCAACTGGTACTATTCACCTCCACAAGTTATGTATGTGTATGTGGCGCCCCCTGCAGGTGAAAGCTTGGTCTTGTCAAACCTCAGAAGGGAAGCAGGACAGGGCCTGATTGTGCCGTGACAAGACCCTGGTCTCCAAGGTCTGCTCATGGTCTCCAAGGTCTGCTCCTGGTCTCCAAGGTCTGCTCCTGGTCTCCAAGGTCTGCTCCTGGTCTCCATGGTCTGCTCATGGTCTCCATGGTCTGCTCATGGTCTCCAAGGTCTGCTCATGGTCTCCAAGGTCTGCTCCTGGTCTCCAAGGTCTGCTCCTGGTCTCCATGGTCTGCTCATGGTCTCCATGGTCTGCTCATGGTCTCCATGGTCTGCTCATGGTCTCCATGGTCTGCTCCTGGTCTCAAAGGTCTCCTCCTGGTCTCCATGGTCTTTCCATGGTCTCCAAGGTCTGCTCATGGTCTCCAAGGTCTGCTCCTGGTCTCAAAGGTCTGCTTATAGATGATTTCTTATAGATTTGATTCAAAAGATCAGTCCGACACACAACTATAAACTGGGTGAGTTACATTTCACCAGTTTTCGGTCGTTTTAACCCATCTGGGATCAGAGAGTAGGTCTTGGGACTGAACAAAACCAAACATTCCTCTTTGCAGTTTTAGATTGTACATATAGTAAAATAAAAATAATGCCCTATGGTCTAAGTCTACATGCTCTCTCTGAGTGTCTGCAGTTAGAGCTCAGAGTGACTTCATTGTGTGTCTATACTGCTCATTGTGTGTCAATTATTCTCCACAGTGGGGAAATGTCAGTGTTGCATCAGTAGTTCCCGAACAGTAGAATGAGGAGGACACAGCACAAGATCAATGAACAATAACTTTGCACTCAAATGAAATCCAATATCTAACTTTAGCAGAAAAAAGAACCAAATGTGCAGTGTCAAATTCAAAAGTGAAAGTAAATCAGAAGCAGAGGCAGTGTGGCTCTGTGGGTCCAGAGTCTACTTTATTGTGATGTCACATGACTTCCATCCCATGTGACACAGGTTCCTTTGCATTCGTGACCTGGTCCCCACACTGCAGAGACCCTAGAGCCCGTCAGACTGGTCCCCACACTGCAAAGACCCTAGAGCCCGTCAGACTGGTCCCCACACTGCAGAGACCCTAGAGCCCGTCAGACTGGTACCCCACACTGCAGAGACCCTAGAGCCCGTCAGACTGGTCCCCACACTGCAGAGACCCTAGAGCCCGTCAGACTGGTACCCCACACTGCAGAGATCCTAGAGCCCGTCAGACTGGTCTCCACACTGCAGAGATCCTAGAGCCCGTCAGACTGGTCCCCACACTGCAGAGACCCTAGAGCCCGTCAGATTGGTCCTGAGCCTCGGGCCCCAGGGGACAGCTGACCCCGGTCCCTTTCATTGGACAGGTTCCTTTGGGAGTCTTCTTCAGGTACTGTTGGTGATGGTCCTCAGCGTAGAAGAAGAGAGTGAGCTCAGAGATGTGTGTGGTAATGGAACCCAGGCCACGAGACAGCAGCTCCTGGACACACACACACACACATACACACACGCACACACACACAGTTTAAAGTTAGAAAGTGTACATTGTTCCACGTGGGTGACAACCTTGCAATAGTCTAGTGCATGGGTGTCAAAGGCTGCGGTCACATGCGCAGTCTAAAGCCCGGTCAAAGTGTGCCAGGGCCCGCTTCGCAGTTTGATCCGGGCTTTAGGTGCCATGTGACCGCTGCATTCGCGCCAGAGCATGATTCCTGGAATCGGTGTGGTGAGGACTTGATATTGTGCGTCACATTACGTCTTCCGTTGTGACGTGCATTTTCACACACTCTCCCTGCACTTTCGTATTCTCCGCTGTGTTGAACCTTTCCTAAAAGGAGGGGCGCAGGAGGAGGGTGTGTCGCTGCAGGGCCAAGAAAAGCGTTTCCTACAAGAATAACTCCCTCTGTCCTGACCCTTGCTCTCAGTGTGGTGCTATTGTGATAATACTTCAGACAAGAATCAAGAATCAGTCTTTATTTAATCACCAGAACACAAACAAACACACACACACTTCAATCATTTCTCAGCGCTCTTACGCTCGTTGCTAAAGCGAGTGTGTGTGTGTGCACTCGTGTCCTCACACACACACTCACACACACACGTGTGCATTCACATGTTACCACATGTTACCCACTGAACTGCTGCACTTTGCATCAGAGCAATTTGGACAAGTGTGAGATGTATCTTTCCCTAAACAACGCGATCCGTACTGAGCTGTTAGCTACTCTAGCTGTAGCTGTTAGCTGTTAGCTACAGACTTGTCCCCACACTGCAGAGACCCTAGAGCCTGTCAGACTGGTCACGGTTCAGACAACACGGTTCATGTGACCGCGGGCCGTTTTCAGACCCCTGTGGCGACGCTCCGGGCCACTTGTCCCCGTTCGTTTGTAAAAACCTATGTGACCGTGTCCAAAGTCAAGGCCCGGGGGCCAGATCCGGCCCACGGGATGATATTTTATTAGCATTATAACCGGCCGCACAGAGCCATAAGAGAATATTATTCATTTACATTTCAGGACAGTTTTGTCTTTTAAGGAAGTTTGTTTTTTGTCTGTGAGCCTGTTGAAAAAATGTTTTCAACTGAAATGGCAAATATTGCATTATTCATTTAATCATTATATAAAATAAGGTCCACTGTGTTAGCTCCTGGTTCATTAGGTTATAGGCATCATTGTAATATGTTTTAATAAGCATTGAAGCAGTCCGGGCCTCGGCTTGTAGCAAATTGTTTTTTTGGCCTCTGCTGAATTTGACTTTGACATCCCTGGTCAAGTGATTTTCTCTGGTCTCTCTCTGGACTCTCTCTCTGGTCTCTCTCTCTGGACTCTCTCTCTCTGGTCTCTCTCTCTGGTCTCTCTCTCTCTGGTCTCTCTCTCTCTGGTCGCTCTCTCTGGTCTCTCTCTCTGGTCTCTCTCTCTCTCTGGTCTCTCTCTCTCTGGTCTTTCTCTCTGGACTCTCTCTCTCTGGTCTCGCACTCTCTGGTCTCTCTCTCTCTGTCTAGTCTCTCTCTCTACTCTCTCTCTCTGGTCTCTCTCTGGTCTCTCTCTCTGGACTCTCTCTCTGGTCTCTCTCTTTCTGGTCTCTCTCTCTGGACTCTCAATATCATTAATTATTATTATTATTATTTTCACAAAAAAATGTAGTTTTTAGAGTCTCATTTCAAGGAACCAGCTCAAAAACTCTCAAAGGCTGAATTGAGTGGTCAGTGTGAGAAGCGCGCAGCCGCAGTGTGCGTGTGTGTCCGCCAGGTGGTGCTGCAGCCTCGCTCTCTGACTCTCTCTTAGGCGCACACGGAGAATGTCGCTGGTATTCACAGCAGACGCACAGTTACGTTTCCGAACAGATTCATGGAGTGAATGTGGAATAATGTATCATTCTGCAGATCCAAACTAATATCCATCAGATATTCATCAGATATTAGTGACATATGAACCAACTGTGACTCTGGCCTCCTGCTGGTCCCGGAGTCAGGACTAAACATGGGGACTAAGGACGGAGCATTTCAGGTTGATGCAGCTCAAATGTGGAGCAGTCTTCCTGAAAATGTGAGACAGGCTTCTTCCCTGACAATGTTTAAATCCAGGTGAAAAGCAGTGCTGTTTCGCTGTGACATTGTGTTTTATTATGTTGTTCATGTATGTTGTGTGCTCCTCATCCTGCTGTTGTGTAACTGCAACACTGACATTTCCCCTCTGGCTGTGGGTCCGGGGAAGGATCTGTAGAAATAGGACAATTGCTAAATAATCTTTGGGAAATGGTAACACCGACGCAGACGCTTCAAATCCACCTCAAAACTCATCTGTTCAGACCTAAACCTGCTCACGGACACCAGAACCACGGACACAAGACCTACTGACAACAGAACCACTGACACCAGAACCAGGAACACCAGAACCACGGACACCAGAACTACTGACAACAGAACCACGGACACCAGAACCACGGACACCAGAACCACGGACACAAGACCTACTGACAACAGAACCACGGACACCAGAACTACTGACAACAGAACCACTGACACCAGAACCAGGAACACCAGAACCACGGACACCAGAACTACTGACAACAGAACCACGGACACCAGAACCACGGACACCAGAACTACTGACAACAGAACCACTGACACCAGAACCAGGAACACCAGAACCAGGAACACCAGAACCACTGACACCAGAACCACGGACACCAGATCCACGGACACCAGAACTACTGACAACAGAACCACGGACACCAGAACTACTGACAACAGAACCACGGACACCAGAACCACGGACAGCAGATCCACGGACACCAGAACCAATGACACCAAAACCATGGACACCAGAACCACGGACACCAGAACCACAGACACCAGAACCACGGACACCAGAACCACGGATACCAGAACCATGGACACCAGAACTACTGAAAACAGAACCACGGACACCAGAACCACGGACAGCAGAACCACGGACACCAGAACTACTGACACCAGAACTACTGACAACAGAACCACGGACATCAGAACCACGGACACCAGATCCACGGACACCAGGTCCACGGACACCAGAACTACTGACACCAGAACCACGGACACCAGAACCACTGACACCAGAACCACAAACACCAGAACCACTGACACCAGAACCACGGACACCAGAACAACGGACACCAGAACCACTGACACCATAACCACTGACACCAGAACTACTGACAACAGAACCACCGACACCAGAACCATGGACACCAGATCCACGGACACCAGAACTACTGACAACAGAACCACGGACACCAGAACTACTGACAACAGAACCCCTGACACCAGATCCACGGACACCAGAACTACGGACACCAGAACCACGGACACCAGAGCCACGGACACCAGAACCACTGACACCAGAACCACAGACACCAGAACCACTGACACCAGATCCACGGACACCAGATCCACGGACACCAGAACTACTGACAACAGAACCACTGACACCAGAACCAGGAACACCAGAACCAGGAACACCAGAACCACTGACACCAGAACCACTGACACCAGAACCACGGACACCAGATCCACGGACACCAGAACTACTGACAACAGAACCACGGACACCAGAACCACGGACAGCAGATCCACGGACACCAGAACCAATGACACCAAAACCATGGACACCAGAACCACGGACACCAGAACCACAGACACCAGAACCACGGACACCAGAACCACGGATACCAGAACCATGGACACCAGAACTACTGAAAACAGAACCACGGACACCAGAACCACGGACAGCAGAACCACGGACACCAGAACTACTGACACCAGAACTACTGACAACAGAACCACGGACATCAGAACCACGGACACCAGATCCACGGACACCAGGTCCACGGACACCAGAACCACGGACACCAGAACTACTGACAACAGAACCCCTGACACCAGATCCACGGACACCAGAACTACGGACACCAGAACCACGGACACCAGAGCCACGGACACCAGAACCACTGACACCAGAACCACAGACACCAGAACCACTGACACCAGATCCACGGACACAGAACCACTGACACCATAACCACGGACACCAGAACTACTGACAACAGAACCCCTGACACCAGATCCACGGAAACCAGAACCACGGACACCAGAACTACTGACACCAGAACCACTGACACCAGAACCACGGACACCAGAACCATTGACACCAGAACCACAGACACAAGATCCACGGACGCCAGAACCACTGACACCAGAACCACAGACACCAGCACCACGGATACCAGAACCACAGACACCAGAACCACTGACACCAGAACCATTGACACCAGAACCACTGACTCCAGAACCACGAACACCAGAACCACTGACACCAGAACCACGGACACCAGAACCACGACACCAGAACCACAGACACCAGAACCACGGACACCAGATCCACGGACACCAGAACCACGGACACCAGAACTACTGACAACAGAACCCCTGACATCAGATCCACGGACACCAGAACCACGGACACCAGAACTACGGACACCAGAACCACGGACAGCAGATCCACGGACACCAGAACCATGGACACCAGAACCACGGACACCAGAACCACGGACACCAGAATCACGGACAGCAGATCCACGGACACCAGAACCACTGACACCAGAACCACGGACATCAGAACCACGGACACCAGAACCACGGACACCAGAACCCCTGACACCAGAACCACTGACACCAGAACCACTGACACCAGGACCACGGACACCAGAACCGCAGATACCAGAACCACGGACACCAGATCCACGGACACCAGAACTACTGACACCAGAACCACGGACACCAGAACTACTGACAACAGAACCACGGACACCAGAACCACGGACACCAGAGCCACAGACACCAGAACCACTGACACCAGAACCACTGAAACCAGAACCACGGACACCAGAACCACTGACACCAGAACCACGGACACCAGAACAACTGATACCAGAACCACGGACACCAGAAACACGGACACCAGAACCACTGATACCAGAACCACGGACACCAGAAACACGGACACCAGAACCACTGATACCAGAACCACGGACACCAGAACCACACTATCCTCTGTTCATGCTGCTTCAACTGTATTTTAACTGTATCTTAACATAAGTTTTAAGTGTATTTTAACTAAAAGTCTTTTTTCCTGTCTGTAGGTGACCTTGGGTGTCTAGAAAGTGTTTATTTTTATTTTTTATCTTAATCTGAGTTCATTCTGACTGTGTAAAAACAAGATTCTCCAATGGGACGAAGTCAATTAGTTTTACCACAAGAACTGTTGATTTTTTTCCTCATTCCAAGGGAGATTTTTTTTTGCATATTTTTAAAACAAGATAATTTTGCTTTCAAATGAAGCATTTTTTGCCTTATTTTTCATCACTTTTTGCAGTGTAGACCACAGATATATGAAATAAACATATAAATTTTTACAGTGTAGACCACAGATATATATGAAATAAACATATATATTTTTGCAGTGCGGTGCTCGGCCTCGGCGGTGTGTGTGACTCGGCTCTCGTGCCTCAGCAGCGGCGGCCATTTTAGAAGTGTATAAATCAGAATGCACCGCGTCACCCCCACATGCTATAACCTTATGTGGCTCACTGCAGCAGGAGAGAGGGGGGAGGTGAGGGGGTGAGGAGGGGGGGAGGTGAGGGGGAGGTGGGCACGTGCTCCCTACGAACCAATGCACATATGTGGAGGCGCGATGCATGACACAGCCGCTCCAGCGCAAGAGTCTGACTGGAAATGACACACAGAGAGAGACGCTACAGAGAGACAGAGATAATGTCTATTTTTAGAGATTTAGAGATCTGAGGTTTCTGGACTGACCGAGGTCTGAGGTCCACAGAACAGGTCTGAGGTCCACCTTAGACTGGACGCTGTGGCTTTAAGAACACATAAGCCCTGTTTCCACCAGCCACATCTTGGCCCTATACTCTGCTCTACTCTACCCTACTCTACTCTACTCTACTCTACTTTACTCTACTCTACTCTACTCTGCTCTGCTCTGCTCTGCTCTGCTCTGCTCTACTCTGCTCTACCTCACTCTTACTCAATGGCTCCTTTTTGTTGTCGTCGTCAGTTCTCATAATATCTTTCTGTTCTAGACCCTGGTTTCAAAAATGTGTGTTTTTAGAGCTCCAGCTTAGTGAGGGTGATGCACCGGATCACTCTCTGGTCTCTCTCTGGTCTCTCTCTCTGGTCTCTCTCTGGTCTCTCTCTATGGTCTCTCTCTGGTCTCTCTCTCTGGTCTCTCTCTGGTCTCTCTCTGGTCTCTCTCTATGGTCTCTCTCTGGTCTCTCTCTATGGTCTCTCTCTGGTCTCTCTCTGGTCTCTCTCTGGTCTCTCTCTGGTCCCTCCCTGGTCTCTCTCTGGTCTCTCTCTGGTCTCTCTCTGGTCCCTCCCTGGTCTTTCTCTGGTCTCTCTCTATGGTCTCTCTCTGGTCTCTCTCTGGTCTCTCTCTATGGTCTCTCTCTGGTCTCTCTCTGGTCTCTCTCTGGTCTCTCTCTATGGTCTCTCTCTGGTCTCTCTCTCTGGTCTCTCTCTGGTCTCTCTCTATGGTCTCTCTCTGGTCTCTCTATGGTCTCTCTCTCTGGTCTTTCTCTCTTGTCTCTCTCTGGTCTCTCTCTGGTCTCTCTCTGGTCCCTCCCTGGTCTCTCTCTGGTCTCTCTCTATGGTCTCTCTCTGGTCTCTCTATGGTCTTTCTCTGATCTCTCTCTGGTCCCTCCCAGGTCTCTCTCTGGTTTCTGAGGTACATTAGACTATGAGGGCTTGTTTCTATGGTGCACATGTAGCTGTGGTGTTCATTTGCATTTTCATTTTAACTGCAGTCCTGGGTCTACAGTCTCAGTCCTGGGTCTACAGCCTCAGTCCTGGATCCACAGCCTCAGTCCTGGGTCTACAGTCTCAGTCCTGGGTCTACAGCCTCAGTCCTGGATCCACAGCCTCAGTCCTGGATCTACAGCCTCAGTCCTGGGTCTACAGCCTCAGTCCTGGATCTACAGCCTCAGTCCTGGATCTACAGCCTCAGTCCTGGGTCTACAGCCTCAGTCCTGGGTCTACAGCCTCAGTCCTAGATTTAAATTAATGCAGAAGTCTCTGATAAACACAGCTCCAGGTCTGTTTTTAATAAAGTAACCATTTTGTAACATTGTTAAAAACCCAGAAAGACCATGTGGAGCAGTTGAGTTTGCACATGGTAATTCTTAGAAAGTCCAAACTCAGGAGACAAACTGGTTTCTTATGTCGTACTTCATGTAAAAATGTCCAAAAGAGAGAGGGATACAGCGAGAGACGAGATCAAAGACTGGGAGAGCAGATTAAGAAGACAATGAGAGCCTCCTCCTCCTCCTCCTCTTCCTCTTCTGGTCTTGCTGCTGCCGCTGCTGATGGTTTGTTCTCAGATTAGCATCTAAAAATATGGAGATGGAGCAGGGATTTGAGGCCGTTCCTTCAGGGCCTTTCACCAAACTTTCTCAGAAACAGCTCAATCATGGGCTCCTCCTGAGACCGAGAGACTTCACTTCCTCTGGACTCAAGCGCTTTCTTCACAGACACTTTGTAGATCCCAGAAGGAGAGACTCAGAAACACATGGTCTCTCTCTGGTCTATCACTGGTCTCTCCTGGGTTTCTCTGAAGGTTCTCTCTGGTCTCTCGCTTGTATCTTTATGGTCTCTCTCAGCTTTTACTCTCTGGTCTCTTTCTGGTCTCACGTTGGTCTCTCCCTGGTCCCTTCATGGTCTCTCTGTGGTCTCTTGCTCTGGTTTCTCTCTGGTCTCTTTCTGGTCTCTCTGGTCTCTGTGGTCTCTCTCTGGTCTCTCTGGTCTCTTTCTGGTCTCTTTCTGGTCTCTTTCTGGTCTCTTTCTGGTCTCTTTCTGGTCTCTCTCTGGTCTCTTTCTGGTCTCTTTCTGGTCTCTCTGTATTTTTCAAAAAACATTAAAAAAAGATCCTTCCTCTGGTGGATTTCCTCTTGATCCTCTCGGTTGGACCATCGTCTCTGCTCTGGTCTGGACCAGTGTAAAACCATGAACACTAAACTCTAACATTTACTGGTAGAAAAAAGCTAAAAAAAACAAAAATTCCTGAGAACCATTTTTTTAGGTTAAGGTTGTTCCCGAGCTTTAAATGATGTTCCTTATGTTGCTCATGCACACTGGGTTTACCTGTGTCTGCTCCTCCTCTCTGCTCCTCCTCTGACCTCCTCTATGCTCCTCTGACCTCCTCTCTGCTCCTCTGTCCTCCTCTCTGCTCCTCTGTCCTCCTCTCTGCTCCTCTGTCCTCCTCTCTGCTCTTCTGTCCTCTTTTCTGCTCCTCCGACCTGCTCTCTGCTCCTCTGTCCTCCTCTCTGCTCCTCTGTCCTCCTCTCTGCTCCTCTGACCTCCTCTCTGCTCCTCTGACCTCCTCTCTGCTCCTCTGTCCTCCTCTCTGCTCCTCTGTCCTCCTCTCTGCTCCTCTGACCTCCTCTCTGCTCCTCTGACCTCCTCTCTGCTCCTCTGACCTCCTCTCTGCTCCTCTGTCCTCCTCTCTGCTCCTCTGTCCTCCTCTCTGCTCCTCTGTCCTCCTCTCTGCTCCTCTGTCCTCCTCTCTGCTCCTCTGTCCTCTTTTCTGCTCCTCTGACCTCCTCTCTGCTCCTCTGACCTCCTCTCTGCTCCTCTGTCCTCCTCTCTGCTCCTCTGTCCTCCTCTCTGCTCCTCTGACCTGCTCTCTGCTCCTCTGTCCTCCTCTCTGCTCCTCTGTCCTCCTCTCTGCTCCTCCGACCTCCTCTCTGCTCCTCTGTCCTCCTCTCTGCTCCTCTGACCTCCTCTCTGCTCCTCTGACCTCCTCTGACCTCCTCTCTGCTCCTCTGTCCTCCTCTGTCCTCCTCTGTCCTCCTCTCTGCTCCTCTGACCTCCTGACTGTTCCTCTGTCCTCCTCTCTGCTCCTCTGTCCTCCTCTCTGCTCCTCTGTCCTCCTTCTCTGCTCCTCTGTCCTCCTCTCTGCTCCTCTGTCCTCCTCTCTGCTCCTCTGTCCTCCTTCTCTGCTCCTCTGTCCTCCTCTCTGCTCCTCTGTCCTCCTCTCTGCTCCTCTGTCCTCCTCTCTGCTCCTCTGACCTGCTCTCTGCTCCTCTGTCCTCCTCTCTGCTCCTCTGTCCTCTTTTCTGCTCCTCTGACCTCCTCTCTGCTCCTCTGACCTCCTCTCTGCTCCTCTGTCCTCCTCTCTGCTCCTCTGTCCTCCTCTCTGCTCCTCTGACCTGCTCTCTGCTCCTCTGTCCTCCTCTCTGCTCCTCTGTCCTCCTCTCTGCTCCTCCGACCTCCTCTCTGCTCCTCTGTCCTCCTCTCTGCTCCTCTGACCTCCTCTCTGCTCCTCTGACCTCCTCTCTGCTCCTCTGACCTCCTCTCTGCTCCTCTGTCCTCCTCTGTCCTCCTCTCTGCTCCTCTGACCTCCTGACTGTTCCTCTGTCCTCCTCTCTGCTCCTCTGTCCTCCTTCTCTGCTCCTCTGTCCTCCTCTCTGCTCCTCTGTCCTCCTCTCTGCTCCTCTGTCCTCCTCTCTGCTCCTCTGTCCTCCTCTCTGCTCCTCTGTCCTCCTTCTCTGCTCCTCTGTCCTCCTCTCTGCTCCTCTGTCCTCCTCTCTGCTCCTCTGTCCTCCTTCTCTGCTCCTCTGTCCTCCTCTCTGCTCCTCTGTCCTCCTCTCTGCTCCTCTGTCCTCCTCTCTGCTCCTCTGACCTGCTCTCTGCTCCTCTGTCCTCCTCACTGCTCCTCTGTACTCCTTCTCTGCTCCTCTGTCCTCCTCTCTGATCCTCCTTCCCCTCCTTTCCACCTCCTTCACTCTCATTAGCATCAGTCGTCTCAGATGGCACAGTCCCTCTGCTCCTCTAACCTCCTCTTCACCTCCTCTTCACCTCCTTCTCTCTCATTAGCTGCGGTCTTCTCAGAGGCCTGTCTTTTGTTCACACGCTGCTCCAAACCCCCAAACCCCGACAAGGTTTCGCTCTGAGCCTCTCCGCTCGCTCCTAATCAACCCTCAGCACACCCCCCACCTCTCCCCCACCTCCCCCCCACCTCCCCCACCTCTCCCCCACCTCCCCCACCTCTCCCCCACCTCCCCCACCTCTCCCCCACCCCAGCCCGTCCCGCTCAGGGGAGAAGAGGGGAGAAGAGGGGGGAGGGTGGTGTTCGGATCCACGAGCCTTTGATGTTCTGCAAATTTCAAATTTCATTACAGCGCAGCCCTTCTTCTCCTCCTTCCTCCTCCTCCTCCTCCTCCTCCTCCTCCTCCCACCATCCACAGCCTCTCCTGCGTTTTAAACCACCCCCCCTCCTCCCCCCATCTCCCCCTCCTCCCCCATCTCCCCCTCCTCCCCCATCTCCCCCTCCTTCCCCCATCTCCAGCTCAAGTTGAGAAAGTGAAAGCCCCGCAGAAGAAGCTTGCGCTACATACGGGTTAATTATTCATGATGTAGAGCCTTCAGCTTCAGATTTATATTTATACAGCGAACCAAATGACTCTGTGTTTTTGGATCGGGCAAAAATGACTCTGTGTTTCCTCTGTGTTTTCTCTGTGTTTTCTCTGTGTTTCTCTGTGTTTTCTCTGTGTTTTCTCTGTGTTTTCTCTGTGTTTCTCTGTGTTTTCTCTGTGTTTTCTCTGTGTTTCTCTGTGTTTTCTCTGTGTTTTCTCTGTGTTTTCTCTGTGTTTCTCTGTGTTTTCTCTGTGTTTTCTCTGTGTTTTCTCTGTGTTTCTCTGTGTTTTCTCTGTGTTTCTCTGTGTTTTCTCTGTGTTTTCTCTGTGTTTCTCTGTGTTTTCTCTGTGTTTTCTCTGTGTTTTCTCTGTGTTTTCTCTGTGTTTTCTCTGTTTCTCTGTGTTTTCTCTGTGTTTTCTCTGTGTTTTCTCTGTGTTTTCTCTGTGTTTTCTCTGTGTTTCTCTGTGTTTTCTCTGTGTTTTCTCTGTGTTTCTCTGTGTTTTCTCTGTGTTTTCTCTGTGTTTTCTCTGTGTTTCTCTGTGTTTTCTCTGTGTTTCTCTGTGTTTTCTCTGTGTTTTCTCTGAGTTTCGGATCTGACTTACAGCATTAAAACTGTTTTGAAACCAGGCGAAAACATGATGATCAGGAGTAACAAACTGTTGACCTACATTTAACAGCCGCCTAAAACCAGAGGAAGTTCCATCACATTAGTCCAAAACTAGAACCAGGAAGACCATCACATTAGTCCAAAACTAGAACCAGGAAGACCATCACATTAGTCCAAAACTAGAACCAGGAAGACCATCACATTAGTCCAAAACTAGAACCAGGAAGTTCCATCACATTAGTCCAAAACTAGAACCAGGAAGTTCCATCACATTAGTCCAAAACTAGAACCAGGAAGTTCCATCACATTAGTCCAAAACTAGAACCAGGAAGACCATCACATTAGTCCAAAACTAGAACCAGGAAGTTCCATCACATTAGTCCAAAACTAGAACCAGGAAGTTCCATCACATTAGTCCAAAACTAGAACCAGGAAGTTCCATCACATTAGTCCAAAACTAGAACCAGGAAGACCATCACATTAGTCCAAAACTAGAACCAGGACGACCATCACATTAGTCCAAAACTAGAACCAGGAAGTTCCATCACATTAGTCCAAAACTAGAACCAGGAAGACCATCACATTAGTCCAAAACTAGAACCAGGAAGTTCCATCACATTAGTCCAAAACTAGAACGAGGAGGACCATCACATTAGTCCAAAACTAGAACCAGGAAGACCATCACATTAGTCCAAAACTAGAACCAGGAAGTGCCATCACATTGGTCCAAAACTAGAACCAGGAAGACCATCACATTAGTCCAAAACTAGAACCAGGAAGTTCCATCACATTAGTCCAAAACTAGAACGAGGAGGACCATCACATTAGTCCAAAACTAGAACCAGGAAGACCATCACATTAGTCCAAAACTAGAACCAGGAAGTGCCATCACATTGGTCCAAAACTAGAACCAGGAAGTGCCATCACATTAGTCCTGACTAGAACCAGGAAGTACCATCACATTAGTCCTGGTCTCAGGTCTCTGCACCTGTGGCTCAGAAAATAAACTTCTAGAAAATAGAAGCAGTTCAAAATACGTCTGTGACACATTAGTGGCCAACTCAGACTTTTTTTCTGTTTTCTTTCTGTTTCTATATAAAGTATATATCTAAAAGAGGGGACTGAAAGGCCTTGGATGGTTAAGGGTGAATTCCCATGCCCAAGAGATTTGTGTTGTTATTGTACTTCCTTGGACAAGTATTCCCATGCCCAAGTGATTGTTGTTGTTGTTGTACTTCTTTGGCCAAGTGAAAATGATCTGATAAAATAAAATAAAACATTTTTTTACCACCTGTCAAAACTTTAGGTTATCACATACTCAAATGGGAGTCTCCATAAGGGAATAAGACTACTTCATTATTTTTCTCCTTTTAAGAACAACTTTTTTTTTTGTTTGTTTATTATTATTATTATTATTATTATTTTTTTTTTTACACAGTTACTTTTCCTATTGTCAATGTCTGTTGTGCATGTGTGTGTGTGTTTTGTGTGTGTATGTGAGAGATTGTGTGCGTGGCTGCTTGAATGTTGTTGTGTGTGTGGGTGTTTGTGGTATGTCTGGGGCCTTCACTCTGACCATGCATTCTCGCCCATCATTCATGCTTTTGATACGTCACTAGATGTATAGTTCAGATAACGATACCTCATCTGATATTGAGGATGAAGATTTGAGCATGAACTCGCATAACTCTGATCAACGGATCAACTTCTCTGAAAATGTCAATTATAAATCACAAACCTACATGAATGAAATTGATCCAGACGGAAATGTCTTACTAAATTGCAACGAGTGTTTATATTATACTGATGTCACATTTGACAAAAAACTCACACAAGATAAAAATATGTCTCTTGTACATTTTAATAGCAGGAGTTTATGCTCAAATTTCGATGACATTCAAGGTTATCTGAAACAATTCAAATCACCTTTTAATATAATAGCTGTTTCAGAAACGTGGTTGAATGAAAATAACAATAGTGGTTTTGAAATGAATGGTTATGAAATGTTTTGCACAAACCGGCAGAACAAGAGAGGAGGAGGCGTGGCATTATATATTGATAAAAATATAAACTGTAAAATTGTAGAGAACATGTCTGTTGCAGTGGACGAAATTTTTGAATGCGTGACTGTAGAACTGGCAATGCCAAAAAAGAAGGCATTTATTGTTAGCTGTTTTTACAGAACACCAGGATCAGACCTGAAAACATTCAAGGAATGGATTGAAAAAACATTCATTAATAAAAAAAAAAATATATATTATTTGTGGTGATTTTAATATTAATCTACTAAATCCCAATAAACATAAATGCACAGAAGAATTCACAGATACAATGTTTTCCATGGGTCTGTACCCTTTGATTACAAGACCCACAAGAATCACAGCATCCAGTGCCACTTTGATTGACAATATATTCTGCAACATATTAGAGAAAGATATAACCAGTGGAGTTCTTGTAAATGATGTGAGCGACCATTTACCAGTTTTTATGTTATACAAGCTAAACTCTGAAATAACTAAACCTGTTAACACTGAATGTTTTCGCAGAGTCATCACTGAGCAATCAATACTAAATTTAAAGAACGATTTGGCAATACAAAAATGGGAATTTATCTATGAAATGTCAGACATTAACACAGCTTACAACTCCTTTCTTGACTTATTCATTACCTTATATGACAAACATTGTCCAATCAAAAAGTGCACACTAAGAGACTCCACAAAAACCCCATGGATAACCAAAGGGCTTTCAAACGCTTGTAAAAAGAAAAGTTATTTATATAGAAAATTTTTGAGACTAAGAACAAGTGAGACTGAATTACGTTATAAAATATATAAAAATAAACTAACCAGCATTTTGAGAGCAAGTAGGAGAGAATACTACACTAATTTATTAATTAAAAAGAGAAATGATATCAAGGGATTATGGAAAGTATTGAACACAATTATCGGTCGTGGTTCCGACAATTCTAGCTATCCTGAGTACTTTGTGGAGAATGACACAATGATAAGGAACAAGAAGACAATTGCCGACAGCTTCAACACGTTTTTTGTAAATGTAGGACCTGAACTGGCCAAAAAAATCCCATTAAGCGATGAACCATTGGAAGGATTAATTGACATAAATCTGAACTCAATGTTCCTCACTCCCGCTGATGAGAGAGAAGTCCTCAATGTTATTAATAAATGTAAGAACAAAACATCATGTGATATTCACGGCATTGATATGAGTATGGTACGTAACGTAGCTAAAGAAATTGTTAAACCTTTCACACACATCTGTAACTTGTCTTTTCAATTTGGACACTTTCCTTCCAAAATGAAAATGGCCAAAGTGATCCCAATTTTCAAAGCAGGAGACAAACATTGTTTCAAGCAATTACAGACCTGTCTCTCTTCTGCCGCAGTTTTCTAAAATATTAGAAAAACTGTTTGACATGAGACTTCGTCGATTCATTGAAAAACATAATCTACTCTCTGATTGTCAATACGGGTTCAGGCCAAACAGATCCACCTCACTTGCTCTGATTGACTTAGTGGAGGAAATAACGAATTGCATCGAAAAAAATAAATTTGTTTTAGGAATTTTCATTGATTTGCAAAAAGCTTTCGACACTATTGACCATCATATTTTAATTAATAAATTGGATAACTATGGTATTAGGGGATTGGCAAGAAAATGGCTGGAGAGCTATTTGAGGCAAAGAAAACAGATTGTACAAATTGACCAACATAAATCTGATTGTATGGATATAGTCTGTGGAGTACCACAAGGGTCAATATTAGGACCAACACTATTTATAATGTACTTAATGAACTATGTAATATTTCAAAAGTGATGAAATGTGTTCTCTTCGCGGACGACACAAATATTATTTGTTCAGGTGAGAACCTGGAGCAGTTGTTGTCCTCTGTAACTGTGGAACTGAAAAAATTAAAAACTTGGTTTAATAAAAATAAATTGTCACTTAACTTAAATAAGACTAAAATTATGCTATTTGGGAATCGTAAAAGTAACACACCGGTCAGGATAATTATTGATGATATATCTATTGAGAACGTGAAACAAAATGTGTTTTTAGGAGTGGTACTGGATGAAAAGATTTCGTGGAAACCACACATCAGCTACCTTCGAACAAAAGTGGCAAAATGTGTTGGAATGATGAAAAGATCCAGTCATTCACTGAACACTAATGCTCTACTTCTATTGTATCATTCCTTCATTCTATCATATCTTAATTACTGTGCTGAAGTTTGGGGAAACTGTTACCAGTCCCATTTACAACCTTTAATCTCCTTACAAAAAAAAGCCATTAGAACTGTGTCTAATGTCCACTACAGACATCATACTAATCCACTGTTTATAGAATTAAAAGAACTTAAGCTTCAGGACCTGATCTACTTTAAAACTGCTCAGATAATGTTCAGGGCCTCTGAAAACTCTCTGCCGCCTCATGTCCAAAACCTATTTCATGACAGAGATGCTCACCACAGCTACAGTTTAAGAGGAAGCCAAAACTTATATATGCCTAAATGTAGAACTACTTTAAAATTGATGTGTGTCTCTGTGTGAGGAGTGACTCTGTGGAACAACTTGTCTGATTCATTAAAAACATGTTCAAATCTATTATATTTTAAAAAGCTGTTCAAGAAGGAAGTGCTGAAGAAGTATGTGGAGGAGTGAGGACTTCAGCACTGAGGGAGGGAGGTGTGTGGTCAGTGAATGTTTGGGCCTGTGTCGTGTCGGGTGATGTGATGGTGTTGTGTGTGTGTGAGAGCATTTGTAATTGTGTTGTGTGTGTGTGATTGGGTTTGGCTGTGTGTGTGTGTGTGTGTGTGTGTGTTGTGTGTGTTAAATGAGTGAGGGGCTGGAGCCAAATAAGCGTCTGCTTCGTCCAGCCTCCTTTTCAAACATTTTATTTCTGTTTATTCTGTGTCTTGTTTGGATTATACTTGCATATTGTTTATATTGTTTTGGTTTTTTTTTGCATGACGTTTGAAATAAAAAATACTACTACTACTATTACTACTAAAGAGCACAGGGACTGGTCTCCTGCTGGTGCCAAGAGTCAGAACTAAACATGCGGAGGCAGAATTTCACATTTTTTTACCTAAAATCTGGAACAATGTGAGACAGGCTTCTACTGTCTGATAAAGGAGACAGTAGTGGGAGAGTCTGAAGGTAAAGGAGACAGTGAGAGAGTCTGAAGGTAAAGGAGACAGTAGTGAGAGAGTCTGAAGGTAAAGGAGACAGTAGTGAGAGAGTCTGAAGGTAAAGGAGACAGTAGTGAGAGAGTCTGAAGGTAAAGGAGACAGTAGTGAGAGAGTCTGAAGGTAAAGGAGACAGTAGTGAGAGAGACTGAAGGTAAAGGAGACAGTAGTGAGAGAGTCTGAAGGTAAAGGAGACAGTAGTGAGAGAGACTGAAGGTAAAGGAGACAGTAGTGAGAGAGTCTGAAGGTAAAGGAGACAGTAGTGAGAGAGTCTGAAGGTAAAGGAGACAGTAGTGAGAGAGTCTGAAGGTAAAGGAGACAGTAGTGAGAGAGTCTGAAGGTAAAGGAGACAGTAGTGAGAGAGTCTGAAGGTAAAGGAGACAGTAGTGAGAGAGTCTGAAGGTAAAGGAGACAGTAGTGAGAGAGTCTGAAGGTAAAGGAGACAGTAGTGAGAGAGTCTGAAGGTAAAGGAGACAGTAGTGAGAGAGTCTGAAGGTAAAGGAGACAGTAGTGAGAGAGTCTGAAGGTAAAGGAGACAGTAGTGAGAGAGTCTGAAGGTAAAGGAGACAGTAGTGAGAGAGTCTGAAGGTAAAGGAGACAGTAGTGAGAGAGTCTGAAGGTAAAGGAGACAGTAGTGAGAGAGACTGAAGGTAAAGAAGACAGTAGTGAGAGAGTCTGAGGGTAAAGAAGACAGTAGTGAGAGAGTCTGAGGGTAAAGGAGACAGTAGTGAGGGAGGGAGAACATGCCTGGAGGTGGAATCAAACTCAGGACAAGCTCACGGTGTCAGGGGTGTCCTGACCTGGGGCCGACAACCTGGATTGAAAAAACTGGATTCAAGCAATTGACCCACGGGCCTGAGTTTGGAGATGTACACTGACACACACTGACACACACTGACACACACTGACACACACTGACACACACTGACACACACTGTCTCACACACACTCACACTGACTCACACTGACACACACTGACACACACTGACACACACTGACACACACTGACACACACTGACACACACTGTCTCACACACACTCACACTGACACACACTGACACACACTGTCTCACACACACTCACACTGACACACACTGACACACACTGACACACACTGTCTCACACACACTCACACTGACTCACACTGACACACACTGACACAAACTGACTCACACTGACACACACTGACTCACACTGACACAAACTGACTCACACTGACTCACACTGACACAAACTGACTCACACTGACGCACACTGACTCACACTGACTCACACTGTCTCACACACACTCACACTGACTCACACTGACTCACACTGACACACACTGACATACACTGACTCACACTGACGCACACTGACTCACACTGACGCACACTGACTCACACTGACTCACACACACTCACAATGACTCACACTGACTCACACACACTCACAATGACTCACACTGACTCACACTGATTCACACTGACTCACACACACTCACACTGACTCACACTGACACACACTGACGCACACTGACTCACACTGACTCACACTGACTCACACACACACATTCACAATGACTCACACACACTCACACTGACTCACACTGACACACACTGACACACACTGACGCACACTGACTCACACTGACTCACAATGACTCACACTGACTCACACTGACACACACTGACGCACACTGACTCACACTGACTCACACACACTCACAATGACTCACACTGACTCACACTGTCACACAGTGACCCACACACACTCACAGTGACTCACACTGACTCACACTGACTCACACTGACTCACACTGACTCACACACACTCACAATGACTCACACTGACTCACAATGACTCACACACACTCACAATGACTCACACTGACTCACACTGACACACACTGACTCACACTGACACACACTGACTCACACTGACTCACACTGACACACACTGACTCACACTGACTCACACTGACTCACACTGACACACACTGACTCACACTGACACACACTGACACACACTGACTCACACTGACTCACACTGACTCACACTGACTCACACTGACACACACTGACTCAAACTGACACACACTGACTCACACTGACTCACACTGACTCACACTGACACACACTGACTCACACACTACTGACACACACACGTCTCACACACACTCACACTGACACACACTGACACACACTGACTCACACTGACACAAACTGACTCACACTGACGCACACTGACTCACACTGACTCACACTGTCTCACACACACTCACACTGACTCACACTGACACACACTGACACACACTGACTCACACTGACGCACACTGACTCACACTGACGCACACTGACTCACACACACTCACAATGACTCACACTGACTCACACACACTCACAATGACTCACACTGACTCACACACATTCACAATGACTCACACTGACACTCACACTGACTCACACTGACACACACTGACGCACACTGACTCACACTGACTCACACACACACATTCACAATGACTCACACACACTCACACTGACTCACACTGACACACACTGACACACACTGACGCACACTGACTCACACTGACTCACAATGACTCACACTGACTCACACTGACACACACTGACGCACACTGACTCACACTGACTCACACACACTCACAATGACTCACACTGACTCACACTGTCACACAGTGACCCACACACACTCACAGTGACTCACACTGACTCACACTGACTCACACTGACACACACTGACTCACACACACTGACTCACACACACTCACAATGACTCACACTGACTCACACTGACACACACTGACTCACACTGACTCACACTGACACACACTGACTCACACTGACTCACACTGACACACACTGACTCACACTGACTCACACTGACTCACACTGACTCACACTGACACACACTGACACACACTGACTCACACTGACACACACTGACTCACACTGACTCACACTGACACACACTGACTCACACTGACACACACTGACACACACTGATTCACACTGACTCACACTGACTCACACTGACACACACTGACTCACACTGACTCACACTGACACACACTGACACACACTGACTCATACTGACTCACACTGACACACACTGTCACACACTGACTCACACTGACTCACACTGACACACACTGTCACACACTGACTCACACTGACTCACACTGACACACAATGACTCACACACGCTCACACTGACACACACTGACACACACTGACGCACACTGACTCACAATGACTCACACTGACTCACACTGACACATACTGACACACACTGACGTACACTGACTCACACTGACTCACAATGACTCACACTGACTCACACTGACACACACTGACACACACTGACGCACACTGACTCACACTGACTCACACACACTCACAATGACTCACACTGACTCACACTGTCACACAGTGACCCACACACACTCACAGTGACTCACACTGACTCACACTGACTCACACTGACACACACTGACTCACACACACTCAGTGACTCACACTGACTCACACTGACTCACACTGACTGACACTGACACACACTGACTCACACTGACACACACTGACTCACACTGACACACACTGACACACACTGACTCACACTGACACACACTGACTCACACTGACTCACACTGACACACACTGACTCACACTGACTCACACTGACACACACTGACACACACTGACTCACACTGACTCACACTGTCACACACTGACTCACACTGACTCACACTGACTCACACTGACACACACTGTCACACACTGACTCACACTGACTCACACACACTCACAATGACTCACACTGACTCACACTGTCACACAGTGACTCACACACACACATCACAGTGACTCACACTGACTCACACTGACTCACACTGACACACACTGACACACACTGACACACACTGACACACACTGACTCACACACGCTCACACTGACACACACTGACACACACTGACGCACACTGACTCACACTGACTCACAATGACTCACACTGACTCACACTGACACACACTGACACACACTGACGCACACTGGCTCACACTGACTCACAATGACTCACACTGACTCACACTGACACACACTGACACACACTGACGCACACTGACTCACACTGACTCACACACACTCACAATGACTCACACTGACTCACACTGTCACACAGTGACTCACACACACTCACAGTGACTCACACTGACTCACACTGACTCACACTGACGCACACTGACGCACACTGGCTCACACTGACTCACAATGACTCACACTGACTCACACTGACACACACTGACACACACTGACGCACACTGGCTCACACTGACTCACAATGACTCACACTGACTCACACTGACACACACTGACACACACTGACGCACACTGACTCACACTGACTCACACACACTCACAATGACTCACACTGACTCACACTGTCACACAGTGACTCACACACACTCACAGTGACTCACACTGACTCACACTGACTCACACTGACGCACACTGACGCACACTGACTCACACTGACTCACACACTACTCACACTGAACTGTGAGAACATTTCAAACACTTTTCAGTGTGTTTTTTGTATCGCCCTAAATCACAACAGCAGTTTTCTTGGGGAACTTTACCAAACCGTCGATTCACCAACACAGATCAGAGAATCAAACAGTTCAAACACGGAAATGCAACGATAAAAAAACACATAGAGCCGTTGGTCCATAACGAGCAGAAACCAATGTCCTTAAATAACATGTGACATCACTGCTTACATTTCTGTTGCTCATCTGTCAATCATTGTATGAATCCCGCCCTGACAATTCGATTGGTCTGTTCAGATTTTGTTGTGACATAATTCTGGAGCAGTGCCAGAACCAAACCGCCCGCTGGAAAATGATTTGATGGATAAAGTTCGGCTTCATCCAGGATTGAGTTGTTAGTGGTGGGAAGAAGCCAAGTCTCTGTATAGACTGTGTCCTGGATCAGTGCTTAAAAGAAACTGGACTCAACCGTTTTATACTGTTTGAACTGACTCACAAGCTGCCTCTAATCTCTGTAGTCTACTCTACTCTACTCTATGCTACTCTACTCTACTTTACTCTACTTTACTCTATGCTATGCTACTCTACTCTACTCTACTCTACTCTACTCTACTCTACTCTACTTTACTCTACTCTCTACTCTACTCTACTTTACTCTACTCTACTCTACTCTACTCTACTTTACTCTACTCTACTCTACTTTACTCTACTCTACTTTACTCTACTCTATGCTACTTTATTCTACTCTATGCTCTCTACTCTACTTTACTCTACTCTATGCTACTCTACTCTACTTTACTCTACTCTATGCTACTCTACTCTACTTTACTCTACTCTATGCTACTCTACTCTACTTTACTCTACTCTATGCTACTCTACTCTATGCTACTCTACTCTATGCTACTCTACTCTACTCTACTCTATGCTACTCTACTCTACTTTACTCTACTCTATGCTACTCTACTCTATGCTACTCTACTCTACTCTACTCTATGCTACTCTACTCTACTTTACTCTACTCTATGCTACTCTACTCTCTGCTACTCTACTCTACTCTACTCTATGCTACTCTACTCTACTTTACTCTACTCTATGCTACTCTACTTTACTCTACTCTATGCTACTCTACTCTATGCTACTCTACTCTACTTTACTCTACTCTATGCTACTCTACTCTATGCTACTCTACTCTACTCTACTCTATGCTACTCTACTCTACTTTACTCTACTCTATGCTACTCTACTCTATGCTACTCTACTCTACTCTACTCTATGCTACTCTACTCTACTTTACTCTACTCTATGCTACTCTACTCTATGCTACTCTACTCTACTCTATGCTACTCTGTTCTGGGACATCTCCGCTCCACTCTGAGCCCAGCGATGGACCCGCTGCAGTTCGCCTACAGGCCGGGCATTGGAGTCGAGGACGCTATCATCTCCCTCCTCCATCGCTCGCTGTCCCACCTGGAGAAACCCGGCACCGCTGTGAGGATTATGTTCTTCGACTTCTCCAACGCCTTCAACACCATCCAGCCGAGGCTTCTCAGGGACAAGATGGAGACAGCCGGTGTGGACTACGACCTGTCCCAGTGGATCCTGGACTACCTCACAGACAGACCCCAGTTTGTGAGAACCAGGGACTTTGTGTCGGAGGTCCTGACCTGCAGTGTGGGGGCCCCCCAGGGAACTGTCCTCGCGCCGTTCCTCTTCACCCTCTACACTGCGGACTTCAGACACAACACGGATGGTTGTGTTCTACAGAAGTTCTCTGACGACTCTGCCATCATCGGACTCAGCTCCGAGGACGATGACACAGAGTACAGAGGAGTTCTACAGGACTTTGTGGACTGGTGTCAGCGGAACCACCTCCTCATCAACGCGGGGAAGACCAAGGAGATGGTGGTGGATTTCCGTAGACGTCACTCTGCTGCTCCAGCTCCAGTGAACATCCAGGGAAAGGACATCGAGAGAGTGGACTCTTACAAGTACCTGGGTGTTCATCTGAACCACAAACTGGACTGGACTCATAACACAGACGCCCTCTTCAAGAAGGGCCAGAGTCGCCTCTACATACTGAGGAGGCTCAGGTCTTTTGGAGTGCAGGGGCCACTCCTGAAGACCTTCTATGACTCTGTGGTGGCTTCAGCCTCTTGTACGGTGTGGTCTGCTGGAGCAGCAGTATCACAGGTCATCAGGAAGTCCAGCTCAGTCCTGGGATGTTCCCTGGACACAGTGCAGCAGGTGGGGGACAGGAGGGTCCTGAGCAAACTAACATCTATGTGGACCATGACTGTCACCCCCTGCAGGACACTCTCTCTGCTCTGGAGAGCAGCTTCAGTGATAGACTTATTCACCCTCGATGTGTGAAGGAGAGGTTTCGCAGGTCTTTCCTTCCTGCTGCTGTCAGACTGTACAACGAGAATGTGTAACAGGAACTGCTGAGTCTGTACAAGTGTTTCTGATAATTCACTAGTAACTTTGTCACTAGTCACTTTACCCGTTATCAGTACTACTACAGTACTACATATCTGATATTTACTGTTATCAGTACTACTGTATTATTACATATCTGATAATTCCCCCATTCAAGTCACTTCACCTGTTGATATTATTTCTGGTGTTTATTCTGCTCATATTCTCCGCTGCTAATGTATAATATAGACATCTGTAAATACTCCGAACCAAGTGCAATTATAGCCCAGAGTTTATCTTATTTTATTTTATTTTATCTTACATTTATTGTCTATTATCTTAAATAATAGACTTTGATGTGTGCAATCTGAGTGCTCTTATTTCCTTTCTCTGCTGTAATGTGCAACGATGACACTGACATTTCTCCACTGTGAGACTAATAAAGGTTTATCTCTTATCTTACTCTACTCTACTCTACTCTACTCTACTCTACTCTACTCTACTCTACTCTACTCTACTCTACTCTATGCTACTTTACTCTATGCTACTTTACACTATGCTACTCTACTCTACCTTATATTGTTTGAATCTGTATCTGTTTGAACTGCCTCTAATCTCTGTGGTCCCCAATCTGCAGATGAGGCGCGTGTCGGGGTCACACAGGTCCCACGGGTCACAGGGGTCGTCTCAATACCCCTCAATGAAGACTCGTGTTGTTCTCGAGTCTCGATTGGAGATGAAGCAAAAATAGACACACGTCGAGAACCGCTGGAGTTCTGAACTGAGAAGAATCAGGACCGAAAACACGACTGTTGGTTCTGATCCATGAGAGGCTCAAAACAAAGAGCCGTAAGAGAGACTCTACTCTACTCTACCCTACTCTACTCTACTCTACTCTAGCCTACCCTACTCTACCCAACTCTATTCTGCTCTACCCTACTCTTCTCTACGCTACTCTACTCTAACCTACCCTACTCTACTATATGCTACTCTACTCTGCTCTACTCTAGCCTACTCTAATCTACTCTACCCTACTCTATTCTACTCTACCCTACTCTACTCTAAGCTGCTCTACACTACTCTACCCTACTCTAGCCTACCCTACTTTACTCTTCTCTTCTCTATTCTACTCTACCCTACTCTGATCTACTCTACGCTACTCTACTCTACTCTAGCCTACCCTACTCAACTCTACTCTACTCTACCCTACTCTATTCTACTCTACCCTTCTCTATTCTACTCTACCCTTCTCTATCCTACTCAACTCTCCCCTGATTCGAAGTGTTTCCTCTGGTCCTGTGTAACCAGTACCAGGTCCTTCTTTATTCCCTCTTGGTCCTTGTTCTATCCAGGCTGAGGCTGAGGACAGGGGGGGTGAGGGCGAGGCTGAGGACGGGGGGGTCAGGGGTGAGGCTGACCTATCGACCCTCCTGAACTACCTCGCTTCGGGCCTTTGTGAGCGGCGCGTGGCGTGGATGGGCTCTGAGGTCAGGACTCCAGAGACGTCCCGGGACTCCATGGGACAGAGGGACGTTGCTGATGCATGACTCTCGCCTGCTTTGTGTCTTTTGATAATATGTAAACCGTGACTGTGTCGAACGTCCGCCTCAAGCGCCGCCCCCGATTCTGAGTCTGAAATGTTATTATGAGACGAGAACTGAACAGACTTGAACTCTGAACATTGTAAAGTGCTTTGGGTGACCATGGTCTGGAAAAGGTGCTATATAAATACAAAAATACTTTCTTACTACTGAAGTGACTTCAATATTTTCTCTGGAAGACCAAAACAAAGTATCAGACAACTGAGAAGTGGTTTAAAGAGAGAGAAGAGAGAACAGAGAGAGACTAGAGAGTGAGACCAGAGAGAGACTGGAGAGTGAGACCAGAGAGAGACTAGAGAGTGAGACCAGAGAGAGACTAGAGAGCGAGACCAGAGAGAGAGAGAGAGACCTGAGAGAGGGAACAGAGAAAGTGGCCAGAGAAAGACCAGAGAGAGACTAGAGAGAGAAGGAAAAACAGAACCAACCAGGGGACCTTTCCTTGTGTATGTTTAAATGTTTTCCCTGACCATGTGGCTCTGAGGCCCTGACCCAGTGCACATGGTACCTGCTGGTAGACCTCCTTGCTCTGCAGCGCCACCTGCTGTTGCTCCGCACTCGACGTGAAGATGACAGAGCGATACTGAGAGCCCAGGTCTGCATGCTGCCTCATACCTGCACACAACACAGGGGTCATTAGGACCAGAAGGAGACCAGAGAGAGACCGGAGAGAGACCAGAGACCAGAGAGAGACCGGAGACCAGAGAGAGACCAGAGAGAGACCGGAGAGAGACCAGAGACCAGAGAGAGACCGGAGAGAGACCGGAGAGAGACCAGACAGAGACCAGAGAGAGACCAGAGAGAGACCAGAGAGACTGGAGAGAGACCAGCGAGACTGGAGAGAGATCAGAGAGAGATCAGAGAGATACTAGAGACCAGAGAGAGACCAGAGAGAGGGATCAGAGAGAGAGAGAGAGACCAAGGAGAGAGAACTGAGAGAGACCAGAGACAGAGACCAGAGCGAGTACGAGAGAGAGATCAGAGAAAGACCTGAGAGATACCTGAGAGAGAGATCAGAGAGAGGGAGACAAGAGAGAGACCAGAGGAAACTCGCTGAGACCGTTTTGTTTTGCTGTTTTACCTCTTTCCTGTGGTCCATGTGAGGCACTTTCGGCCGCTAATGTCACTGTAAATGTGTCATACAAATAAATTATTTGTTTCTTCCACTTTCACAGCAGTGCTCTTCAGTCTTCGAGGAGGTGCTTGACGAGATTCCGAGACGCACACAAAAGACGCACAAATCCCACCCAAAAAGTGCTTGCAAAAAACCGCTCCATTTTTAACCAGCGTTCGTTATTTTCTCCATCCATCAAAGGCGGCAGTAATAATTAATGCTCGCCTCCCAGTTTCTCTGAATTATGCATGAGCCCGGCCTCGGAAAGTGCAGGGTAATGGGGCGGGGGGAGGGGCACGGGTCTCTCACACACACACACACACGCGCACACACACATCAACACACACACGTGTCGGGGTCACACCTATGCACCCACAAAAGCCAAAAATATTCATTAAGTGGCGACGTGTGTGGGGCCAATTTGAACGCACTGAGACAAATGGGACGGATATAGACGCAGCAGGAGGGGGAGGGGCCGGGGGGGGGGGGGGGTGGAGAATTGTGGAGTCAAAGAGTGCGTTTACAAAAGACAGGGAGGGAAACCAAATTGCCCCCACTGCAATGAAAGACCCTGTCCACGAGAAGTCAAAAACCAGGACTAGGTGTCATTATCAATCCAGTGTTTTATCCTTATGAGGCTGGAGTTTAGGGGATGAGAGTAGAGAGAGAGAGAGAGAGAGAGAGAGAGAGCAGAGAGAGAGAGCAGAGAGAGAGAGAGCAGAGAGAGAGAGAGCAGAGAGAGAGAGCAGAGAGAGAGAGAGAGAGAGAGAGAGAGCAGAGAGAGAGAGAGAGAAAGCAGAGAGCAGAGAGAGAGCAGAGAGAGAGAGAGAGAGAGAGAGAGAGAGCAGAGAGAGAGAGAGAGAAAGCAGAGAGCAGAGAGAGAGCAGAGAGAGAGAGAGAGAAAGCAGAGAGCAGAGAGAGAGCAGAGAGAGAGAGCGAGAAAGCAGAGAGCAGAGAGAGAGCAGAGAGAGAGAGAGAGAAAGCAGAGAGCAGAGAGAGAGCAGAGAGAGAGCAGAGAGAGAGTAGAGAGAGAGCAGAGATAGTAGAGAGAGAGCAGAGAGAGAGAGCCGAGAGAATCCAGGGAAAGACCAAAGAGAGACCAGACAGACCCAGTGCATCATCTGCACAAATCTGGCGTTTTTTGGAGGTCTGAAAACACACAATTTTGAACCCAGATTCTGGAAAGATCTAAAAACCCAAAATTCCCAAAACAATCAGTTCTAATCCTTTGGTAATTTTTTTTCACTATTTTGTGCAAATCATTGAATTGAGGAAACAGTGTTCAGTAAGTATTCTGTGTGTGTGTGTGTGTGTGTGTGTGTGTGTGTGTGTGTGCACTTGTTTTCAACTCCTGGTGGGTTCCATAACCTGAGATTCCACTCACGTCATGGGGACTGGTTTTACGTGGTGGGGCCCGAACACCGGACCCCACTGGTCCAAGCTTAATAATCAATGGGTAATGCTTTTCCAACGGTCCTTATGCAGTCTCTGTAAAAATATGGAAAGGACCCCTGGAGGTTTACTTTCCTGAAAAAAGTGTGTTATGTGTCGGAACCCTGGTGGTGGGTTGCGGGATATCAAGGAGGGGCACACTGGGGCAATTTCAGTCCAGCAGGCTGGAGCCAATCATGGAGCAGCACAACAGAGGAAATCAGGTGTCAGGCTAGAAAAAGGTGCAAGTGTGTGGTTCATTAGGCTGCAAGAAATCATGGAGGAGCACACTGAAGCGCACGCTTACAAACCACTGGTAAGTGCTGACTACAAGTCATGACTTCAAATTGTTATATAGAATGATTACAAATTATTTGTTGTTTGTGCAGCTTAGTCAAGAGTCCCTAATTGATGAAGTCGACTCAGATTCTGACGATTTAACTGTCAAGAAGAAACCTGTAAAAAAGTATGGAAAAAGAAAAATCAAAAACACTTTTCTTCAAGACTCGGAAAGTGACGAACCAAAGGCAAATAAGATTGTTATCATGCAGCTGCAAAAGAAGAAAAATGGGGGGCGAGTATACAGCAAGAGACACTTCTGCCTCTACTGTTCAATGTCCTGCCACAAAATGTCCCGTCATTTGACTAGAAAACATGGAAATGAAAGTGACGTAGCCAGAGCATTGGCTCTACCTGTGAAATCTAAAGCACGTAAACTTCAGTTTGATTTGATCAGGAATAGTGGAAACCGTGAGCACAATTTTGAGGTTTTAAAGGCCGGCATTGGAACTTTAGTCCCAGCTAAACAGCCAAATTCCCCAGTTAAATCCAGTGAGTTTTTGCACTGTATAGACTGTGGGGGCATTGCTTAAGCGAAAGTCGCTGTGGAGGCATGTGGCCAGGTGCCGGCTTTCACAGAAAGATGCCCAGGCTAAACCAGGTAGAAGTAGGGTCCAGTCCCTCTGCTCCCTAGCCCAGCCTGTACCGGAGGGCATCAGCAAAAAGCTGTGGTCTTTAATTTCGGCAATGCATCAGGATGAGGTCACGGGTGTTGTCAAAGCAGAAAAGGGGATTCTGAGACTCGGAGAGCACCTGTACTTAAAACACGGGCATGATAAGACAAAGCATGATTACATTAGGCAGAAAATGAGAGAAGTCGGTAGGTTAATTAACGAAGCAAAAACCGCAGGGAAACTGAAAACAATTAAGGATTTCTTTATTCCTTCCAACTTTAACCATGTGATTGATGCAGTCAGGTCTGTGGCTGGATATGATGAGGAAACAAATCAATACAAGACTCCATCCTTGGCCCTCAAACTCGGCCATAGCCTCAGAAAGCTAGCAGATATTCTTGAATGTGACTCAAAAATGGAGCATTGTGTTGATGAACTATTTATTAAAAACCTCCAACGAAGCCGGCTGCTTTTTGAGAAGAGGTGGGACGTCTGTGTTTCTTCTGCTGCCCTACAGACCCTCCGGCAAGCCAAGTGGAACACTCCGGACCTGCTCCCTCTGACTGAGGACGTTAGAGCCATGCATGCACATATTGAGGTATGTCGACCTGAATATGTGCAAACCCTAATAAGTGAGCCAACGTCTAAGCATTGGTCTAAACTGGCAGTTTTGACTCTTTGTGAGGTCATCATTTTCAATCGAAGAAGGGAAGGTGAGGTTTCAAAGATGCCACTGACAGCCTTTACCTTAAGAAGTAAGACTGGGATCCATTCTGACATTGCTCTGGGACTGTCCCAACTTGAGAAAAAGCTGTGTCAGCATTTTCAACGCATTGAAATTAAAGGGAAAAGAAGTCGGAAAGTGCCGGTTCTTTTGACTCCTGAAATGATTGCTTCGATGGAGGTGCTGGTGGAGAACAGAAGGGCCTGTTCCATCTCTGACCATAACCCATACTTCTTTTCCCGCCCGGGCGCAGACACCCACATCAGGGGATCAGACTCCCTACGCCAGGTAGCCAAAGAATGTGGTGCGGTGCATCCAGAGATGCTATCCTCAACCAAACTTAGAAAGCACATAGCTACTATGTCTACAGTTCTCAATATGAAAGAGAATGAGATGGACATACTTGCCAACTTCCTCGGCCATGACATTCGCATCCACAGGCAATATTACAGACTACCAGAGGGGACACTGGAGCTGGCCAAAATCAGCAAAGTGTTGATGGCCATGGAGCAGGGAAGAGTGACGGAATTCGAAGGAAAGAGCCTCGACCAGATACAAATTGAGCCTGAAGGTAATTCTTGATATTATTAAAATATGTATGATTTTTTTCCCCTAAAGGCCACTTGTATTTTTATTTTCTGTGCGACAGGGAGAGCAGTAGAGATCCTCTCACAAACGGACGGGCTAAAAGAAACTTCAAGCGGAGAACCTTCAACCATTCATCTAGATACACCCTATGGTAGTGGCAGTGCCCCTTCTGGTAAGTGTACCAGGTGGGGGATTACAGCCAGGCTGCTTGGTCCTCACCCTGGGAGTGTATATTGCTAATATATTTTTATTTCTCTCCCTAGAACGTGTAAGAAAGCCATGGTCTGCATCTGAGGTGAAGGCTGTGGAGAAGACCATGACACCTTTCATACAGACTGGAAAGGTCCCTGGGAAGTCTCACTGCCTGGCCTGCATTAATGCCTCACCAGATGACCTTAGACATCGGACATGGAGTGGCATTAAATTCTATGTCAAAAATAGAATCACTGCAATTCGAAAACAAAATCTAAAATAAAATTCCTTTAAAATAGTTGTTTGGTTTCTATTGACTGTTTTGTATTACTTAAAGTCTTGGTAAAAAAAGATTATGTCTATGGGTCCCATTCTGAACGGCCCTGTCAAAGGGACCCACCAGGTAACAAAAACGTGTATGTGTGTGAGTGTGTGTGTATGTGAGTTTTATATATATATGTATGCACGTGTGTGTTTGTTTATAGATGCGTGTGTGTTTGTTTATATATGCATGTGTGTGCATATTAGTGTATGTGTGTGTCATCTCTCGAGTTGCGGTCCTGCTCTAACTCTGTGCGTGCCAACCGCCCCCCCCCCCCCCCCCCCCCCCCTCTCTCATAGTGCTATTTTTGCACCGCCTCTTATGTAAGGCTGTGGAAGGCGCTGGAGACAGAGGCAGAATAGCGAGCATCCCCAGCGGACAGAGCGCGCACACACATCTGACACACTTGACACGTACGCGCGCGCACCCGGGTCTCACGTGCACGCCCGGGCCTCACGTGCGCTCTGTATGACTGAGCAGAAGCGGGACCCATGGATATGTGGGGAAGGCTCTCTCGGCTTCTACACTCACACACGTACACACAGATACAAAAACACAGACACAAAAATATAAATACATACACACACACACACACAAACACACATACAGACACACACATACACACACACGCAAACACAAAAACACACACACACACACACAAACACACACCTACACACACACATACAAACACACACATACACACACATATACACGCACACACACATACACGCACATACATACAGACACACACAAACACACACATACACGCATACACACACACATACACCTACAGTATACACGCACACACCCACACACAATCACACACACACATACACACACATATACACACACACAAACATACATAAAGACACACACAAACACACACATACACACACACTCACACACACAGACACGCACAAACACACACGTCCTCTGATGCTAATGGAACCAGCGCCACATGTGGTGAAGTTGCATTTAATTAGGAGTCATTAATAACTTTTGGCTGGTGTAGTAAACGTGTGTGTCTAACGTGTGTGTCTGACTTGTGTGTCTCTGATTTGTGTGTGTCTGACTTGTGTGTCGGATCTCACAGTGAGTGTTTTTGAAGAACAGTATGAGTCAAGTTTTGTTCTTACATTTTAGGACTTAGTTCTTCTTTTAATCATAGACACGTCTGCTTCAGGACAGAGACTATAGGAGAGACCAGAGAGAGACCAGAGAGAGACCAGAGAGAGACCAGAGAGAGACCAGAGAGAGACCAGAGAGAGAGACCAGAGAGAGAGACCAGAGAGAGAGACCAGAGAGAGAGACCAGAGAGAGACCAGAGAGAGACCAGAGAGAGACCAGAGAGAGACCAGAGAGAGAGACCAGAGAGAGACCAGAGAGAGAGACCAGAGAGAGAGACCAGAGAGAGAGACCAGAGAGAGACCAGAGAGAGACCAGAGAGAGACCAGAGAGAGACCAGAGAGAGCCCAGAGACCAGAGAGAGACCAGAGAGAGACCAGAGAGAGAGACCAGAGAGAGACCAGGGAGAGACCAGAGAGAGACCAGAGAGAGACCAGAGAGAGACCAGAGAGAGACCAGAGAGAGACAAGAGAGAAACCAGAGCGAGAGACCAGAGAGAGACCAGAGAGAGACCAGGGAGAGACCGGGGAGAGGCCAGAGAGAGAGACCAGAGAGAGACCAGAGAGAGACCAGAGAGAGAGACCAGAGAGAGACCAGGGAGAGACCAGAGAGAGACCAGAGAGAGACCAGAGAGAGACCAGAGAGAGACCAGAGAGAGACCAGAGAGAGACCAGAGAGAGACCAGAGAGAGACCAGAGAGAGACCAGAGAGAGAGACCAGAGAGAGACCAGGGAGAGACCAGAGAGAGAGACCAGAGAGAGACCAGGGAGAGACCAGAGATAGACCAGAGAGAGACCAGAGAGAGACCAAAGAAAGACCAGAGAGAGACCAGAGAGAAACAAGAGAGAGACCAGAGAGAGACCAGAGAGAGACCAGAGAGAGACCAGAGAGAGAGACCAGAGAGAGACCAGAGAGAGGCCAGAGAGAGACCACAGAGAGACCAGAGAGAGAGACCAGAGAGAGACCAGGGCGAGAGACCAGAGAGAGACCAGGGAGAGACCGGGAAGAGGCCAGAGAGAGATCAGAGAGAGACCAGAGAGAGACCACGGAGAGACCCGAGGGAGACCAAAGAAAGACCAGAGAGAGACCAGAGAGAAACAAGAGAGAGACCAGAAAGAGACCAGTCCCTGAGTCATCCACAAGAGGCTGGCGGTTTGGAGCTCTGAAAACAGCAATTTTTGAAACCAAGTTCTAGAGCAGAAAGATCTCAAAAGACAATTTTAGAATAATAACAATGACATAGTGATCAAGGCTATGCTCACACTCAGAGAGCAGCCGTCCTCCTGTGGACTCACCACCTGCAGAAGGTCAGTGAGGGGCTGGTGCTCTGAGACTTGGGTGGCATCTCTGACTGCCACCCCCCTGACCCAGAAATGGATTAAAGGGTAGAAAATGGATGGATGGACAATGACATAGAAACAAACCACTTATAGAAAGAGGAAAAGTCACAATGCTAACACACCGACCCGCGTGTTAGCCGGCGCACATGGATAAGAGCTGGTTTGGCATTAGCAGCTGTGGAGCAAGCTTGGTCCGCGCCTTAATCAGAGAGAGACACGCGTCGCAATCTGCATATGAGATGAGGTGCACCTGCTCAGGGAGGGGGCTCAGGGCTCCAAGGTCCAAGGTGCAGGTCAGGGTGGTCTCCAGAGGGGGGGGCGGGGTCATGTCTCTGGAGGATCGGCGTGTGTCGGGACAGCTGGGGCCCCGGAGGTGACGGTGCACAGGGGGAGGGGCCATGACTCTGCACGAGGGGAGACGGGTCAATGTGAACCGGGTCTAATGTGAACCGGGTCTAATGACAGAGGCGATGGTCCAGGACTTTATCAATATTTATGGATATTGGTCTGTGCTCCTTATGGACCAACGGCTTTATGTGTTTTTCATTATTGTATTTCTGGTGTTTGAACGGTTTGATTCTCTGATCTGCGTTGGCGAATCGACGGTTTTGTGAAGTCCTGGGAGATTACTACTGTTGTCATTTAGGGCGATACAAAAATACATTGAATTGAAATAATACGAAACAGCACGAATTGAAATAATACAGATTCTGGATGTGAATAATAGTACAAACCCGATGTCATTAACAGCAAAAAGTCACAAAATCCACAGAGATGCACTTCAGGGCCGTATCACCAGAAAGTATTTTAGCTGAGTCCAGGACCGAGGCTGGAGATCTCATCCTGGATCGACAGCCTCAGTCCTGGATCTACAGCCTCAGTCCTGGGTCTACAGCCTCAGTCCTGGGTCTACAGCCTCAGTCCTGGGTCTACAGCCTCAGTCCTGGATCTACAGCCTCAGTCCTGGATCTACAGCCTCAGTCCTGGATCTACAGCCTCAGTCCTGGGTCTACAGCCTCAGTCCTGGGTCTACAGCCTCAGTCCTGGATCTACAGCCTCAGTCCTGGATCTACAGCCTCAGTCCTGGATCTACAGCCTCAGTCCTGGATCTACAGCCTCAGTCCTGGGTCTACAGCCTCAGTCCTGGGTCTACAGCCTCAGTCCTGGGTCTTGATTCAATGAAATTCAATTATCTCTGAACTACTGTTTTCAGTATTAAAGAAGTGTTTGAACAGAACCTTTTTTTGACAGATTAGGGCCCTTTAATGATGGACATTTTTCAACATGTGTTCTATATTCTTCATGTGTCTTAACTGTTGATTCTCTGATCTGTGTTGGTGATTTCATTGGTTCTGTTAAGTCTCTGAGATGACTTCTGTTGTGATTTAGGGCTATACAAGAATACATTCTATTGTATTGTATTAATGATGACTTTAGTTGAAAATCTTACACATTGCTACTTTAAAACTGGCTCCTTTATTATGCTAAGTTAGAGATTTCATTTTATTTTAGTTTGTGTTATTGTTCATTTATCTTGTGCTGTGTGCTCCTCATTCCTGCAACACTGACATTTCCCCGCTATGGGACAAATAAAGCACATCTTCATCTTTAAACTGCGAGATGTGCTTTTAAACACTGGTCGGAGACGTTTGTTTTGTTGTTCAGAGAAATCCAAAATAAGCAGCGACAGGTGAGGCGCGCAGCGGGGGCATATGGTCCAGGTTCCACAGAGGGCTGCCTTTGGAGCCGGGGCCAGAGTGATGTCACATGCTGTATTTTTAGGTTTTCTCAGAAGTCACTGCCCCGGCCCACACCCACGAAAACATCCTGTGCAGAATATGGTTAGAAGAGGAAGTGGGTTTTTGTAAAGAAGGTTATGGGCACAAAGCACATTTTGAAAACGCCATATCTTGTAAGTAAAGAGAAAAAAAACTTTATTGTTCTCACAGTCGAGAAACTTACAAGCTACATTTGGCATCAATATCCAAAGCCATCATGCAAAGGTTGGAGTTTTTAAATAATGTAATGGTTTTATATATTGCTTTTTGGACACTCAAAGACGCTGCACATGTCAGTGTTGTTTCACTCCAAACACGGCGGTAATATTGTAGCCACAGCTGCCCTGGGGCACACTGACAGAAGCAAGGCAACCAGTATGTGCCGTCTTCCCCTCAGACCTCTAGCACACACCACAAGATTCATTCTAATGTGGGTGAAGTGTGTTGCCTAAGGACACAATAACAGTTTGGCACTTTACAGCCGCCGCACTGTGGCTGCCGGTGTTCCCAGAGGTCTCCCATCACAGCACTAACCAGGCCCCGCCCTGCAAAGCTTCAGAGGTGTGACAGGATCTGGCTTTCTCTAGACTAACAAATGATACTTAACTTAATTACAAATATATGGACAAAATAAATGCTATCGTTAAAATATATGAGACATTCATTGATTTTTACATTTTTACATAAAGCAGTCATCTGACAACTCTGCTCTGGCATCAATAGGATCAAACTCAGGGTGTGCAAAAAAGACAGGAAATATGTAAGAAAAAACACTATAGGGTATATTATGTGCAATAAAGATATCTTATGTGCATTTAAAAAGTGACTATGGCAGTGCAGGGTTCAGTCCTCGTGCAGGTCGTCATCAACACCATAGCGTCAAAGGACACCCACCATTATGAAACTACAGGAACTCCCAGGGCCGACATTTTGACTGCTCCCATGCAAACCATTGGAATTCTGAATTCAGTTCTGGATCTACAGTCTCAGTCCTGGGTCTACAGCCTCAGTTCTGGATCTACAGTCCCAGTCCTGGATCTACAGCCTGAGTCCTGGGTCTACAGCCTCAGTCCTGGGTCTACAGCCTCAGTCCTGGGTCTACAGCCTCAGTCCTGGGTCTACAGCCTCAGCCTAATCTGGGACATTTAATGGACATTTAATACCATTTCTGGGCAGTGGTCATCCCGCTCCCTTTGTACCAACGGCTCCTATGTATTAGTTAATATTGAATTTCCTATGTTTGAACTGTTTGATTCGTATAAAGCATGTTTAAAGGGGACATAACCTGAAAAAGTTCTCTATAAAAGGTTATTGATATTATATTAAACATGAGTTGATTTTGTGGCAAAGATGGTGACGATTCTTAATTTGTTCTTCTCTTCACTTTGAGAGCTGAGTCATCACAGTTATGGAGTGAGATTAACTGGACCGTCTTGACCCGCTGTCCGGGGCTGGCGTGGGAACCCAGCAGACGTGCCGTAGTTCCAAATAAGTGCTCCGTCTCCGCTCCGGTGTGAAGCACTGACGCAGCAGCAGCAGCAGCATCAAACAGGAGGAGGGCTGAGGGAGTAGCTGAGGTCCTGGGGGACATAGGGAAGTGCTGACACACCCCCTCCTCACCCTCTCACTCATGTAAGCACAGCCTGATGGGCTGTGCTTACATGTCTCCCACGGTCCCAGGCCCCGACGCCACATGTAGATCCAACACTTTTTCTAGGTCAACATCATGAATCTGCTCTGGATCATTTCATGGTTATCACCTCATCAACACATGTACAGACATGTGAAAAGTTTGCTTAAATTTGAACGTCTCAGGTCTCACTTGTTCTAACAAGTTATTTCATTTGTCAGTAAAAAATACCCTCTCAGCAGATGTGCATTTGCATTCTCCAAAGTGTTACAGACCAAGAAACTACGCCCCAGGTTTCTCCAAGATGTCAACCCCTGGTCCCTCCAAGATATCTGCCCCAGGTCTCTCCAAGATGTCTGCCCAGGTCTCTCCAAGATGTCTGCCCAGGTCTCTCCAAGATGTCTGCCCTAGGTCTCTCCAAGATGTCTGCCCAGGTCTATCCAAGATGTCTGCCCTAGGTCTTTCCAAGATGTCTGCCTCTGGTCTCTCCAAAATGTCTCTCCAAAATGTCTGCCCCAGGTCACTCCAAGATGTCTGACTCTGGTCTCTCCAAGATGTCTGTCCCAGGTCCCTCCAAGATGTCTGCCCCTGTTCTCTCCAAGATGTTTGCCCCTGGTCTCTCCAAGATGTCTGCCACTGGTCTCTCCAAGATGTCTGCCTCTGGTCTCTCCAAGATGTCCGCCCCAGGTCACTCCAAGATGTCTGCCTCTGGTCTCTCCAAGATGTCTGCCCTAGGTCCCTCCAAGATGTCTGCCCCAGGTCCCTCCAAGATGTCTGTCCCAGGTCACTCCAAGATGTCTGCCCCAGGTCCCTCCAAGATGTCTGCCCCTGTTCTCTCCAAGATGTCTGCCCCTGGTCTCTCCAAGATGTCTGCCTCTGGTCTCTTCAAGATGTCTGCCACCAGTCTCTCCAAGATGTCTGTCCCAGGTCACTCCAAGATGTCTGCCCCAAGTCCCTCCAAGATGTCTGCCTCTGGTCTCTTCAAGATGTCTGCCCCTGTTCTCTCCAAAATGTCTGCCCCTGGTCTCTAAAAGATGTCTGCCTCAGGTCTCTCCAAGATGTCTGCCCCTGTTCTCTCTAAGATGTCTGCCCCTGGTCTCTCCAAGATGTCTGCCCCTGGTCTCTCCAAGCTGTCTGCCTCTGGTCTCTTCAAGATGTCTGCCCCTGGTCTCTTCAAGATGTCTGCCACCAGTCTCTCCAAGATGTCTGCCTCTGGTCTCATCATACGTCATCCCAAACATCACCAGAAGTGAGGTGTTCTGGTCAGGTCTGGTTCTCCTGGTCTTGTGCAGTAGGTGTAGGAGGTGTGGGAGCTTTTACTTCCACAAGACCAGAAGAACACTGAGGTCTGTGGGGAAATCTCCTTACAGTCCCTGTGGATTTAGGCTGCAGTACCGGAGGTGGCCTCAAGTCCATGTAGAGATGGGTTTAAGCAGCATCACATAATATCACACATCCATGGAGAAAAAAACACATTTGATCTTTGTGCTCTTAATTACGTACGGTACAATAATGTTTAATGTTCAGGTTATGCCACATTTTTTATTAAAACTAAAACACATTGACAAATTTGAAACCAAAATGTTTGACGGAGATGGACAGCCATGCATACAGACAGTGGGGGGGGGGGGGGGGGGAGGTGGTAGGTGAAATTAACTTCTGCTCATATAACAGCACAGTCACACAACCATCACTGGGAACACACAAAAAACAAGGTTAAAAAAAAAACTCAAAGCTGTATTTCCCATAATGCATCCTTTAAGGTCGAGATCAGAGACAAGCATCGCAATGTAAGTCAACGTACCGTCCCCGTATGGCACCGAAACATAACGGGTGAGTGAGCATGTGTGTGTCTGTGTCTGTGTGTGTACTTGTGTGTATGTGTGTGTGGGGTGGGGGTTATGCAACAATCCGGGCGCAGATTGAGACGCGCTGAATATGGAAGGAGGGCATCGCGGCGAAGGAAGCTGGGAGTTCGCCATTGGCTGCTAATGTTGCTATCCGGCCTGTGATTGGCCGAGGTGGCGCAGACCCAAATCACGTTGCCGGGACTAAAGCCTTTTGAACTGAGGCAGAGATCCCCCCCCCCATACACACACATACATACACACACACATACACACACACACATACATACACACACACATAGACACAGATACACACACACACACACACACAGACACACACACACACAGAGACACACACAGAGACACACACTATCCAAACGTATGTAAAGTGCTGTGATTTTACGGTCATCCCATGTGACGCGAGCGCTGGTCCGTGTCGGGATCTTTGGGTGAAAAGGTTACGCCGGGGAATGGGGAAAGAGTTGTGCGTTTGGACGGTGTTCTCTTTTTAAGTTTCGTGGCGAAGGTGGACTGAGTAAATTGGACTTAAGCATGCGTGAAGGCGCAGCTCGCGGGCCCCTCCGATCCACGCCGCCACGGTCGGCACGTCAGGCGAGGATTACAGCTCAGACACGTGCCCAAAAGTCTGCAGAGATTTGGGGTTTAGGTTCGGTGCAGAGGATGAGGAGGGAGCACAGGGACTGGACTCATGCTGGTCCCAGAGTCAGATTTTCAGATCTATGCCGCTAAAACCCAGCACAGTCATCCTGAAAATGTGAGACAGGCTTTATCTCTGTGGTGTGTGTGGCTGTGGATTAAAGAAGTCATTGAGCTGTTGTTCTGTATCAAGGCAAGTTTATTTGCACAGCACAGTTCATACACAAGTCCTTAACTCTAGAATTCCCAGAGCCGTCAATTTGACAGCTTTTAGTTTCCGAAGTGTATTGCTTATGCACGTTTTTGTCTTCTTAACTTTGTGACTTTTTCTGTTTCTAAATGTAGTTTATTTCTATGAAATTATCTCAGTCCTGGACTAGTCCTGGACTGGTTCTGCACTGGTCCTATACTGGTCCTATACTTGTCCCGACTGGTCCAAGACTGGTCCTGCACTGGTTCTGCTCTGGTCCTGCTCTGGTCCTGGCCTGGTCCTGCACTGGTTCTGCACTGGTCCTGCTCTGGTCCTCGACTGGTCCAAGACTGGTCCTGCACTGGTTCTGCTCTGGTCCTGCTCTGGTCCTAGACTGGTCCTGGGCTGGTCCTGCACTGGTTCTGCACTGGTCCTAAACTGGTCCAAGACTGGTCTGGGGATGGTTCAGAGCCATCTCAGCTTGGAGCAAGTGCTGGTTACCATAGCAACACACTGTCACACTGAGTCAAAACCATAAAAGAGACATTAAAATCAAAAAAGGATTAAAGTATTAAATAAACAATGCAATCCTTCAGTTGTTGCAGTGAAACTTTTTTTAACCTGGATTCAAACATTGTAAGAGAAGAAGACTGTCTCACATTTTCCAGAAGACTGTTCCAGAGTTGCATGAATCTGAAACACTGCCTCCTCATGTTTAGTCCTGAAAGAACACCGTCCGCCACCGTCTGCCACCTCCACCGTCATCGCGATTGACATTCTTCTAATCCAGGACAAACTCAGTGTGTGTCAGCTCAAGTTCACAGTGTCATCCAGCCAACTTCAGCTCAGACAATTATGAATCCTGATATTGACCATTCTTTGTTGTGTCACAAAATTCAATATTGATGGTTCATAATGTATATGTCCACAGCCTCAGTCCTGGGTCTACAGCCTCAGTCCTGGATCTACAGCCTCAGTCCTGGATCTACAGCCTCAGTCCTGGGTCTACAGCCTCAGTCCTGGATCTACAGCCTCAGTCCTGGATCTACAGCCTCAGTCCTGGGTCTACAGCCTCAGTCCTGGATCTACAGCCTCAGTCCACAGGGACTGGACTCATGCTGGTCCCAGAGTCAGATTTTCAGATCTATGCCGCTAAAACCCAGCACAGTCATCCTGAAAATGTGAGACAGGCTTTATCTCTGTGGTGTGTGTGGCTGTGGATTAAAGAAGTCATTGAGCTGTTGTTCTGTATCAAGGCAAGTTTATTTGCACAGCACAGTTCATACACAAGTCCTTAACTCTAGAATTCCCAGAGCCGTCAATTTGACAGCTTTTAGTTTCCGAAGTGTATTGCTTATGCACGTTTTTGTCTTCTTAACTTTGTGACTTTTTCTGTTTCTAAATGTAGTTTATTTCTATGAAATTATCTCAGTCCTGGACTAGTCCTGGACTGGTTCTGCACTGGTCCTATACTGGTCCTATACTTGTCCCGACTGGTCCAAGACTGGTCCTGCACTGGTTCTATTCAATATTCAATATTGATGGTTCATAATGTATATGTCCACAGCCTCAGTCCTGGGTCTACAGCCTCAGTCCTGGATCTACAGCCTCAGTCCTGGATCTACAGCCTCAGTCCTGGGTCTACAGCCTCAGTCCTGGGTCTACAGCCTCAGTCCTGGGTCTACAGTCTCAGTCCTGGGTCTACAGCCTCAGTCCTGGATCTACAGTCTCAGTCCTGGATCTACAGCCTCAGTCCTGGATCTACAGCCTCAGTCCTGGATCTACAGCTTCAGTCCTGGATCTACAGCCTCAGTCCTGGGTCTACAGCCTCAGTCCTGGGTCTACAGCCTCTGTCCTGGATCTACAGCCTCAGTCCTGGGTCTACAGCCTCAGTCCTGGATCTACAGCCTCAGTCCTGGGTCTACAGCCTCAATCCTGGATCTACAGCCTCAGTCCTGGGTCTACAGCCTCAGTCCTGGGTCTACAGCCCCAGTCCTGGGTCTACAGCCTCAGTCCTGGATTTACAGCCTCAGTCCTGGGTCTACAGCCTCAGTCCTGGATCTACAGCCTCAGTCCTGGGTCTACAGCCTCAGTCCTGGATCTACAGCCTCAGTCCTGGGTCTACAGCCTCAGTCCTGGATCTACAGCCTCAGTCCTGGGTCTACAGCCTCAATCCTGGGTCTACAGCCTCAGTCCTGGGTCTACAGCCTCAGTCCTGGGTCTACAGCCTCAGTCCCGGATTTACAGTCTCAGTCCTGGGTCTACAGCCTCAGTCCTGGATCTACAGCCTCAGTCCTGGATCTACAGCCTCAGTCCTGGGTCTACAGCCTCAGTCCTGGATCTACAGCCTCAGTACTGGGTCTACAGCCTCAGTCCTGGGTCTACAGCCTCTGTCCTGGATCTACAGCCTCAGTCCTGGATCTACAGCCTCAGTCCTGGGTCTACAGCCTCAGTCCTGGGTCTACAGCCTCAGTCCTGGGTCTACAGCCTCAGTCCTGGATCTACAGCCTCAGTCCTGGATCTACAGCCTCAGTCCTGGATCTACAGCCTCAGTCCTGGGTCTACAGCCTCAGTCCTGGATCCACAGCCTCAGTCCTGAAACTACAGCCTCAGTCCGGGATCTATAGCCTCAGTCCTGGGTCTACAGCCTCAATCCTGGGTCTACAGCCTCAGTCCTGGGTCTACAGCCTCAGTCCTGGGTCTACAGCCTCAGTCCTGGATCTATAGCCTCAGTCCTGGGTCTACAGCCTCAGTCCTGAAACTACAGCCTCAGTCCGGGATCTACAGCCTCAGTCCTGGGTCTACAGCCTCAGTCCTGGATCTACAGCCTCAGTCCTGGATCTACAGCCTCAGTCCTGGATCTATAGCCTCAGTCCTGGGTCTACAGCCTCAATCCTGGGTCTACAGCCTCAGTCCTGGGTCTACAGCCTCAGTCCCGGATTTACAGCCTCAGTCCTGGGTCTACAGCCTCAGTCCTGGATCTACAGCCTCAGTCCTGGATCTACAGCCTCAGTCCTGGGTCTACAGCCTCAGTCCTGGATCTACAGCCTCAGTCCTGGATCTACAGCCTCAGTCCTGGGTCTACAGCCTCAGTCCTGGATCCACAGCCTCAGTCCTGGATCTACAGCTTCAGTCCTGGATCCACAGCCTCAGTCATGCAAGTGTTAGTTACTAAAGCAACACACTGTCAACTGTCAGCCGTTAGCATTTGGTCATTAGCATTAGCCTTTCAATAAACTGTTTATTGGCGGCACGAGGCCTGCGTATTTTCTCAGCTCATGAACATTTGCGGCCCTCATAACATTGTACATTTTTTGTTTCTATATTTTGTTGATTTCTTTATGAATTGATTTTTCTCTTGGTAACCAACTTGCCATGTACGGACGAAGCCATCTTTCAAGGTGCTGGCCCTGGACTGGGTCTGGACTGGGTCTGGACTGGGTCTGATTGAGAGTTAGATACCATTGAAACAAACAGTTTTCTTGCAGAAATTCGCATTTGGTCATTAGCATTGGGCTTTCAACATTCATTTCACATTTTTCTGTCTTTAGTAAGTACTAAAACCGATGAACAGTCACCATTCTAAGACACATACTTTTAATAACGCTGGTGAAAAATAAAACTTTTTTGGAAGGAGTTTCTCAGAATTCCTTTGGCTTGAAGGAGAGCAGTCAAAATGACGGCTCCAGGAGTTCTAGTAGTTTCTTACTCCGGGAGTCCTGGTGTTAAAATGTGGGTTAGACTGAACTCAGGAGCAGCTGGACCAGAATCAGACACATCAGGAATAGAAGAGCATCGATGCTGTTGTAACTTGGACCTAAATTCCCGAAACACACATGCTAACACTATTAGCTTTTGTGTAGCATCAAGCAGAAGACGCCGCACACCTGGCTCCGTTCTGGGTCTATAAACAGATTGTGTAGGTATGAGTTGGCGGCTGCAGCGGCGTGAGGGAACAGTCTGCAGCGGCGGCGATAGTAGCATGATCCCACACATGCTCTGGGCCTGCTCCAAACCCCCACCCCCCCTACCCCTACCCCCCCAATCCCATCCTCTGCTTCCAAACTCCAAACAGCTCTGGCATCGTGCACTAAACCCAAACACAATCCAATATGTCTCACTGAGCTAAGCATAGTCCAGACGAGGGTGTGCAAAAGAACTCATTGTGTAGTGAGAGACAATGGCAGTTAATCTGAGGAGGCAGAGAACGTTCAAACACAAAAGAAAAGGAAAGCGAAGATGTTTGAAGGAACAGAGCTGGGCTGGTTTTCAGGTCAGGTATAAAGAGGTTCGATCTAAATCAGACCAGGGCAAAGTGCGGCCCGGGAGCCACCTACGGCCCGGGAGCCACCTATGGCCCGGGAGCCACCTACGGCCCGGGAGCCACCTACGGCCCTGTTTATGTTTCCATGTGTCCCTCTGTCCTTTTCCCATGCAAACTTCATACTGCACTGCAAAAAGGGATACAATATGAGTTAAAATTGCTCAAATCAGGAAAAATGTATCTTGCAGTACTGTTTAAAACGGCCGATTGTGTCATGCAGGGTGTCCACACAATGATTGGCACTCTTTTACTATTTCCTTGACCTTTGGGTATCGTACAATGAGTTTTGTTTGTGTTCATGTCCTAGTGATTTGTGTCCGTCAAAAAAAATATATATATATATATATATAGACGGGTACATTTAATTCCTAGATAAACTTTGGGCCATCGTCATCATTTCTCTATTTGACATAAAGCTATCTATCTATCTATCTCTTATCACTTTTAATTTATTGAAAAATGAAGATGTCAAAATTGGGCTTCTTAGCAAAAAACCTCTGGCGCCTAAAGGGTTGATTTGAGCACATTCTGACTGTTTTAAACCCATATTTGTCAATGGTACAAAGCAAAATGATATAGTTTTAAAAGGATACAAGAAATGTCTCCCTTGGAATGAGAAAATAAAGCTACAGTTCTTGGAGACGGAATGGCTTTGTCCTGCTGATGAATCAGGAAATACCTACTGTTGTGATTTGAGTCCTGTGCTGTGGGTGGGTCTCTGTGAGGACCTCTCAGTCTGAGTCTGTGGGTGCAGGTCTGACGGGGCACGCAGAGGTGGTCCGAGTGGTCTTCTCTCCTCAAGACATCAGTCTGGAGACTTTGCTCAAGAACTTCTGGGAGAAACATGACCCCACACAAGGTAAGGCCCTGCTCAGGGAGAGAGACCAGAGAGAAAGACCAGAGAGAGAGAAAGAGAGAGACCAAAGAGAGAGAGAGCGAGACCAGAGAGAGAGAGAGAGAGAGAGAGACCAAAGAGAAAGAGAGCGAGACCAGAGAGAGAGAGAGAGAGAGACCAAAGAGAGAGAGAGAGCGAGACCAGAGAGAGAGAGAGCAGAGAGAGATCGATCAGAGAGAGAGACCAGAGAGAGACCAGAGAGAGATATCAGAGAGAGACTAGAGAGAGACAAGTGCGGGAGACCATAGAAAGAGACCAGAGAGAGACCAAAGAGAGACCAGAGAGAGCACAGAGAGAGAGACCAGAGAGAGACCAGTGAGAGACCAGAGAGAGACCAGTGAGAGACACCAGAGAGAGACCTGTAAGAGAGCCTTGAGAGAGGAATCCAAGAAAGAGACCAGAGAGTGACCAGTGAGAGACACTCGAGAGACAGACCCGAGAGAGACCAGTGAAAGAGACCAGTGAAAGAGACCAGAGATAGACCAGTGAGAGAGACCAGAGAAAGACCAGAGAGAGACCAGAGAGAGACCAGTGAGAGAGACTCGAGAGACAGACCCGAGAGAGACCAGTGAAAGAGACCAGTTAAAGAGACCAGTGAAAGAGACCAGTGAAAGAGACCAGAGATAGACCAGTGAGAGAGACCAGAGAGAGAGACCCGAGAAAGACCAGAGCGAGACCAGTGAGAGAGACTCGAGAGACAGACCCGAGAGAGACCAGTGAAAGAGACCAGTTAAAGAGACCAGTGAAAGAGACCAGAGATAGACCAGTGAGAGAGACCAGAGAGAGAGACCCGAGAAAGATCAGAGAAAGACCAGTGAGAGAGACCAGAGAGAGAGACCCGAGAGAGAGACCAGAGAGAGTCCAGTGAACGAGACTAGAGAGAGCCTAAGAGACAGATTGTGGCAGTACTTTACTCTAAACACCACAGCGCACACAAGCCACAAACGTTCTCTTCTAGCTTTAAATTAAAGTAACTGTCTGTAACCCTTATCTATTACTGACCAGTGTCTTTATGACGTTTTGGAGTAAACACAAAATTAACCACAAAAAAATCTGTGAAACTGCAAAGCCTCAAAAGTTGAACCACACAAGAGCGAGAGACCACAAAACACCGGGGCCTCTAACCCTCCAACAAACACACTTAGTCTCAGCCCCAGCCCTCAGTCCTAATCCTCGGGTCACTGCTCAAGTCCCGGGCCAAGTGGGACACAGGAGGCGCAGGCACTGCCGGAGAACAGGTATCAAAGATTCATGGGCGAACGACACACGGCTGAATACTTAGGGCCGCTAATACAATAATGACTGGCAATTACTGCTGGCATCTATTATGGATTTTACTAATGGCCTTGTTTAAAGCACATGGGTTAATATTTGATTACACATATATTGGCTGGTGTAGGAGATTGTTCAGACTTGGCACTTGTGGGTGGTGGTTGTCAGGAGCCATGTGCCTGCAGGCGGCTCATGAGGCTCCAGCACATGGTTTGAACCAGTAAGGAGCTATATTCTTTACTCTTCAAACTTTGTCTTGGGCAGTTCATGTTAAAGAATCAGAAAAACAAGTCGGAAAGGATAGGAATGTGTAGGAATGATATGTCGTGTTTTTCTGGAGGCTATTTGTAGAGAGGGACGGGCACCAGAGAGAGAAACCAGAGGAGGGAGACAAGAAAGAGAGGTCAGAGAGAGAGACAGAGACCAGAGAGAGCAAGGAGGGAGACCAGAAAGAGAGGTCAGAGAGAGAGACAGAGACCAGAGAGAGCAAGGAGGGAGACCAGAAAGAGAGGCCAGAGACATATACCAGAGAGAGAGAGCGACTAGAGAGAGCGAGGAGAGGGACCGGAGGTAGACCTTAGAGATACTATCAAAGAGAGAGAGAGAGACCAGGAAGAGCCTACTGTGTGAAAGGAACCAGGGAGAAAGACCAGAGATTGGCACGAGAGAGACCAGAGAGAGGGACCAGAAAGAGACCAGAGAGAAACTAGAAAGAGACCAGAGAGAGGCCAGAAGGAGACGCCAGATAGAAAGACCAGAGAAAGAGATCAGAGAGAGAAACCAGAGAAAAAACACAGAGAGAGGGACTAGAGGGACCAGAGAGAGACCAGCGAGAGAGACCAGAGAGAGACCAGAGAGCACAAGAGAGACCTGAGAGAGACCAGAGAGAGAAATCAGAGAGAGACATCAGAGAGACCAACGAGAGACCAGAGAAAGTCCATTGAGAGACCAGAGAAAGCAGAGAAAAACCAGAGAGAGACCAGAAAGAGAGACCAGAGAGAGACCAGAAAGAGACCAGAGAAAGACCATAGCGAGACCAGAGATGGACCAGAGAGAGACCAGAGAGAGAGAGACCACAGAGAGAGACCAGAGAGAGACCAGAGAGAGACCACAGAGAGAGACCAGAGAGAGACCAGAAAGAGAGACCAGAGTGGATGATGAACAATGACCATTTCTCGATCTTCCTCATGATGTCTCTGGGCTGGGATAATGTTTGCCAGAGATCTGCAGTTGCGCACACACACACAGACACACACACACACACACACACACATACACACACACAGACACACACTCACACACACACACACGCACGCACAGGCACACACACACACTGTTGACTTTACAGAGCCGCTCGTGTTCTTGCATGTGTCACAGCGTTGCGCGCCGTGACCTTAATTCAGTGTAAACAGTGGACGCCATTTTGCCTCAAACCACACGCTCCTCTCAACCCCAGAAGAGGACCCCCTGAGCCAGGACAATCCAGACCCAAGACCCAAGACCTAGGACCCAGAACCAGGCCCAGAGCCAGGGAGAGCGCGGTCATGGGGTACCTCAGCTCCTGCCCCATCGCTTCAGCAGACACATGTTTTATTCAGCCCTGACTGCAGCCGTCCACTGTTATCTCCTCAAACACATACCACGCCTCCGCAGAGTGTTTCCATGATCACAGAGGAACGACTCCACGGCTACATTATTGCAAGAGCTGTTGTGTTCCACGGCCTCACGCTATAAGAATTGCAGCATAAATAATTCATTCGACCCTCACCGGACAGCTTCACCGATTCAATTAAACCGGCTGTATTTGTGTTTCACCCTAAACAGCAGACTTTTCAAAGTTGAGGATTCACTGTTAACTAATCAGAGAATAAAACTTAAATAAAATGAAATGTTCTTAAGCGTCCCGGATCATCACTGTCCTTAGACCCTACTGCATAGACCAGGAACAGGTGGGAGGACTATATATAAGAGAGGGAACAACTGTGGATCCAGGACTGAGGCTGTAGACCCAGGACTGAGGCTGTAGACCCAGGACTGAGGCTGTAGAATTTGTAATCATTCTATATAACAATTTGAAGTCATGACTTGTAGTCAGCACTTACCAGTGGTTTGTAAGCGTGCGCTTCAGTGTGCTCCTCCATGATTTCTTGCAGCCTAATGAACCACACACTTGCACCTTTTTCTAGCCTGAACACCTGATTTCCTCTGTTGTGCTGCTCCATGATTGGCTCCAGCCTGCTGGACTGAAATTGCCCCAGTGTGCCCCTCCTTGATATCCCGCAACCCACCACCAGGGTTCCGACACATAACACACTTTTTTCAGGAAAGTAAACCTCCAGGGGTCCTTTCCATATTTTTACAGAGACTGCATAAGGACCGTTAGAAAAGCATTACCCATTGATTATTAAGCTTGGACCAGTGGGGTCCGGTGTTCGGGCCCCACCACGTAAAACCAGTCCCCATGACGTGAGTGGAATCTCAGGTTATGGAACCCACCAGGAGTTGAAAACAAGTGCACACACACACACACACACAGACACACACACACACACACACACACACACACACACTCACACACACACACAGACACACACACACACACACTCACACACACACACTCACACACACACACACACACACATACACGTTTTTGTTACCTGGTGGGTCCCTTTGACAGGGCCGTTCAGAATGGGACCCATAGACATAATCTTTTTTTACTGGGACTACTTTAAGTAATACAAAACAGTCAACCGTGGCGGCACGGTGGCTGAGTGGATAGCACTCTCGCCTCTCAGCAAGAAGGTCCTGGGTTCGAATCCCGGTCGGACCAGGGCCTTTCTGAGTGGAGTTTGCATGTTCTCCCCGTGTCTGCGTAGGTTTCCTCCGGGTACTCCGGTTTCCCCTACCACTAAAAACATGTCCAATAGTTCTGGCATGCGCTTCCTGTACTGGCGACCCCGCTCCCATCTCTGTGTGGAGTGAGAGACAAATGCCCAAAAAAATTTACAATTGTAAACCGCTTTGAGACTCAGATCTGCAGTGAAAAGGCGGTATATAAATAAAAACTTACTTACAATAGAAACCAAACAACTATTTTAAAGGAATTTTATTTTAGATTTTTTTTTCGAATTGCAGTGATTCTATTTTTGACATAGAATTGAATGCCACTCCATGTCCGATGTCTAAGGTCATCTGGTGAGGCATTAATGCAGGCCAGGCAGTGAGACTTCCCAGGGACCTTTCCAGTCTGTATGAAAGGTGTCATGGTCTTCTCCACAGCCTTCACCTCAGATGCAGACCATGGCTTTCTTACACGTTCTAGGGAGAGAAATAAAAATATATTAGCAATATACACTCCCAGGGTTAGGACCAAGCAGCCTGGCTGTAATCCCCCACCTGGTACACTTACCAGAAGGGGCACTGCCACTACCATGGGGTGCATCTGGATGAATGGTTGAAGGTTCTCCGCTTGAAGTTTCTTTTAGCCCGTCCGTTTGTGAGAGGATCTCTACTGCTCTCCCTGTCGCACAGAAAATAAAAATACAAGTGGCCTTTAGGGGAAAAAAATCATACATATTTTAATAATATCAAGAATTACCTTCAGGCTCAATTTGTATCTGGTCGAGGCTCTTTCCTTCGAATTCCGTCACTCTTCCCTGCTCCATGGCCATTAACACTTTGCTGATTTTGGCCAGCTCCAGTGTCCCCTCTGGTAGTCTGTAATATTGCCTGTGGATGCGAATGTCATGGCCGAGGAAGTTGGCAAGTATGTCCATCTCATTCTCTTTCATATTGAGAACTGTAGACATAGTAGCTATGTGCTTTCTAAGTTTGGTTGAGGATAGCATCTCTGGATGCACCGCACCACATTCTTTGGCTACCTGGCGTAGGGAGTCTGATCCCCTGATGTGGGTGTCTGCGCCCGGGCGGGAGAAGAAGTATGGGTTATGGTCAGAGATGGAACAGGCCCTTCTGTTCTCCACCAGCACCTCCATCGAAGCAATCATTTCAGGAGTCAAAAGAACCGGCACTTTCCGACTTCTTTTCCCTTTAATTTCAATGCGTTGAAAATGCTGACACAGCTTTTTCTCAAGTTGGGACAGTCCCAGAGCAATGTCAGAATGGATCCCAGTCTTACTTCTTAAGGTAAAGGCTGTCAGTGGCATCTTTGAAACCTCACCTTCCCTTCTTCGATTGAAAATAATGACCTCACAAAGAGTCAAAACTGCCAGTTTAGACCAATGCTTAGACGTTGGCCCACTTATTAGGGTTTGCACATATTCAGGTCGACATACCTCAATATGTGCATGCATGGCTCTAACGTCCTCAGTCAGAGGGAGCAGGTCCGGAGTGTTCCACTTGGCTTGCCGGAGGGTCTGTAGGGCAGCAGAAGAAACACAGACGTCCCACCTCTTCTCAAAAAGCATAAATAGTTCATCAACACAATGCTCCATTTTTGAGTCACATTCAAGAATATCTGCTAGCTTTCTGAGGCTATGGCCGAGTTTGAGGGCCAAGGATGGAGTCTTGTATTGATTTGTTTCCTCATCATATCCAGCCACAGACCTGACTGCATCAATCACATGGTTAAAGTTGGAAGGAATAAAGAAATCCTTAATTGTTTTCAGTTTCCCTGCAGCTTTTGCTTCGTTAATTAACCTACCGACTTCTCTCATTTTCTGCCTAATGTAATCATGCTTAGTCTTATCATGCCCGTGTTTTAAGTACAGGTGCTCTCCGAGTCTCAGAATCCCCTTTTCTGCTTTGACAACACCCGTGACCTCATCCTGATGCATTGCCGAAATTAAAGACCACAGCTTTTTGCTGATGCCCTCCGGTACAGGCTGGGCTAGGGAGCAGAGGGACTGGACCCTACTTCTACCTGGTTTAGCCTGGGCATCTTTCTGTGAAAGCCGGCACCTGGCCACATGCCTCCACAGCGACTTTCGCTTAAGCAATGCCCCACAGTCTATACAGTGCAAAAACTCACTGGATTTAACTGGGCAATTTGGCTGTTTAGCTGGGACTAAAGTTCCAATGCCGGCCTTTAAAACCTCAAAATTGTGCTCACGGTTTCCAATATTCCTGATCAAATCAAACTGAAGTTTACGTGCTTTAGATTTCACAGGTAGAGCCAATGCTCTGGCTACGTCACTTTCATTTCCATGTTTTCTAGTCAAATGACGGGACATTTTGTGGCAGGACATTGAACAGTAGAGGCAGAAGTGTCTCTTGCTATAAACTCGCCCCCCATTTTTCTTCTTTTGCAGCTGCATGATAACAATCTTATTTGCCTTTGGTTCGTCACTTTCCGAGTCTTGAAGAAAAGTGTTTTTGATTTTTCTTTTTCCATACTTTTTTACAGGTTTCTTCTTGACAGTTAAATCGTCAGAATCTGAGTCGACTTCATCAATTAGGGACTCTTGACTAAGCTGCACAAATAACAAATAATTTGTAATCATTCTATATAACAATTTGAAGTCATGACTTGTAGTTTGGTTTGTAAGCGTGCGCTTCAGTGTGCTGCTCTGTGATTGGCTGCAGCCTAATGAACCACACACTTGCACCTTTTTCTAGCCTGACACCTGATTTCCTCTGTTGTGCTGCTCCATGATTGGCTCCAGCCTGCTGGACTGAAATTGCCCCAGTGTGCCCCTCCTTGATATCCCGCAACCCACCACCAGGGTTCCGACACATAACACACTTTTTTCAGGAAAGTAAACCTCCAGGGGTCCTTTCCATATTTTTACAGAGACTGCATAAGGACCGTTAGAAAAGCATTACCCATTGATTATTAAGCTTGGACCAGTGGGGTCCGGTGTTCGGGCCCCACCACGTAAAACCAGTCCCCATGACGTGAGCGGAATCTCAGGTTATGGAACCCACCAGGAGTTGAAAACAAGTGCACACACACACACACACACACACACACACACACACACACACACACACAAATCTGCAGTGTATGGAGAGTCACATCATCTGCCTTTTATATTTGTACATATTCTCTGTCCGTTGTTTAGATCCAAGTTGCGGTTTATTTTTTATTTATCCATGCAAAGATGCTCTTTGCCCGCGTGTAGATGAAGAGATTCTTTATCGGTCCCACAGTGGGGAAATTCCAGTGTTGCATCATCAGTTACAGAACAGTAGGAATGAGGAGCACACAGCACAAGATACAATAACAAAAACTCCATATTGAATTAAACTAGAATCTCTACACTGCAAAAAAAAAGATAAAATATGAGGAAATAATTGTTTGAATCAAAAATCAAAAATTTTAATAATTTCATTTCTATACCTTAGAAGTGTTGCTGATTTTACTATGCCTTAACCTATTCTCTACCTCTCTTCTTTGACTGTTGCACCGTGAGCTAAAGCAACTTCCTCTTCTGTGACTTCCTCTTCCTTACATGGCAACAAAAATGATTCTGATTTATTTTCTTAATCTGAGTTCATTCTGACTCCAATGGGAGTCATTTAGTTTTAGTTTTTACCTTCTCATTCCAAGAGAGAAATGTCTGTATCTTTTTAAAACAGGATAATTGTGTATTTTCCCATTGGTAAATCTTGCTCAAATTAAGATACTTTTTTTGCCAAATTTGAGCGATTTTTGTCTTATTTTTCATCGCTTTGCGTAGCGTAACTTTAGCGTAAGAGAGAAACAATTAAACAAGTCAAAAATCTCCAACTTTATTATAATCAAGAAGCAAGAATTCGGTCTAAAATCTCTGACTTAAGCAAAATAAAGAAGCAAGAATTTGGTCTAAAAATGTCCAACTTTAGCACAATAATGAAGTAAATAGCCTCCGTGGTCGGCGATCACAGTCCAGAGAAACCGGTCCAGTTCATGGCGTTTCATGGCGCCACAGCGTCGGCAAAAAAAAAAAAAAAAGAGAGAAAAAATGTCCGCATGCAGCGCACAGCCCAATCCTTACAAGTAGGTCATGGGGGGGTGGTGTGGGGAGGGGCAGGGGGGGAGGCCCGTCTGAGCCAGCTCTTCCACTGAAGATGAAGGCGGCAAAAAGACTACGAAATAAAACAGCATTCCAAGTCTATTTCTCCCTTTCCCCCCCACGCTTTTTTTTTTTTTTTAATCTAAAAACCTGGAAAAGGATGAACGGCAGTGGGCCATGCCAGGTGGAGCTGGGATCGCGGCTCTAATCAAAGCTCGCGGAGGGATCGGGGCAGTTTCTGAGAGTCTTACCTCTGCGTTCATGTTGGACTCGCTGGTTTCGCAATTAACAGGATGTAGGAAAAGAGAATAATAATACATCACACTTATATAGCGCTTTTTTGGACACTCAAAGACGCTGAAGGAGAGAAGATCCAGTTGAGATTTGATTTGGATTGGAGATTTTATAATCAAAGAGCACCTCAGCAGACCAGCCGCAAACTCAACATCTAAAGAAAAACTCTGGTGCTCTGAGGACGAGGTGCAGTAAGAATATTCAGGTTTGTGTCGACTGGGTTAGAAGCAACACTGTAAAATGTATTTAGTCTGTTTACACCAACTCTGAGCACAACTGACCCAGAAACAGACTTTTCAGAAGTTACCTCCCTTCCTCTTGAGGTGGTTTCCTCTTGACATGGAGGAGTAGCGGGTCTACTCTGAGCATCGTCCCTATGTATGAGCTCGTCATTTGGAGTGTTTTGCCTTGTTTGTACTGTTTCCACTCTCCTCTCCCCTACCCTACCCTACCCTACCCTACCCTACCCTACCCTACCCTACCATCCCCTACACTACCCTACCCTACCCTACCCTACCCTACCCTACCCAACTCTACTCTACTCTACCATCCCCTACACTACCCTACCCTACCCTACCCTACCCAACTCTACTCTACTCTACTCTACTCTACTCTACTGTACTCTACCTGGGCGTACCTATTGGCTGAGTGGTTAGCAGTCTCGCTTCTCAGCAAGAAGGTCCTGGGTTTCAATTCTGGTTGGAACATGGCCTGGAGTTTGCATATTCTCCTCATGTCTGCATGCTCCAGTTTCTAGTACCATTAAAAACATGTACATTATGGGTCATGGACATATGTCTCTATGGGGACAATAAAGAATAACTTAGCTGGTTGTGTTTTCAATACGCTTTAGTAACATATCCTTGCAACATATCCACAATTAACCAGCATCTGGGGAAAGCTCCTTGTTAACCATGATTTCCAGCAGCACTCTGGCCAATCACTGTCAGTTAGAACACTTTAATACCAGCTCGGCCTGGATCGAACCAGGGTAGAGTAGAGTAGAGTAGAGTAGAGTGGGAGTGGAAATCGGGCTATAGACTCTGTGATCTACTGGGTTGTTCCCCAAAGCTCATGACCACATGAGGGGACGGTCCCACCTTTGTCCTTTGATCCAGACCCCTCCTCAAAACAGTCCCAAACTTATGGGGACTTACAGTATGTGTGTATATGAAGAGAACCAACAGCAGATGGTCCTCTATGGTCTCCCATCCACTCATCTCCTAAAACTGTAGTATATGCTAAACTCTGCTCACCCACACCCCCTCCAGAGACCACATCACCCCCGTCAACTGGCTCCTCGTCCTAGAGCCTCCTCACCCCCTTCAAGTCCGTTCATAACATGGCCCCCTCATATCTCACCGTCCTCCTCCATCAGCACAACATCAAGTTGGAGACAGCAGTCCCTCCTGCTGCCTCTAATGTCCTCGCTCCCATCAGAACAAAGTGCCAAACCCTGAGGACCGAGCCTTCTGAACCCTGAGGACTGAGTCTGAACCCTGAGGACCGAGCCTTCTGAGGACTAAGCTTTTTGAGTGTCCAAAAAGCCCAATATCAGAATGATGCAGTATTATTATTATTATTATTAAATGCAGAAAGTACATCAAATATCACTGTGTTTAAGCCCATGCTTCTGTAGAATAGCGAGTACTTCCGTATGTGTGTGTGTGTGTGTGTGTGTGTGAATGTCTGTGTGTGTGTGTGTGTGTGTGTGTGTGTCTCTGTGTGTGTGTGTGTGGCGGGACCCTGACCTGTGCACACCTCCTCATAGTTGGGGTTGGGGGTGAGTCCTCCAGCGTAGCCCACCTGTGTGGAGAAGACCCCCGGCAGACGCCAAAAGAGCCGCTCCGCCCCCCAGAAGCAGCCCATGCCTGAGCAAACGCACACACACACAGGCACAGACACACACATACAAACACACACACACAGACACACACACATAATGATTATAACAGACCTGTTGTCGAGACCTGGGAGGGTTAGACTTGTGTTTAGAGTTGAATCTCACCAAACATGATGGAGTCTAGGCCGACAGGGAAGGGCGCCATGGTGGGGTTGCCGCTGACAACGTGTGTTTCTGTGGAGAGAGCGGCGTGAGATCCACAATCACAGCAAGGCAAGTTTATTTGTATAGCACAGTTCATACACAAGGCAACTCATAGTGCTGAAAAAAACCACAAAGGAATCATTAAAATCAGACATAGCATTAAAATCATGAAAAAGGTGTGTGTATGTCTGTGCATGTGTATTTGTGTGTGTATGTGTGTGTGTATGTGTATGTGCATGTGTGTGTGTGAGTGTATGTGTATGTATGGCACAGATGTGAGGTGGGATTAAGTTTAAGGAGATCTGACTTAGTGCAAATCTGTGTTAAGTAAAGCGGCTTTGTGTGTGAGCCCATCCAGGGCAACACACATACTGTATGTCCATATATACAAACACACACACACACACACACGCCCATACATATGGACACACGCACACAAAAACACACACATGCTCATACATCCACACAAATTGTGCAGAAATGTCCTGGATCATCGGCAAGGAACCATTCAAAAACCCAGGACTGATGCTTTAGACCCAGGTCTGAGGCTGTAGGTCCAGGACTGAGGCTGTAGATCCAGGACTGAGGCTGTAGATCCAGGACTGAGAATGTAGACCCAGGTCTGAGGCTGTAGACCCAGGACTGAGGCTGTAGATCCAGGACTGAGGCTATAGACCCAGGACTGAGGCTGTAGATCCAGGACTGAGGCTGTAGACCCAGGACTGAGGCTGTAGATCCAGGACTGAGGCTGTAGACCCAGGACTGAGGCTGTAGATCCAGGACTGAGGCTGTAGACCCAGGTCTGAGGCTGTAGACCCAGAACTGAGGCTGTAGATCCAGGACTGAGGCTATAGACCCAGGACTGAGGCTGTAGATCCAGGACTGAGGCTGTAGACCCAGGACTGAGGCTGTAGATCCAGGACTGAGGCTGTAGACCCAGGACTGAGCTGTAGACCCAGGACTGAGGCTGTAGACCCAGGACTGAGGCTGTAGACCCAGGTCTGAGGCTGTAGACCCAGGTCTGAGATTGTAGACCCAGGTCTGAGGCTGTAGATCCAGGACTGAGGCTGTAGACCCAGGACTGAGGCTGTAGATCCAGGACTGAGGCTGTAGACCCAGGACTGAGGCTGTAGATCCAGGACTGAGGCTGTAGACCCAGGTCTGAGGCTGTAGACCCAGGACTGAGGCTGTAGATCCAGGACTGAGGCTATAGACCCAGGACTGAGGCTGTAGATCCAGGACTGAGGCTGTAGACCCAGGACTGAGGCTGTAGATCCAGGACTGAGGCTGTAGACCCAGGACTGAGCTGTAGACCCAGGACTGAGGCTGTAGACCCAGGACTGAGGCTGTAGATCCAGGACTGAGGCTGTAGACCCAGGACTGAGGCTGTAGACCCAGGACTGAGGCTGTAGACCCAGGACTGAGGCTGTAGATCCAGGACTGAGGCTGTAGATCCAGGACTGAGGCTGTAGCTCACACAAACCCACAGCACATTCCTCCACATCAGTGCCTGATGGAACGGTCTGATTACAGATGGAACACGCTGCGAGGCCGATGCTTTTTGGACACAGACATTTTTCAAATTGAAATTTGAAGATTGCTTTTTTCATATCAAGATTCTCCGCAGTGAGAATAATCTTCAGACACGAGCCCACGAGACACATCTTTACACAGACACTTCAAATCAGCTGTACAAACTTCATCGATCTTTTTGCTTCTCATTTCCGAGTGTTGGTCGGCTTTACCTTCAATTACTTTTGAATGTGCTGGAAAACGACTGCAAGTCCTAAGTGTCTCATAAATAGTTATTGTTTTGTGCTTTATAATTTTTCTTTTTCTTGCTGTTTTCTGACGGGGATGTTGCTGCAGTACAGTGTTCATGGTTTTACACTGGTCCAGACCAGAGCAGAGAGGATTCATGGTCTGAACCAAGTGGATTCACTGGAGGAATGCTAACTTAGCATTTTACTTTGGACTAGAGCAGAGAAAATGGTCCGAACCAAGCGGCTACTCCACCTTGTGACCCGTCCTGCTCCACCCAGAGGCTACTCCACCTCTGCTGCTGTGACCTGCAGGGCTGTTGATGATTACTACTATTGTTATCTTTTTAGAATAATCAATTTTATTTCTATTTTTCTGCTACTGGACACCTGAATCTGACTGACTGACAGACTGACAGATGTTATAATGTTGTAATAATGTGATATTGTTTTTGTAAATCCAAATATGAGCCACATAAGGATCGACCAATCAGAGGCCTTCATTTGCGGTGGAAACTCCTGCTTGCCTTAGCAACAACACGTCCGCCCCTTTTACCACATGAGGCTAACGCGGTAGGAACAAATGCCCAAATAAGGAAACTGGCTCAAAATTTTCAATTTAGCCTCTTTTGCATCAAAGCTTACACTACGATGATGTCACACTCGGTCAGTCCACGCCTCATATTCTCTCTGTGGATATGACTCATATAGAACGGTTGATTTAACCAAAAGAACAGTTTTCCGAGTCCTTCAATTCACTTCAATCTATTTCTGTATCGCCCTAAATCACAACAGTAGTTCTCTCGGAGGACTTTAAAAAGCTGTTGATTTGCCAACACAGATCCGAGAATCAAACAGTCAGAGCCATTGGTCCATAAGGGTCCATAATGCAACACAACAACTCATTTGAGATCTTTCCTCAAGAACCTGGTTTCAGAAGTGGATTTTCAGAGCTCCAAAACGCTGGCTTTATATGGATACACTTTCACTGAACCTCTCTCTCTCTGGTTTCTTTCTGGTCTCTTTCTCTGGACTTTCTCTTTGACATGTCTCTCGTTCATATCTTGCCTCTCTTTCTGGTCTCTCTCTGGTCTCTCTCAGGTCCCTCTCCCTGGACTCTCTCTGGTCTCTATCAGGTCTCTGTCTCATGTCTTATGTCTCCTAGTCTCTCTCTGGTCTCTTTTGCTCATATCTTCCCTCTCTCTCTGGTCTCTCTCTGGTCCCTCTCTCTTTGGTCTCTCTACCCACGTGAATCCAAGACACCATTTCTCTAACAGTCCCCCATAGTACACTGCTCTGATTCTGCCTTTTCCTACATGTTGCAGAACACATAAGAATGGTCCAACAACAATAAAAACACAGGAACATTATAACAAACGTGGAGGAGCTCATTTGAGATATTTCCTCTAGAATCTGGTTTCAAAAGTGTGTTTTCAGGGCCTTTGTATGGATACACTGACACTGAACCTCTCTGGTCTCTCTCTGGTCTCTATGTCCTCACTCTTTGGTCTCTCTCTGTTCTCTCTCTCTGGTTTCTCTCTTGTCCTTCTCTCTGGTCTCTATGTCCTCACTCTTTGGTCTCTCTCTCTCTGGTCGCTCTGTTCTCTCTTTGGTCTCTGTCTCATGTCTCTCTCTCTATGGTATTTCTCTGGTTTCATTCTCTCTAGTCTCTCCCTCAGGTCTCTGTTTCATGTCTCCATCTCCTCTCTCTGGTATCTACTCTCTCTCCTCTCTCTCTTGTATCTCTCTGGATTCTTTCTCTCTGGTTTCTCCCTCAGGTCTCTGTCTCTTGTCTCTCTCTGGTAACTCTCCCTAGACTCTCTCTCTCGGGTCTCACTTGCTCATATCTTGCCTCTCTCTCTGGTTTCTCTCATCTCTCTGGTCCCTCTCACTGAACTCTCTCTAGTCTCGGTCTCATGTCTCACTCTTGTCTCTTTCTAGTCTCTCTTTTGAGGTTTCTCTCTCTGGTCTCCCTCTATTATCCCTCTGGTCTCTCTTGCTCATATCTCGCCTGTCTGACTGGTCTCTCTCGGTCTCTCTGTTACCTTTCTTTGGTTTCTCTCTGGTTTCTCTCTGGTCCCTCTGTCTTTGGTCTCTCTCTGGTCCCTCTCTCTCTGATCTCTCCCCCTTCTTGTACCCAAAACACTCTGACAGTCCCCCATTTTGCTCTCCACTGCGATCTCGATACATCTCTCCCACACGATACATCTCTCCCACACGAGTGGATACCCATCAGGACGATCCAGAGGCAGCCTGTCCTCAGTCAGAGCCCTCTCTCTTCAGCGTCCTCCTCTCTTCAGCGCCCCCCTCTCTTCCAGCAGCTGCAGTGAAATGTGATGAATGATTCAGGCTGATGCGGCCTCATACATGTTGGATGCCCTGTGGCCGGCTGCTGCTCTCCATGACCCACTTCTGCTGTGCTTCCCACTCAGCGTTTCATCTCCCTCTAACCCTGCACCACTCTGCAAATGTGCCAGCGCTCCTGAAAGCACCTTCACTTTACCAAAGCGAGACCAGAGCGAGACCGAACCAGGGAGGAAGGGAGGGACCACAGGGGATGGTCCAGGTCCAGAGATGTTCTACGCCGATGCAGGAGGGTCTGAGGACAGCGCTGAAGATCCACGACCCGCAACATTGGTCTCTGCCCCTTTTGGACCAATGGCTCTCTTTTTAATCATTGAATTTCTTGTGTTTGAACTGTTTGATTCTCTGATCTGTGTTGGCGAATCGGTAGCTTTGTATAGACCTCTGAGATAACTACTGTTGAGATTTAGGCTTAAACAAAAATACATTGAATTGGACTCAGGGAGGGACAGCAGAGAAGGGTTTGAATCCTGGTCTTAAACGGGTCTTTCTCCATGGAATTTGCATGTTCTTTTGGTTTCTTCTATACTCCGGTTTCCCCTACCACTGAAAAACATGTACAATAGGTAAAATCCTCCAGCTCTGGTCCTAACCAAGCCGAGCATCATCATCAGGAGATGGGTGCCCGGGCGCGGGACTACAGCGGCCACTGCTCCTGACGGACGCCCGTGGCATCAGGATGGGTCAAATGCAGAGGTTAAATTGCCCTTAATGTGCACCGCCACGTCCAGGTCAAATTGTACCACACGTAAACACATCTTATTTCAAAAGGCATCAAAGCTTGGACACTACACCCTAAAAACCCATTGGTTGAAAAATCACGAGTGAGTGGTTAGAAACTACCACATTTAACATAATATACCATCAGCTCCTGGCCTGAATTTTAACCATGTTACAACATTGTTCCCTAAATCCTGAAATGTTTTAAACTTCTGCCAGGAATCTGTACAAACCCCTTCTGTCTAAATGAGTTGAATCCTCAGACGGAGAAAAGCCCATTCTGGCCTGGGGAGGTGTGGTAACTCCAGGCGGTTAGGATTGTTTCTGCAGAGCCAGGATCCATGCTCTGTCAGTGCTGTCTCTGTCAAAGCTCAAAACTCAGGACTACATGTGTTGGACAAATGGACCGAGCCAGGTCTCGAGCAGAACTTCAGAATCCGAGATCAGGATGAACGACTTAAAACCCCGAATGGATCCTCATTGCAAAATTTTAGCATTGTGCAGAAAATCTACAGTTGGGAAATGGGAGGTGAAATTACACATTCTGTACAACGAGAATGTGTAACAGGAACTGCTGAGTCTGCACAAGTGTTTCTGATAATTCACTAGTAACTTTGTCACTAGTCACTTTACCTGTTATCAGTACTACTACAGTACTACATATCTGATATTTACTGTTATCAGTACTACTACAGTACTACATATCTGATATTTACTGTTATCAGTACTACTACAGTACTACATATCTGATATTTACTGTTATCAGTACTACTGTATTATTTCATATCTGATAATTCTGCCTTTCACCGTCACTTTACCTGTTGATATTATTTCTGATGTTTATTCTGCTCATATTCTCATATTCTCCGCTGCTAATGTATAATATAGACATCTGTAAATACTCCGAACCAAGTGCAATTATAGCCCAGATTTTCTTATTTTATTTTATTTTATTTTATCTTAAATTTATTGTCTATTATCTTAAATAATAGACTTTGATGTGTGCAATCTGAGTGCTCTTATTTCCTTTCTCTGCTGTAATGTGCAACGATGACACTGACATTTCTCCACTGTGAGACTAATAAAGGTTTATCTTATCTTATCTTAAATACTCTTTTGCCCAAATTATGTTTTTTAAATCGTTTTTTTCTCATCAGTGAGAGTTTCGGACAAGAACACAGACTGGAACCAGGGTTTGAGAATTTTCAGAGGATGGGTTTGAGCGAAACAGATCCAAAAGTTCTTTGCTTGTGAACTGAAATCCTTTTACAAATAAATGCCTTCCTGCCTAGTCTCTCTCTCTGGTCTCTCTCTGGTCTCTCTCTGGTCTCTCTCTAGTCTCTCTCTCTGGTCTGCCTCTCTGGTCCCTCTCTAGTCTCTCTCTCTAGTCTCTCTCGCTGGTCTCCCTCTCGTCTATTTCTGCTTTCTCTTTCTCTTGTCTCCCCCTGGTCCCTCTCCCTGGTCCCTCTCTCTGGTTTGTCTCTGGTCTCACTCTAGACTTTCTCTCTGTTCTATCTCTGGTCTCTATTTGGCCTATATATGGTCTCTCTCGTTTCTTGTCAACTGAAATCCTTCTTTTTCAAATAAATGTCTCTCTTTGGTCTCCCACTCACTCGGGTCCCTCTTACTGGTCTCTCTCCCTCCTCTCTCTCTCCCAGGTCTATTTCTGGTTTCTCTCTCTTGTTTCCATCTCTGGTCCTTCTATCTGGTCTCTCTCCCTGGGCCCTCTCTCTGTCTTTAACAGGCCAATTTCTGGTCTCTCTCTAGTTTCTCCATTCTCTCTCTGGTCTCTCTCTGGTCTCTCTCTATATTCACTCTAGTCTCTCTCTGGTCTCTCTCTAGTCTTTCTCTGGTCTTTCTCTGGTCTCTCTTTGGTCTCTCTATAGTTTCTCTAGCATCTCGCTGGTCTTTCTCTAGTCTCTCTCTGGTCTCTGTCTCTGGTCTCCCTCTCTGGTCTCTCTCTAGTCTATCCTCTGGTCTCTTTCTAGTCTCTCTCTAGTCTCTCTCTGGTGACTCTCTGGTCTCTCTTGTCTCTCTCTGGTCTCTCTCTGGTCTCTCTCTAGTTTCTCTCTGGTCTCTCTCTGGTCTCTCTCTAGTTTCTCTCTAGTCTCTCTCTGGTCTCTCTTTGGTCTCTCTCTAGTATCTCGCTGGTCTTTCTCTAGTCTCTCTCTGGTCTCTCTCTCTGTTCTCCCTCTCTGGTCTCTCTCTAGTCTCTCTCTAGTCTCTCTCTGGTCTCTTTCTAGTCTCTCTCTAGTCTCTCTCTGGTCTCTCTCTGGTGACTCTCTGGTTTTTCTCTGGTATCTCTCTGATCTCTCTCTGGTCTCTCTGGTCTCTCTAGTCTCTCTCTGGTCTCTCTCTGGTCTCTCTAGTCTCTCTCTGATCTCTCTCTGGTCTCTCTGGTCTCTCTCTCTAGTCTCTCTCTGGTCTCTCTCTAGTCTCTCTCTGGTCTCTCTGGTCTCTCTCTAGTCTCTCTCTGGTCCCTCTCTCTAGTCTCTCTCTGGTCTCTCTCTAGTCTCTCTCTGGTCTCTCTGGTCTCTCTCTAGTCTCTCTCTGGTCCCTCTCTCTGGTCATCTATGTCACCTCGCACACTTCCCTTGAGCGTCCTTTAACTCTGTCTAGAGTCATGGAACTCATCGCAGATTTACTCCAAGGACTGTAAAGGTCGCTCTGTGTAAATCTGCTCAAACTCTGAAGCTTAACCTTGTTCAAACTTTATTCTCTTTTGTGTAATTAGCGTCTGTGGTAAAGACTTTGGTCGGATCTGCAAAGCTGCGGTTACTGCCATTCTGCGCCGTACCCTCAAAATGGAAATCCTATTAACTAAGAACTTAAGCAGATACAGACTCAAATGTTTCGGATGTAAGGGGAGGACTGGAGAGCAGGGTCTTTGTCTGGCACTTAGTGAATGGTTTAGTTTGATCTAATGTACTTGTGTATTGTGGATTCACTAACAGCAGATCAGAGAATCAAACTGTTCGAACACTGAAAATGCAACACATCGACTACACCCATTTCCTCAAGTGTCCAGTCTTAGGCTGAAAACCTGAGGAGTGATGTCTCTCTCTGGTCTCTCTAGTCTCTCTCTGGTTTCTCTCTCTGGTCTCTCTCTCTGGTCTCTCTCCGGTCTCTCCTCGAGTCTCTCTTTGGTCTCTCTCTGGTCTCTTTAAGGTCTCTCTCTCTGGTCTCTTTATCTTCCTTCTCATGTCTCCCTAACAGGTCTCTCTCTGGTCTCTCTCTAGTCTCTCGCTGGTCTCTCGCTGGTCTCTCGCTGGTCTCTCGCTGGTCTCTCGCTGGTCTCTCGCTGGTCTCTCTCTCTCGGGTCTCTCTCTCTCCGATCTCTCAAGTCCCTTTCTCTGGTCTTTCTCTCAGATCTTTCTCTGGTCTTTCTCTCTCTCTGATCTCTCAAATGTCTTTCTCTGGTCACTCTCTGATCTCCCTCTAAGGTCTCTCTCTCGCTCTCTGATCCCTGAAGTTTCTTTCTCTGTTCTGGCTCTGATATTTCTGGTCTCTCTCTCTCTGGTCTCTTTCTGGTCTCTCTCTCTCTCTCTGATCTCTCAGGTCTCTTTCTCAGGTTTCTTTCTCAGGTGTCTTTCTCTGTTCTCTCTGTGATATTTCTGGTCTCTCCGGCATTGTTCAGATTGATAAGCTATCTTTGCGCTTCGGCCTGATCTCGCCGTTGACTTGGAATGCGACTCTCTCTTTATCTCTAGTCTCTCTCTCTGGCCTCTCTCTTGTTTCTTTATCTGGCCTCTTTCTGGTCTATTCCTCGAGTCTCTCTCTCTGGTCTCTTTTTTGCGTCCAGGCCTGATGTGTACGTTGACTTTTACACAGCCTTGCTCTGTGTGTTAGAATCTCCTGTAGCTGCGACACCGTATTTAAACTTGTGCTTTTACGATCCTACATTGATCTGACCTCCGATGAACTACATGGTGACGTTGAAGGCCCTGCAGGCTCCGCTCAGTCACCGTTTCTTTCACCCGAGCAAAAATGCCTGTGCAAAGAAAGTCAGTAAATGATGAGAGAAAACAGCCGGATCGTATGCTGTGGACGATCCAGGGGCCCCACCATCACGCACTGATATATTTGACTTTAAAAAAAACTATAAATTACAAAACTGTGAAAAGGGCATTGAATACTTTGATTTGCAGCCTCAGCCCTCCCCCAGAGCCGCCTCGCTGTGAGCTGTCTCCCATCGCTGACACGGCTCCAGACAGGCCCCGGCTGCTTCCATTCAGCCCCGGCCCCTCCTGCCCCCCACCTACCCCCCGTGCCCCCTCTTCACTCTGAATACCCGCACTCCAGAGCCAGAGGAGGAGGCCTGACGTGGGACAGGCCTCCTCCAAAGGAGCACCTTTGTCAAAAATAGTGGTGGGGAAAAAAATTGGTTCTGCTCAGCATCGCAATATTATATGGATGCATTTAAATCGATCACGTAGAGCAAAGTACTGCGATATTAAACAAAATAATTATCTGGTTTTTTTGTGTTTTCTCCGAGTTTACTTTGGTCACTGACCTCTGAGGTTGATGTCACTCTACGATGTCTACTTTTTATTGACTCTTTTTTAATGTATGTATTTATTTGAACGGGACAGTGCATGTCAATGAACAGACACATTAAAAACATGAATGTAAACATGCCAGATTATAGCCAAAGGATCATTTCCATCTGTGTCCCGTAGGATCAGGGTCACAGCTTTCATTCCTGCACAGGCCACACTTTAGTAATCCACCAAAATCCACAGTGTTAGAGTCCACATCTAATTGCACACATCAGATTGTTGCACACATCCCGTTATTGCACACATCAGAACATTGCACACACCCCGTTATTGCACACATCAGAACATTGCACACACCCCGTTATTGCACACATCAGAACATTGCACACACCCCGTTATTGCACACATCCCGTTATTGCACAGATCCCTTTATAGCACACATCAGAACATTGCACACACCCCGTTATTGCACACATCAGATTGTTGCACACACCCCGTTATTGCACACATCAGATTGTTGCACACACCCCGTTATTGCACACATCCTTGCTATACAGTCAACCAAATGTTTGAGACGACCTTAACCACTCTTTTAGGAGACTTTTAAATGAAGTTAAACTAAGGGCCTCTTTATGACGTCTTCTCACTGTTTTTACTCAAAGAAAGGTATTTTCTTCTGTAAATACTTCATGAGTATTTCCCTGGAGGGACTATGTCTCTCTCTGGCCTGGGAACGCCTCGGGGTCCCCCTGGATGAGCTGGAGGAAGTGTGCGTGGAGAAGGAAGTCTGGGCATCTCTGCTGCCCCCGCGACCCGGCAACGGATGAAGCGGAAGAGAATGGATGGATGGTATTTCTTTTTCTGGCATCTTTATTGTTGGTTTATTGTTTGTTATTGTTGTTGCACATGATGTAAACTTTTCATTGTGTGCTTGAATTAGACTAAACAAGTGCGGCGGTTAGCTGTACTTCTAAGCTCTTGTACCACAAGTTTGAAAGCAGCTACAAGCTTCTAAGTTCAGTCGCATTAAAACCTCCATTCTGCAGCAACATTAATGCTGTATCCTGTGTTTACAAAATATTTTTAGTCCATTTGAATATTGCAGTGTTTCCATCTGTGCCTTCCTTCTGAGGCCTTACCAACTCAGGGAAACGGACTTTATTAACGCCTTCAAAAATAAAATAGGTAAATGTATGTTGTAGAAGAGTCAGTTGTTTATATTAATGCAATACAATTTTTTTTCTTTTTTGTCATACACATTATCTGTGATCTCCAACTGAGATCTCTGGTTTGAATGAACAAGTTAGTGCATGAGAATTATATATACGATTTGTTTAGGTGCATTTTAATAGTGATTCTTTTCAATTAATTCCTCTCATATTTACCATTATTTTCATTTTGTTTCTTTGCTTCTGCTTGTTGGAGAACACAGAGATCAGTCCTGGCCTCGCAGCTCGCAGTCGTGTTTAAACCTGTAGTCAGACTGTAGTTGTCGGTTTTTGTGTCGACTGACGGCCAAACCTGCGTAAAGTGTGTCCAAAAATGTGCTTACCCCCCCCCCCCCCCCCCCCCCCCCCCCCCCCCCCTCCCCCCGTCCCTCCCCCACCTCCCCCCATCCCCTTCAGCTTGAGTTCGCTTCCCCAAAGTTGGCAGCACGTCAGGCACGAGACGGCGGAGGCTGCTGCTTTATACCTCTGCCAGACACTCTGCGCTGCAAGCTCGGGACGCACGCCAAATATGGGCAGGGGCAGGAGCACAGGAAGTGGGCCAAATATGGGCACACTTTAAAGGAGAGAGAAAACAGTATGCGCAAGATGTCTGCCGTCAAAATCAGGTGAAGAACATGCAAATATCTCTCACTTAACCAGGGCTCTCAAACTCTATGGATCTGAGGACCGCATGAGGTGGAGTCTGGGTGAAGCTGGGCCACGTTCAGGATTATGTTTATTGCATTTAACAGTAGAGAAAGACAAGGTTTGGGCTAAAAACAGACACAAACAGGAAAGGTTTTATAGTTCATTGTTTGTTTCTGGGACTTTCTATGATCCCGCTCATGGACCATTTTTCAGCCAGGACCCGCCAACCAAGAGAGAAAACTTCTGCATTAGTCTCTGAAGTACAGTGGGATCCACCCAAGCTTTATCACATGAGGAAAGTCACTCGTTGGCCAAGAGCCGCAAGAAGAACCACGTCAACCTTCACAACGGATCACGTTATAATAGGTAACTCAAGGAAGGAAGGAAGGCGAGTGCAGGAGAGGGGGGTTAGGGGGTTGACGGTACAGGGACAGAGGCCTTTGTCCCCATCCAAGATCACTTCATCCACACGATAAGGGAAACATTCACATCAAAAGAAAGACTAAAACAGAACCCTCTAAACCCTTTATTAACCATAGAAATCACAACGCTTCAAACATGCTTTGGAAATGTCTGCATCACACCAATAGGTCATGTTTTTTCTGGTTTCTAGGGTAATACTCACTGTGGTTCCTGGTTTAGAGCCACTCCTAAAAAAAATTAAAAAATACGAGGTAATAATGGCTTGAAACGAGATTGCCAATGGGATGAAGCCGATTAGTCTTATTTTCTCATTCCGAGGGAGACATTTCTTGTTTCTTTGTGGAATCTGACATATTTTCTGTGTTACTGCTAAACATTATTATCTGAGGCACTGCACGCCTTGGTTTTGACACATTGTTACTTCAGTATCTAGATCTCAAGTGATGACGTCTCCACACCGCAAAAAGTGACATACAGTGAAAGTATTCGGCCCCCTTGAACCTTTCAACATTTCGCCACATTTCAGGCTTCAAACATAAAGATATAAAAATTACATTTTTTGTCAAGAATCAACAACAAGTGGGACACAATCGTGAAGTGGAACAAAATGTATTGAATAATTTAAACTTTTTTAACAAATAAAAAACTGAAAAGTAGGGCGTGCAATATTATTCGGCCCCCTTGCGCTAATACTTTGTAGCGACACCTTTTGCTGCAATTACAGCTGCAAGTCGCTTGGGGTATGTCTATCAGTTTTCCACATCGAGAGACTGGAATTCTTTCCCATTCTTCCTTGCAAAACAGCTCGAGCTCAGTGAGGTTGGATGGAGAGCGTTTGTGAACAGCAGTCTTCAGCTCTTTCCACAGATTCTTGATTCTGGATTCAGGTCTGGACTTTGACTTGGCCATTCTAACACCTGGATACGTCTATTTGTGAACCATTCCATTGTAGATTTGGCTTTATGTTTTGGATCATTGTCCTGTTGGAAGATAAATCTCCGTCCCAGTCTCAGGTCTTTTGCAGACTCCAACAGGTTTTCTTCCAGAATGGTCCTGTATTTGGCTCCATCCATCTTCCCACCAATTTTAGCCATCTTCCCTGTCCCTGCTGAAGAAAAGCAGGCCCAAAGCATGATGCTGCCACCACCATGTTTGACAGTGGGGATGGTGTGTTCAGGGTGATGAGCTGTGTTGCTTTTATGCCAAACATATCGTTTTGCATTGTGGCCAAAAAGTTTGATTTTGGTTTCATCTGACCAGAGCACCTTCTTCCACATGTTTGGTGTGTCTCCCAGGTGGCTTGTGGCAAACTTTAAACAAGACTTTTTATGGATATCTTTGAGAAATGGCTTTCTTCTTGCCACTCTTCCATAAAGGCCAGATTTGTGCAGTGCACGACTGATTGTTGTCCTATGGACAGACTCTCCCACCTCAGCTGTAGTTATCTGCAGTTCATCCAGAGTGATCATGGGCCTCTTGGCTGCATCTCTGATCAGTCTTCTCCTTGTTTGAGATGAAAGTTTGGAGGGACGGCCGGGTCTTGGTAGATTTGCAGTGGTCTGATACTACTTGGTAGATACTGATCCACAACAGTATCTCGGACCTGCCTGGTGTGTTCCTTTGTCTTCATGGTTCTCTCTGCGCTTTAAACAGAACCCTGAGACTATCAAAGAGCAGGTGCATTTATACGGAGACTTGATTACACACAGGTGCATTCTATTTATCATCATCAGTCTAATATGAATAATTTTGCACGCCCCACTTTTCAGTTTTTTATTTGTTAAAAAGTTTAAATTATCCAATACGTCCCACTTCACGATTGTGTCCCACTTGTTGTTGATTCATGACAAAAAATTAAAATTTTATATCTTTATGTTCGAAGCAAGAAATGTGGCGAAATGTTGAAAGGTTCAAGGGGGCTGAATACTTTCGCAAGGCACTGTAAATAAGTAAAAAATTCCTCATTAAGATATATCTTAATTTCAGCACATTTTGACTGCCTTAGAACAAGGTTTGCCAATGGGACAAAGCAAAATGATCTTGTTTTAAAGATACGGTTTTAATATACAAAAAGTGTCTTCCTGGGAATGGGGAAAACTGTTTGAAATGAAACTAATTGGCTTTGTCCCATTGGCAAATCTTGTTTTACAACAGTCAGAATGGGCTCAAACCATTTGATTCAGGCATTTATTACCTCATACTTTGTCATTTTTTGCAGTGTGTCCTTGTGCACATTGATACAATTCATACAAAAAGCTTTGCCTCCTTTTGTTTGATCTGAAAGGACTTGAAACTAAACCGTATTACAGGTGCAATCGCCGCTGCCTTGTCTTCTTTTTCTTGTCCCATTGGCAAAGCTTTATTCAAGGCAGTCAAAAAGCGCTAAAATTATAATACATTTAGCCAATTTTGACAAATTTTTGTCTGATTTTTCATCCCATTCCCCATCCCCAACCCTCACGACCATCAGCATGCGGCCCGCGTCCAGCCGAGAGCATGTCTGGCCTCAGAGGACAACTTTGAAGGCATCCATGCATGCATTCTGTACATACTGTCTCATAGCAACAGACACGGTTGCTATGGCGAGGGATACCTGAACGCAGCAGCTCATTTACGCTCCCGGCCAAGATGGAGGCACATCCTGTCGGGCCCCGCGGACGTGTGAGCGCCGTGGGGGAATCTGAAGAGGGGGGGGTCACCTGTCAGCGTTCCCCAGTGAAGGAAGAAGCTCGGGGGCTGTAATTGTTCCATTAACAGATTCTTTTGCTCGTTTTCAAAATGGAAACCAAGCTACTACCGCATGTTTTTTTAATATCAGGAATGTGGGCTTTTGTTTTTCTTATTGCTAACTTATTCAGATATAAAACTGTTCCATGATAAACCAGTAAATACACTCCTAAATACAGTTCTTTACTGCTACACACTGGAAAAAGTAAAATCTTGGTAAGATTTATTCTTATTTTTTGCTTGAATTTAGTTGTAATAAATCATTGTTATATCATTGTACTAGTTTTAACATTATAATCCTTCATAATCTTATTAGAGAAAAATTGTCTGAGCAGTTTTTTCCTATTTCAGGAGAACTTTTCTTGTTGTTTAGATACAATAATTAAGTTTAGCTATATTTTAAGAAAAAAATCAAAAAAATGTTTAACCCTTTAATGTTCACTCCTTTAAGAAAGCAATGTAAATGTTTCTTTTTTACTTTGGGAGGATGTAGGTCACAAAATCTGTTTTTTTTTTTACCCCAACATTTTTAATGAAAGGCCTTTTTAAAATGGCAATATGCAGATTGATGGTTAAAGTGCCTAAAACCAAGTGATAGAGATGCAACAATGAGGTAGATGTCAGTTCCAAGTGATCCACCAAAAGGTTGAGGAAACCATTAAATCTTTAATAAATATGTAAATAATACTTGAAATGTATGTTTTTATTCACGTTTGGGGCGAGTATTATTTTCAAAAATCTTGTCAAGTCATATTTTCAGATAATTCTTTGTTATTTTTTTCAAGGGATTTTTTTCCAGCACTAAAATGCCAACGTTGCTCTCCTAACTTTAGACTTAGACTGTTTTAATTATCCCACCCAATGATCCAATGGATGGATAGATATACTATAGATAGATAGATGGATAAGATAGATAGCTAGATAGATAGATGAATGGATGAATGGATGATAGATGGATGAATGGATAGATCAGAATCAGAATAATTTTTATTGCCACGTAAGTAACAGGAAGTCACAGACTTGGAAATTGCTTTGGCTCAGTGCAACAGTCAGAAAGAGATAATAAAAAATAAAGAATAAAAAACACTTCTAAGGAATAAAATTTAAATTTAAAATAGAGTTACAGTTACTATTTACAATATACAAGTGCACATGGAGAGTGGTGATTGGGAAGAACGGCCCGCCCGGTCTGAATCCGAGCGGTGTTCAGTTGTTGGACTTCTGTGCCAGTCACGGTTTGTCCATCACGAACACCATGTTCGAGCACAAGGGTGTCCACCAGTGCACGTGGCACCAGGACACCCTAGGCCGGAGGTCGATGATCGACTTTGTTGTCGTATCATCTGACCTTCGACCGCGTGTCTCGGACACTCGGGTGAAGAGAGGGGCGGAGCTGTCAACCGATCATCACCTGGTCGTGAGTTGGATCCGCTGGCAGGGGAAGAAGCCGGTCAGACCTGGCAGACCCAAGCGTGTAGTGAGGGTCTGCTGGGATCGTCTCGCTGAGCCCCCTGTCAGACGGACTTTCAACTCACACCTCCGGGAGAGCTTCTCCCAGGTCCCGGCAGAGGAGGGGGACATTGAGTCCGAGTGGACCATGTTCTCTTCCTCTATCGCCAATGCGGCGGCTCGTAGCTGTGGTCGCAAGGTCTCTGGTGCTGGTCCCGGCGGCAACCCCCGAACCCGGTGGTGGACACCAGCAGTAAGGGATGCCGTCAGGCTGAAGAAGGAGTCCTATCGAGCAATGATGGTTCATGGGACTCCTGAGGCAGCTGTCCAGTATCGGCAGGCCAAGCGCACCGCGGCCCGGGCCGTTGCAGAGGCAAAAACTCGGGACTGGGAGGAGTTCGGAGAGTCCATGGAGCATGATTATCGGTCGGCCTCGAAGAGATTCTGGCAAACCGTCCGGCGCCTCAGGAGGGGGAAGCAGTTCTTTGCCAACACTGTGTACGGTGCGGGTGGAGGGCTGCTGACCTCAACTGGGGATATTATCGGGCGGTGGAAGGAATACTTCGAGGTTCTCCTCAATCCTTTGCTCTGAACTCTGTCTACACTCACTTGGACACTAGTAAATCTGTCGCGAGAATGCTTTTCATCGATTATAGCTCCGCTTTTAACTGCCTTGTCCCAGGTAAACTGATTGAAAAGCTCATGTCTCTCGGTTTAAGTGTTGCCATGTGTAAATGGATTTTTAGCTTTTTAACTGACAGATCTCAGAGAGTGAAAATCAATGACTGTTTTTCTGATGTTGTTTCTGTGAGCACGGGTTCTCCTCAGGGATGTATTTTGAGTCCTCTGCTCTTCACTTTGTACACTCACGATTGTGTGTCCTCCTCTGACTCAAACTTGATCATTAAATATGCTGATGACACCACCATCATCGGTCTCATCAGTGACAATGATGAATCCTCTTATAGAGCAGAGATACAAAATGTGGCTCAGTGGAGTAAAACTAACAACCTCCAGTTGAACGCATCGAAAACATGTGAACTGGTCTACGACTTCAGTCGCAATAGTTCTCATTTGCCTGTCGTAATCGACAACTCCCGAGTGCAGATCGTAGAGGAGTGCAAGTTTCTGGGTCTAACTCTGTCTAATGACCTGAAATGGGTTAAAAACACTGACCTAGTCGTTAAGAAAGCTCGTCAGCGTCTCTACTTTCTGCGTAAACTTAGAGAATTTACCACTAACTCTAAGATTCTGCTTAACTTTTATCGCTGCACCATTGAGAGTTTACTTGTTGGTTCTGTGTCTGTGTGGTTTGGAAACATCACAGATAAAGAAAAGAGATCTTTAAACAAGGTGCTCCGCTCTGCAAAGAGGACCGTGGGCTGTGTGCTTCCTGTTCTGGAGGTTCTTTATAAATCCAGACTTTTAAACAAAGCTCTTAGGATTGTCAATGACTCTTCTGGCCACCCTGGGAAAGCCATGTTCCAGCTTCTTCCCTCTGGCAGAAGATATCGCTCTCTGAGATGCAGGACATCTTGTTACGCTAACAGTTTTTATCCACAGGCTGTTATCAGTGTGAACAGAGCACTTTAATGATTTGCACTTGTTTTGAACTGTTTTAGTCGATCGATTTCACAGTGACATTTGTTTACTGTTTTATTTGTTTTATTTGTTTTATTTTTGTCTTTTAATGTTGTTTTATGTCTGTATTTGTCTGTGCACACTGGAGACTTTTGCTAATGTATTCCAATGTGGTTTTTTTACTGCAAGTGGCAAATAAACTGAATCTGAATCCCCCGTCACGTCCTCCGCCCTGGAGGCAGAGGCTGAGGATGTTGGGGCGGATACTTCCATCTCCCTGGCAGAGGTCACCAAGGTGGTTGGCAGCCTCCATGGTGGCAAGGCGCCGGGAGTGGATGAGATCCGTCCTGACTATCTAAAGTCTCTGGATGTTGTAGGACTGTCTTGGTTGACACGTCTCTGCAACATCGCGTGGCGATCAGGGGCGGTGCCAATGGAGTGGCAGACTGGGGTGGTGGTCCCTCTCTACAAGAAGGGGGACCGGAGGGTGTGTTCCAATTATCGTGGGATCACACTCCTCAGCCTCCCTGGTAAGGTTTACTCCAAGGTACTGGAGAGGAGGCTACGGCCCATGGTCGAATCTCGGATTCAGGAGGAGCAGTGTGGTTTTTGTTCCGGTCGCGGAAGACTGGACCAGCTCTATACTCTCCATCGGATACTCGAGGGTTCATGGGAGTTCGCCCAACCTGTCCACATGTGCTTTGTGGATTTGGAGAAGGCGTTCGACCGTGTTCCCCGGGGTGTACTTTGGGGGGTTCTCCGGGAGTACGGGGTCCGGGGTCCTCTGCTGAGGGCCGTCCGGTCCCTGTATGACCGGAGCCAGGGCTGTGTTCGCATTGCCGGCAGTAAGTCAGACCTGTTCCCGGTGAATGTTGGCCTCCGACAGGGCTGCCCTTTGTCACCGGTTCTGTTCACTGTGTTCATGGACAGAATTTCTAGGCGCAGCCAGGGGTCGGAGGGGGTCTAGTTCGGGGACCACAGGATTTCATCTCTGCTATTTGCGGATGATGTTGTCCTGTTGGCTCCAACGAACCAGGACCTGCAACATGCACTGGAGCGGTTTGCAGCCGAGTGTGAAGCGACTGGGATGAGAATCAGCACCTCCAAATCCGAGGCCATGGTGCTCGACCGGAAAAAGGTGCCTTGCCCTCTGCAGGTGGGTGGAGAGGTCCTTCCTCAAGTGGAGGAGTTCAAGTATCTCGGGGTCTTGTTCACGAGTGAGGGAAGGATGGAGCGTGAGATTGACAGGCGGATCGGTGCAGCGTGCGCAGTGATGCGGTCGCTGTATCGGACCGTTGTGGTAAAGAGGGAGCTGAGCCGAAAGGCAAAGCTCTCGATTTACCGGTCAATCTTTGTTCCCTTCCTCACCTATGGTCATGAACTTTGGGTAATGACCGAAAGAACGAGATTGCGGATACAAGCGGTCGAAATGAGCTTCCTCCGCAGAGTGGCTGGGCGCTCCCTTAGAGATAGGGTGAGGAGCTCAGTCACACGGGAGGAGCTCGGAGTAGAGCCGCTGCTTCTTCACGTTGAGAGGAACCAGTTGAGGTGGCTCGGGCATCTGTTCCGGATGCCTCCTGGACGCCTCCCTGGGGAGGTGTTCCGGGCACGTCCCACCGGGAGGAGGCCCCGGGGAAGACCCAGGACACGCTGGAGGGACTATGTCTTTCAGCTGGCCTGGGAACGCCTTGGGGTCCCCCCGGACGAGCTGGAGGAAGTGTGTGTGGATAGGGAAGTCTGGGCGTCTCTGCTTAGACTGCTGCCCCCGCGACCCGGCAACGGATGAAGCGGAAGAAGATGGATGGATGGATGGAAGTGCACATGGTGCACACAATGTAAGGTGACGCACGATAGGCTGTAGTCTCTGTTTGTCCCTGACTGTGGCTCCAGCGAACCACACGGTGATGGAGGAGGTGATGAGGAGGTGATGGAGGAGGTGAGGATGGACTCGATGATGGCCGTGTAGAACTGCACCAACATCTGTGCAGGCAGCTTGGCTTTCCTGAGCTGCCGCAGGAAGTACATCCTCTGCTGGGCCTTCTCGATGAGGGAGCTGATGGTCGGCTCCCACTTGAGGTCCTGGGTGATGGTGGTGCCCAGGAAACGGAAGGACTCCACAGAGGTGATGGGGGAGTCCATCACGGAGGGTGGGGGCGGGGGGACAGTGCTCTTCCTGAAGTCCAGTCATCTCCACTGTCTTCTGGGTGTTCAGCTCCAGGTTGTTACCACTGCACCAGGACACCAGCCGGTCCACCTCCCTCCTGGAGGCGGACTCATCGTTGTTGGAGATGAGTCCAATGAGGGTGGTGTCGTCCACGAACTTGATCAGCTTCACGGAGTCGTGGCTGGAGGTGCAGTGGTTGGTGTACAGGGAGAAGAGCAGGGGAGAAAGAACACAGCCCTGTGGGGCTCCTGTATTTATAATCCGAGAGTCCGAGACATTCTTCCCCAGACGCACTCGCTGCTTCCTGTCAAGATGGATGAACGGATAGATGGATGGATCGATATAGATAGATAGATAGATAGATGAATGGATGGATGGTGAAGTGAAGCCCGTACAAACATTTATTATACGGCTCCTCACAGCAGCAGTAGAACAGCAGTTTATGTATGGGTCACTCACCGCTGATGTTCAGGATTCTTTCTTCAGTTTTCATGCAGTTCCAGAGAGTTCTAGTTTGGAAGTTGATAGCCTAACTGTTGCTAGCATAGCCACGGGAAAGCCTTTGGGAACTATTTTATTGTATTTCTTATTTTAAATAAACTTTTCGGCATTCCTAAAAGTGAACTGAAGTTTATGTTGTGTGTTCTGTTGGTACAAAGCCGTATAATAAGCGGGATAACGTATAGTACACAGGTCATTATCGGAAAATGAGTACCGACAGGGCGAAGCGGACCCCCCGACGCGCAGCGTGTGGTTACATAACCACACTACAACAACACCTGTCCATACGTGACCAACAGCCACAGAGAGATCAGTCGAACAGCGGTCGGGAGAAGAGATTTGAAGTTTGGCGGTGAACCAAAACGTCTTCTGATGGAAGTAAAGTGTGTTGATTTAAAACAGTGGATGTTTTGGTGATTCTGGTGATTCTGTTTTGTTATCCTTTTCCCTGACCTCCACACAGACACCAGTGACCAAACTAATCTTTAACTGCAGATGGAAACTATCTGTGTAGCAACAATCTGGTGCAGAAATGATCTGTCTTGGATTTTACACTTGAAAAAAAATTAACTATGAGGTAATATTTGATTAAATCAAATGGAGACTTTCTGTCTCCATGAGACAAAGTTATTTAGTCTGTTAGTTTTTTTCATTTGTTCTTTCATTCATTTTCATCCCTTTATTATCGATTTCTGGGTCAGGGAGGTGACAATCAGAGCTGCACCCAATTCACAAAGCACCAGACCCTCGCTGAACCTCCTGCAGGTGGTGGGTCCACAGGAAGATCGCTGCTCCTTCAACACAGATACGGCCTTGATCTTTCAGCGGGGGCTTCAGACAAAGTAGGGTAAAGTGTCTTGCCCAGGGACACAACCACAGCAGATATCAGTGGGAGGGGGTGACATAGGTCGTGGTGAGATTGAACCCACGACCATTAGCTCCAAAGACCTGGGGCCGTATTCCTAAAGATTCTCAGAGTCCTCTCAGAGAGCTCCTATCTTAACCTAAAAACTCCTAGCTAGGAGTCTTAGCTTAAAAGTTATTCCAGAACACTCTTAGAGAACTCTGAGCAAGGAATTGACAACAACTTTTATCTTAGTGAGGAGGCGTGGCCGACCCCGTTGCTAGGTATGAGTCATCATTTCAGACGCTGTGATTGGTTGATCCTAAAAGTTAGAGAAACCATATTTTTGATAATGGGCAAAATAAGGATCCTCTAATGGACAAACTCAATCATAGAATCTAATCTTAGGAATACTGTGTCATTGTAAATAATCAGAAAAGGTAGAAAGTCAGATGTATTTACTAATATTGTCTAACTTACTGTTGTAAGTTTGACTTTTACACCACATCATTAGAGCTTGCGCAGCACGAATTTATCACACATATTTAACAAACGTATATAACATGAGCACTTATATATATATATATATATAGATGATTATGATAACATTAGTATTAGTAAAGGCTGTGATACTGAAAGACGTAAAAGGAATTAAGGAAAAAATATTAATATAAGCATTTTATACATACACAAATCAAGTCTCAGTGTGAATGTCACTGTTGCATAACTGTAAATACACCATGGAATAAACTAAGCTGTAGCAACCACATAATTTAAGTTAATTTAGAATGATAAATAGAGGGCGGGAGTTTAAAAGTATTAACTTCTTCACACTCCTTTTTGAACTGGATTGCTGTTAATAAAACAAAACTGTATATTTGTACATGATGACTTTTACATGATTGACTTTTAAACATGATTCCTGCAGGATCCCATCTGCAGCTTTTTACTGATTCACTGTGATCCAGTGTATAGAATATTTCTCCTGCCTCTACCGTCCACCATTTTGTCCTCTTAGGGAACTTTAAGTGGCTAAAAGTCCTCCTCTCAACTCTTAAGGGATCTCACCTTAGGAGCACTCTTAAGAGCTAGGATTCTTTAGGAATAGCTTTTTTCTTAACTAGAAGCTACTCCTCACTTTTAGGGGAAATTCTAAGAGTTGGTCAAGATTCTAAGAAAATTCTTAGAATTTGGCCACTAGGAGCAACTTTTAGCACTAAGAATCTTTAGGAATACGGCCCCAGTGCTTTACCAACTGAGCTACTGTCAACCCTTGCTTTTGTTATTTTTTTTATTTTAATTTTGACATTTTTTGTATCGTTTTAGAACAAGATAATTTTGCTTTGTCCCTTTGGCAAATCTTATTTTAAGGTTCAATCAGAATGTGATAAAATTAAGATATATTTTTCCAAATTTGAGACATTTCTGACTTCTTTTTCAGCAGGTTTTGTAGTGTAATGTTGCTGTCTCTGTCAAATAAAGACTAAACTAAAAGAGTGGTATGACATCAGGTCGGCTCTGTCATGTGCAGATCCCAGCCGTCACATCACAAGATTTAATTGGACTAAACCCCAGAGTCATGTTCCACGCCAGAGGGAGTGTCGGATGGATTTATTCCAGCTGCAGAGAGGATATGTATAAGACAAACTCCATTACTCCTGAAAGCAGATGAAGCTGCTAAAAAGGCAAACATTAATTTGATTCGGGCTTTACATAGACCTGCAGAGCTGCGGTCTCCAGTGTAATCCTCGTAAGCTGTTTTTGCCATTTGCATGCACGCTCACCTACTCACGCTGCACACTTGATGGCATTGTAACAGTGAAAGAGCAAGGGCAGAGAAGTCCCGGTAGAAGAAGAGCCCAAACACGGGGATAAAGCCTCAGCCACGTCCCCTCCATGAACCTGCTCCGGAGAGTTATGGCGGCGCAGAGCTGAGATTGATTTTGGTCAGCTGACCTCTCCCATCCTGTTGGGAAGAAATATTGGCAGTCTATCCAGCACTGAGTCAAAATAATAGCTGCGGTGCCCCTACCATGTAGCAATCTGCCGCTGATCCGGGCGCCAAGGTCAGAGGCAGCACAAACAATGCGTACGTTAGCAACAGGCACCGGCCGCCTGTCTTACATCCCAGAGAAGGGAGAAGGCTTTCAAAAGTATTTGTCAAACAATCCTGGATACCTGTGATAACATCCTGAAACATGGTCCACACACAGTACTGTGTTTTGGATACACTTGTACTGGGGCCGTTCAGTGCAACTCCCTGTCATGGTTGCCATTTTTAGTTCCTGTTTTATCTTGCCTGTTCGCCTGTGTCTTTTAGAGTTTTACTTCCTGTTCTGTGGATTGCCCCGCCCTGATGTGTTGTACCTGTCTCCCCGTTAAATTCCCTGTGCTCTTTCTATTCTTGCTGTCAGTCCATTCAATGTTTGTTCTGTGGTCTTTTTCTGTAGTTCTGGTGTTTTAACATTCAGTTAAGTTGTGTTTTTTGAAATCTTGTTTATTAAATTATTTTATTTTTGCAGTATTGAATCTTGCGTCCTTCCTCCATGTAACTCTCCCTGTCGATACAGAATGTTTCAGGACACTGGTCGTCCCGCTCTCTGTAATGACTAATGACTCCTATTTGTTTGTTATTATTTCATTTCCTGTGTCAGTTTGATTCTGTGATCTGTCGTTGCTGCAGCTCATGGGGGAACGGGCCTTCTCTGTGGGCAAACCATCTGCACCCCCACATCCAAACTGCAGCTTCTGTGGAGAGTTTTATCATCGTCTTTAGACCCATTTTTTGTTGTATTGTCCTTTTATTTAATACAATTTTATTTTATTTTATGTATATTTTTTATTATAATATGGTTTAATCTTATTTGATTTTTTTTTAAGATTTTTCCTCCTGTGGACTTCCACCTGCAGGAGGATCTGTGAGGGGCTGGTGCTCTGACTGCCCCTCCCCACCCGTAAATGGATTAAGGGGAAGACAATGGATGGATGATTTTTACTGTTATTGATGAATTTGAATGAGGTTTTAATCTTTTATTTTGCAGCACTTTGTAAACGGTTTATGAGGTGCTATATAAATAAAGTAGATTGGATTATGTGCAGCATTGGTGTGGAGGCAGTTTCAAAGCCTGACCAGGTCTTTTCTTGTGGTGTCCAGAGCCGGACCAAGAAGAACATCAACAGACCCCAGTGCACGGATGGGTCATTTGTAGAGGACGCATCATCAGACATAAGGGTCAGTCTGTCTAATGAAGTGAGGAAGTCATCTAATCAAATGAAGAAATGTATTTACAGACCACGGTCACACAAAGCGCTTGACGAGTTGAGGATGTCTGCCCCTGGTCTCTCCAAGATGTCTGCCCCTGGTCTCTCCAAGATGTCTGCCCCTGGTCTCTCCAAGATGTCTGCCCCAGGTCTCTCCAAGATGTCTGCCCCTGGTCTCTCCAAGATGTCTGCCCAGGTCTCTCCAAGATGTCTGCCCCTGGTCTCTCCAAGATGTCTGGCCCAGGTCTCTCCAAGATGTCTGCCCCTGGTCTCTCCAAGATGTCTGCCCCTGGTCTCTCCAAGATGTCTGCCCCTGGTCTCTCCAAGATGTCTGCCCCTGGTTTCTTCAGAATGTCTGCTCATTCCGATCAGTGTCCTGTGCTTGATTCATACGTCATCCCAAACATTAGCAGAAGTGAGGTGTTCTGGTCAGTTCTGGTTCTCCTGGTCTTGTGCAGTGGTTCCACTTCCACGTTCTGACCAATCAGAGCGCTGCTGAATAGAGCGAAGCGAGCCGAGTTTGTGGCACAAAAGTTTTGTAGAAAACTGATGCATTTAAAATTAAAAACAGAATGATAAGACACACTAAAGTCCTCACAGCTGGAGTTCGGTCTCTGAGGACGAGCTGTTTTAGTGAAAACAGGTCTGAGCACGAGTCTCCTTACAGCCGGTGTGGATTTAGGCTGCAGTACCGTCTGTGGCCTCTAGTCCAGGTGGAGTAGGGTTTTGCAGCAACACCATGTGAAAGGAAGCTAAGAAGGACAGGGCCTGGTTAGTACTGTGATGGGAGACCTCTGAGAACAACAGGTGCCACAGTGCGGCTGTGCCCAACTGTTGTTGTGTCCTTAGGCCAGACCCTTCACCTGTATTGCCCAGATTAAGTCTGGTGTGTGTATGAATGGTTGGTGGCACCGGTTCCCTCGCTTCTGTCAGTTTGCCCCAGGGCAGCTGTGACTACAGTAGTAGTTTATCACCACTGTGTATGGAGTGAATGAATAATGACATGTGAAGCGATGCATGATTATTATTATTATACCATACATCCATGGGCCAGGAACTGCAGCTTCCTGTAGAAGAGGCCGGTGCCAGGGGGAGGGGCGGAGAGCAGCGCACCTGAACATGTGATGGCTTTAACTCATGCACTATTTAAAAAGTAAAACAAAAGAAAGGTTGTGTCAGAGAAGCACACATACTCAACGATGTGTGGCCTTAAAATAGAGCAGAAAACCTGCTGTGATTGGAGTCAGTGTCACTGTCTTTCCATCAGTAAGCTACACAATAAAACACAATTAGACTTTTCCCACAATCATTCTTGTCTCAGTATACATACAGACCTCTCTTGTCTCAGTATACATACAGACCTCTCCTGTCTCAGTATACATACAGACCTCTCCTGTCTCAGTATACATACAGACCTCTGTCTCAGTATACATACAGACCTCTCTTGTCTCAATATACATACAGACCTCTCCTGTCTCAGTATACATACAGACCTCTGTCTCAGTATACATACAGACCTCTGTCTCAGTATACATACAGACCTCTGTCTCAGTATACATACAGACCTCTGTCTCAGTATACATACAGACCTCTGTCTCAGTATACATACAGACCTGTCTCAGTATACATACAGACCTCTGTCTCAGTATACATACAGACCTCTGTCTCAGTATACATACAGACCTCTCTTGTCTCAGTATACATACAGACCTCTGTCTCAGTATACATACAGACCTGTCTCAGTATACATACAGACCTCTCTTGTCTCAGTATACATACAGACCTCTGTCTCAGTATACATGCAGACCTCTGTCTCAGTATACATGCAGACCTCTCCTGTCTCAGTATACATGCAGAAACAGTTTACCCTGAATATTATTGCCCCATTTTTACAGCCACCTGCAATTCCAATATGAAGTTTTAGCGAAAGAAAAAATAAAGATTACAAAGTGCTTCTAAATGAAAAGAAATGGATTTGTGAGACTCGCTGACAGAGCAGCACGGACATGAATCAGACTATTATTAGCACGATGTAATATTGCCAAAGCCCCCTCCTCACGCGCTCACACAAACCCGAGTCTCACCTCAGAGGAGCTGGTGTCATAACGACCGCATGGATTTGGACCAGTTGTATTTGGATGTACTGGTTCTCTTGTCTTTCTGAGGTTACTTCCTGTCTGTTCGGTGGGTCCTGCTCCACACGTGTCTCCAAGTGTGTATTCAAACCCTGTGCTTTGGAATTAGTTATAGTTGAGTTTTATTTGTTAAATCTTAAAGGAGCAGTATGTAAAAATCCTGCCAAAAGTGGTTCTGCAGCCTCTCCCACTCTCCCTGACTCAGGTTGCCAGATATGCAGACGAATCCAGCTGGGACCATAACAGCTGAATAGACAAGAGTTTTGTCAACAACAAATCTATAACCAACACCTGTTTCACAAAGATAGAAATCCTGTTTTATTCCTTGTTTTGCCGTTAACGATTTGAGAATCCTAACAAGACCTTTTTTAGTTCTGCGCCACATGGTACTTTACCAGTGAGATTAGCTTGAGTTCTCATTATACATGCAGACTCAGTCCTCTGTTGAACTGAATTGTCAATTGAGAGGACATAAATGTTGAAATCTCTTGCCCTTGTCCTTATCTAACACAGACACACACATAGACACACACATAGACACACACACACACACATACAGACACACATACAGACACACACACACACACACACACACACACACACACACAGAACAGAACATCATGAGCACAAGCACAGCTTTAGCAGAGTAAATAAAACCAGTCTTCAACAGCCGTACACAGATGGACAATGGTAACCCACTTGCTCAATTAAGCCCAATAGAGAAGTGCTCATGGACGAAGTTTTGCTCCAACTTTCTCTGACTCCCATTGACTTACATGTCTGACCCCCACCATTCTAATGATGGTGAAGTGTCTTCCCTAAGGACATAACAACAGATTGGCCCTTTACAGCCGCCGTCGCCCCACTGTGGCACTTGGTGTTCCAAGAGGTCTCCCATCACAATGCTAATCAAGCCCTGCTCTGCTTAGCTTCTGGCTTTCACATGCAAGTATCACCAAATAACTAGAAGAGAAGTGGGGAACCAATAGTATTACCATGGCACACAGCTCACGTCACATGCCCTTTAAGTCTCTGTGGTACTGTGTGAAGAAGCAGAAATGTGATAATAATAATAAAATAATAATACATGTTTTACACCTGTGTCACGGCCTCACGCTTGTGTTTTCTGAGCACAGATGCAGATATTACAGAATAGAATGCAAAATCAGTTTAAAGAGTCACCATTAAGTTATCCTTAAGTTTTCCCAAAGTATTCTGACCAGAACGACAGACACCATTCCCACGGTCACCTCTGTGTGTGTTTCAGACCCACACTGTCTCACTCTCACTCACCGCCTCTACTAAAGAACACACTAGAACAAACCAGGGGTCTCCAACCTGTGGCTCGGGAGCTACCAGTAGCTCTCCAGCCCCTTTCAGGTAGCTCCAATATAGACGTTTCTGCAGTGTTACAGTATATTTTACATGTGTTCTCTGTCTTCTTTATTACATAGATATTTATTATGACTGTAAAAAGGAGTGCTCTCCATTGGAAAAGGCTGGAGACCCCGCTGTATACATTCTGCACACATGACACACACCGTAACACACTGTGACACAAACTGCAACACACTGCAACACACACTGTAACACACTGTTCAGAGTATTGTGATGCGCTTCTCTCCCTGAGCGTCAGGGCGCGGATTACCTGCCACCTGCATCTTCTGGGATCTCCCCGGCAGAGCGCGCCCCGGGGCCGGCAGAGCTGAGGCAGAGGGAGCGGACATGCTGCTGCAGAGGATACACGCACTCACAGACACACACACACACACACACACACACGGAGTCACAGTAGGACGGTGGGACGGGTCCGGTCCAGGTCCCACAGCGAAGCGCGTGGCCGTGCGTCACGTGGCTCCGGGGGCGCACTGGGACAAACAGCGCTGGACTCTGCTCAGCTCCGCACGGCTCAGTCCCGCACGGCTCAGTCCACCTGCTGCGACCTCTTACTGGAACTTGGCACAATTGCACAATAAACTGGGACTGGGCCTGGCAGGTTGGCGAGAAGTTTTGCATTAACAAAGTAAAGCAAAATAAATATAATTTAAAATACTCCATAATATTCACCCTGAGGAAAGACAATTAAACCAGACACAGACAGTAACTTCTGAGACCAACAGAGTCCAGGTCACTTTTCACCTCATTGGTCAGAAATTAGATTAAAAGAAAATAATGTGAGGAGATCAGAAATACATTTTGTACTGGGTCTACAGCCTCAGACCTGGATCTACAGCCTCAGTCCTGGGTCTACCATCTCAGTCCTGGATCTACAGCCTCAGTCCTGGATCTACAGCCTCAGTCCTGGATCTACAGCCTCAGTCCTGGATCTACAGCCTCAGTCCTGGATCTACAGCCTCAGTCCTGGATCTACAGCCTTAGTCCTGGGTCTACAGCCTCAGTCATGGGTCTACAGCCTCAGTCCTGGGTCTACAGTCCTTCCCTATAGTGGATCACTCAGTCAATATCAATCAATCAAATTGCATTTACATCAGATAAGATAGAAGTTCCTTTATTCGTCCCACAGTGGGGAAATTTCAGTGTTGCAGCGCACAGACAGGACAGCAGTAAGAGACACAGGGAGCACACAAACTATACAAAATAAGTAGAAGCTATGTTTGTTAGCTAGCTGTAAATGCTTCAATACCAGTCTTTAAGTGTTGACCTGTGTGTCGATGGTACCTGTGTGTTGATGGTGCCGGTGTTTTGATGGTACCGGTGTGTTGATGGTATCTGTGTGCTGATGGTACCGGTGTGCTGATGGTACCGGTGTGTTGATGGTACCTGTGTGTTGATGGTACCGGTGTGTTGATAGTACCTGTGTGTTGATGGTACCGGTGTGTTGATGGTGCCGGTGTGTTGATGGTGCCGGTGTGTTGATGGTTCCTGTGTGTTGATGGTACCTGTGAGTGGATGGTACCTGTGTGTGGATGGTACCAGTGTGTTGATGGTACCGCTGGGCTGATGGTACCTGTGTGTTGATGGTACCTGTGTGTTGACGGTACCTGTGTGCTGATGGTACCGGTGTGTTGATGGTACCTGTGAGTGGATGGTACCTGTGTGTGGATAGTACCGGTGTGTTGATGGTACCTGTGAGTGGATGGTACCTGTGTGTGGATGGTACCGGTGTGTTGATGGTACCTGTGTGTTGATGGTACCGGTGGGTTGATGGTACCTGTGAGTGGATGGTACCTGTGTGTGGATAGTACCGGTGTGTTGATGGTACCTGTGTGTGGAAGGTACCAGTGTGTTGGTGGTAGGGGTGTGACGATATATCGATTTTTTGATATATCGCGATACTTTCTCCCGCGATTCGATTATCGATATGAATTTGCCAAGTATCGATATCAATTTTGAAAAAAAAAAAAAATGATTTTTTCTTTTTTTTTTCTTTACATTGTTTTTTTTTTAAATTGGTATCAATACTTAATATATGGCTACATTACGCATCTCCATTCTATTTATCATGAAACAAAGAGTATTTTTTCTTTTACACCGGTATTTTTTCTTTTATTTATGCCATAAATCGGCATATTGTATATTTCAAACCAATATATCAATAATCGTCATATCGTGATAAAATCGTTATTGTGATAAAATCGTTATCAGGATAATATCGTTATCGTGAGCTTTGTATCGTGTATCGTATCGTGAGGTACCCTTAGGTTCCCACCCCTAGTTGGTGGTACCGGTGCGTTGATGGTACCGGTGTGTTGATGGTACCGGTGTGTTGATAGTACCTGTGTGTTGATGGTACCGTGTGCTGATGGTACCTGTGTGTTGATGGTACCTGTGTGTTGATGGTACCTGTGTGTTGATAGTACCTGTGTGTTGATGTTACCGGTGTGTTGATGGTACCTGTGTGTTGATGGTACCGGTGTGTTGATGGTACCGGTGTGTTGATGGTACCTGTGTGTTGATGGTACCCGTGTGCTGATGGTACCTGTGTGTTGATGGTACCTGTGTGCTGATGGTACCTGTGTTTTGATGGTACCTGTGTGTTGATGGTACCTGTGTGTTGATAGTACCTATGTGTTGATGGTGCCGGTGTGTTGATGGTACTTGTGTGCTGATGGTACCTGTGTGTTGATGGTACCGGTGTGTTGATAGTACCTGTGTGTTGATGGTACCGGTGTGTTGATGGTGCCGGTGTGTTGATGGTTCCTGTGTGTTGATGGTACCTGTGAGTGGATGGTACCTGTGTGTGGATGGTACCAGTGTGTTGATGGTACCGCAGGGCTGATGGTACCTGTGTGTTGATGGTACCTGTGTGTTGACGGTACCTGTGTGCTGATGGTACCGGTGTGTTGATGGTACCTATGAGTGGATGGTACCTGTGTGTGGATAGTACCGTTGTGTTGATGGTACCTGTGTGTGGATGGTACCGGTGTGTTGATGGTACCTGTGTGTTGATTGTACCGGTGGGTTGATGGTACCTGTGAGTGGATGGTACCTGTGTGTGGATAGTACCGGTGTGTTGATAGTACCTGTGTGTTGATGTTACCGGTGTGTTGATGGTACCTGTGTGTTGATAGTACCGGTGTGTTGATGGTACCTGTGTGTGGAAGGTACCAGTGTGTTGGTGGTAGGGGTGTGACGATATATCGATTTTTCAATATATCGCAATACTTTCTCCCGCGATTCGATTATCGATATGAATTTGCCAAGTATCGATATCAATTTTGAAAAAAAAAAAATTGATTTTTTCTTTTTTTCTTCTTTACATTGTTTTTTTTTAAATTGGTATCAATGCTTAATATATGGCTACATTACGCATCTCCATTCTATTTATCATGAAATAAAGAGTATTTTTTCTTTTATTTATGCCATAAATCGGCATATTGTATATTTCTAACCAATATATCAATAATCGTCATATCGTGATAATATCGTTATCGTGAGCTTTGTATCGTGTATCGTATCGTGAGGTACCCTTAGGTTCCCACCCCTAGTTGGTGGTACCGGTGCGTTGATGGTACCGGTGTGTTGATAATACCTGTGTGTTGATGGTACCCGTGTGCTGATGGTACCTGTGTGTTAATGGTACCTGTGTGTTGATGGTACCTGTGTGTTGATAGTACCTGTGTGCTGATGGTACCTCTGTGTTGATGGTACCTGTGTGCTGATGGTACCTGTGTGTTGATGGTACCTGTGTGTTGATAGTACCTATGTGTTGATGGTTCCGGTGTGTTGATTGTACCGGTGGGTTGATGGTACCTGTGAGTGGATGGTACCTGTGTGTGGATAGTACCGGTGTGTTGATAGTACTTGTGTGTTGATGTTACCGGTGTGTTGATGGTACCTGTGTGTTGATAGTACCGGTGTGTGGATGGTACCTGTGTGTGGAAGGTACCAGTGTGTTGGTGGTAGGGGTGTGACGATATATTGATTTTTCAATATATCGCAATACTTTCTCCCGCGATTCGATTATCGATATGAATTTGCCAAGTATCGATATCGATTTTGAAAAAAAAAAATTTGATTTTTTCTTTTTTTCTTCTTTACATTGTTTTTTTTTAAATTGGTATCAATGCTTAATATATGGCTACATTACGCATCTCCATTCTATTTATCATGAAATAAAGAGTATTTTTTCTTTTATTTATGCCATAAATCGGCATATTGTATATTTCTAACCAATATATCAATAATCGTCATATCGTGATAATATTGTTATCGTGAGCTTTGTATCGTGTATCGTATCGTGAGGTACCCTTAGGTTCCCACCCCTAGTTGGTGGTACCGGTGCGTTGATGGTACCGGTGTGTTGATAGTACCTGTGTGTTGATGGTACCCGTGTGCTGATGGTACCTGTGTGTTAATGGTACCTGTGTGTTGATGGTACCTGTGTGTTGATAGTACCTGTGTGCTGATGGTACCTCTGTGTTGATGGTACCTGTGTGCTGATGGTACCTGTGTGTTGATGGTACCTGTGTGTTGATGGTACCTGTGTGTTGATAGTACCTATGTGTTGATGGTGCCGGTGTGTTGATGGTAGCTGTGTGCTGATGGTACCTGTGTGTTGATGGTACCGGTGTGTTGATAGTACCTGTGTGTTGATGGTACCGGTGTGTTGATGGTGCCGGTGTGTTGATGGTTCCTGTGTGTTGATGGTACCTGTGAGTGGATGGTACCTATGTGTGGATGGTACCGGTGTGTTGATGGTGCCGGTGTGTTGATGGTTCCTGTGTGTTGATGGTACCTGTGAGTGGATGGTACCTGTGTGTGGATGGTACCAGTGTGTTGATGGTACCGCTGGGCTGATGGTACCTGTGTGTTGATGGTACCTGTGTGTTGACGGTACCTGTGTGTTGATGGTACCCGTGTGCTGATGGTACCTGTGTTTCTATGGTACCTGTGTGTTGATGGTACCTGTGTGTTGATAGTACCTATGTGTTGATGGTGTCGGTGTGTTGATGGTACCTGTGTGTTGATGGTACCGGTGTGTTGATAGTACCTGTGTGTTGATGGTACCGGTGTGTTGATGGTACCTGTGTGTTGATGGTGCCGGTGTGTTGATGGTACCTGTGTGCTGATGGTACCTGTGTGTTGATGGTACCCGTGTGCTGATGGTACCTGTGTGCTGATGGTACCTGTGTGTTGATGGTACCCGTGTGCTGATGGTACCTGTGTGTTGATGGTACCTGTGTGTTGATGGTACCCGTGTGCTGATGGTACCTGTGTGTTGATGGTACCTGTGTGTTGTTAGTACCTGTGTGTTGATGGTACCTGTGTGCTGATGGTACCTGTGTGCTGGTTTGTGCTCAGAGCTGAATGTAAATTGTAATTGGCAGCGAGTCAGAGGCGTCTCGTGGAAAATCAATGAGAGAAAAGTGGATTTGCAGCACGAGCACAAACACATTTTTCCTCTGGTGAAAGACGAGACTTTTCTCCCACTCTTCCTCTCTGTCTGCTCACCCTCCTCCTCTTCTTCTCTTCACAGTCAGACGTAAACATATGAAGCTGTAGTATCTCTGCAGAGGACAAATACTGAGTCAATCTATCAAAAAGTGTATCTATAAAGTACAATTCTCGCCCAAAGTGTTTTACGAAGACCTACAGTCAAACACATTTACAGGCAAAACAAAACAAAAATATATCATTCATTTTTCAAGAATGACAAAATGTGTTCAAATCACAGAAAAAGTTGCTTCATTCATTAAAAGAAAAGAGGAAAAGGTCCGAGGGGAATGTGGGAGGATTTTGCGGGTGTATCTTCAAGACTATTGGTCCTCCCAGTTGTCAATCCTTCTTTTATTCAAATGTGCCAGATTGTAGCAAAACTGCTCATTTACATCCACAGTCCCGAGGCAGGTCGCACAACAATAATAACACAAAAGATTAAACACAACTATCCAAGCTACAGTTAATGAGTGCAAGACTGATTTATTATTATTTTATTATGCAAGAGCTTTATCTTGGGCATCCTCCTATGTCTGTAGGAAGGTTGTTCCAAGACTGACCTCCTCTGACCGACCTCTGTCTGACCTCCTCTGACTGACCTCCTCTGACCTCCTCTGACCGACCTCTGACCGACCTCCTCTGACCGACCTCCTCTGATCGACTTCCTCTGACCGACCTCCTCTGACTGACCTCCTCTCATCGACCTCCTCTGACTGACCTCCTCTGACTGACCTCCTCTGATCGACCTCCTCTGACTGACCTCCTCTGATCGACCTCCTCTGACTGACCTCCTCTGACTGACCTCCTCTGATCGACCTCCTCTGACTGACCTCCTCTGATCGACCTCCTCTGACTGACCTCCTCTGATCGACCTCCTCTGACCGACCTCCTCTGACTGACCTCCTCTGATCGACCTCCTCTGACTGACCTCCTCTGACTGACCTCCTCTGATCGACCTCCTCTGACTGACCTCCTCTGATCGACCTCCTCTGACTGACCTCCTCTGATCGACCTCCTCTGACTGACCTCCTCTGACCTCCTCTGACTGACCTCCTCTGACCGACCTCCTCTGACCTCCTCTGACTGACCTCCTCTGATCGACCTCCTCTGACTGACCTCCTCTGATCGACCTCCTCTGACTGACCTCCTCTGACTGACCTCCTCTGACTGACCTCCTCTGATCGACCTCCTCTGACTGACCTCCTCTGACTGACCTCCTCTGACCTCCTCTGACTGACCTCCTCTGACCGACCTCCTCTGACTGACCTCCTCTGACCAACCTCCTCTGACCGACCTCCTCTGACCAACCTCCTCTGACTGACCTCCTCTGACTGACCTCCTCTGACTGACCTCCTCTGACCGACCTCCTCTGACTGACCTCCTCTGACCTCCTCTGACTGACCTCCTCTGACCGACCTCCTCTGACCTCCTCTGACTGACCTCCTCTGACTGACCTCCTCTGACCTCCTCTGATCGACCTCCTCTGATCGACCTCCTCTGACTGACCTCCTCTGATCGACCTCCTCTGACTGACCTCCTCTGACTGACCTCCTCTGACTGACCTCCTCTGACCTCCTCTGACTGACCTCCTCTGACCGACCTCCTCTGACTGACCTCCTCTGACCAACCTCCTCTGACCGACCTCCTCTGACCAACCTCCTCTGACTGACCTCCTCTGACTGACCTCCTCTGACTGACCTCCTCTGACCGACCTCCTCTGACCGACCTCCTTTGACCGACCTCCTCTGACCGACCTCCTCTGACTGACCTCCTCTGACTGACCTCCTCTGACCGACCTCCTCTGACCGACCTCCTCTGACCGACCTTTGAGAGTGGGGGCGGGGAAGACCATGAAGTACTTTGTAAACAAGGCAACAGTTTTTTAAATTGATAAAGTTTTGAAAATTGAGAATGTTGTATTTCTGCAGGATATTGCAGTGATGATATGACCAAGGCGTATTCTGTTGATACGTGCTCGTCCAATAAGACCAGAGAGTTTTGTTCAAAAAGTGGAGAGGGCGGTTCTTTTCTAAAATTGGGGAAAATCCTCCTGTAAACCTGTAAGTTCAAAATCCTTTATTGTGGCAGCGGCACGTGACGCGTTTCAGATGACTTTTTAAAGGAGCAGTGTGTACAAATCTGGCCTAAAGTGGTCCACTCTTCCTGATTCAGGTTCAGTGGCGGAGCCAGAGGGGTAGCCAGGGTGGCCACTGCCACCTCTAAAAATACCCTTGCCACCCCCAGTGCCCCCCTCGGAAGACGGCAATGTAATAATGTTAATCTTGACAATCTTCCGCTCTTTTTCCGGCAAAAGCTAAAAATTCCCACGGTTTCCCCCGTCTGTGAACGCACCCTGACTCCGTGTGGAGCCGGTGCTGTATGATAATGTTTTGGGTTGTTGGACTCACATGTGCCCAAGTCGTGATGAAAACAAAGGGGTAAGTTAGCGACGCAGAGCCAACCGTTTACATTTGACACAAAGTATAGACACACGTACTGCAGCATTACTTGTTCAGTTTGTAGAACTTTTAGTGTGTGTATGTGTGTGTGCGTGCCTGTATACGCGCCTGTGTGCGTGTGTCAGTGTGCCAGTGTGTCTGCGTGTGTGTGCGTGCCTGTGTGTGCCAGTGTGGGTCTGCGTGTGTGTGCGTGCCTGTGTGGGTCTGCGTGGGTCTGCGTGCCTGTGCGCGTGTGTGCGTGCCTGTGTGTGTGTGCGTGCCTGTGTGCGTGCGGGGTGCATGCGTGTTTATTTTCCATTATTAATTGCCCATCGTATCATCGCCCTCTTCCCTTTAGTGTAAACATGAAAAGAAAAGGAGGAAACATTGCCTACAGGCCTTTTTTTGTTAGGAAAAGGCTGTAGATCAGGATGATGAAACCTGAAGGTCAGACTCTGAGGCAGTATGTTTTAAGATGATGAGGAATTTGTTGTGTTGTATTAAAATATAGCTTATATAATTGAGTTTCAGAGAATGAGAGGGTGTCGCAGACAGGTGCAGGATTGTCTATTGGCAGAAGGCGTTTTTTTCACACACAAAAAAAGAAACAAAATAGCTAAGATTATGGATGATGTGCAGTCGCTTGACCCCAAAAATTTTTGAAAGAAGAGCCCCTGTTTTCATTTGGCAGAACCTTTGAGTCAGATATAGAGGACGTTAAGCATGAAGTACGTCAAACTAGGCGGCTTCTTGGGAGGAAAAAATGGATTAGAGAGTCCTTATTGGACTTCCTTGTCCTTTTGGAACGTTTGGAAAGTGTTTCATGAGCTTTTGAGGCTTGCAAAGATCTTTTTAATACCTGTCAGTACTGCGTCTTATGAAATAAGTTTCTCTGCCCTAAAAACCATCTCAGAACTACCATGGCAGATGATTGAGTCATCTTGGTATCCTCAGTGTAGGGTAAAGGAGGCTCAGGGCTCAATATGGATGAGTTTGTCAACATCTTTGCTGCTTTACACCAGAACCGTAGGAATTTGCTAAATTTGTTAAAAGAAAAATGTAATGCAATGTTTGAATGATGTTATTTTGCACTTTTTTGTTCAGACTACTATTTAAACACACTTTTTTGCTTTGTAGTTTCCAAGTGTGCTCTCAGTTCACTTTATATTAAAAATAATGACAAGATTAAGATTAAAATGTATCGTTTAGCCAGTTTTTGTGCGAAATAAAATTTCGGAATAGTATAAATGTGGACCCCTCAAAAAAACCCTTGCCACCCCCTGGCCACCCTCTGTTTAAAAGTCTGGCTCCGCCACTGTTCAGGTTGCTAGGTATGCAGAAGAATCCAGCTGGGACCATAATATCTGAGTAGACAAGAGTTTTCACAAAGATATAAATCCTATTCTTATTCCTTGTTTTGTCGTGTGAGTGAGTAGTGTGTGTTAAAGTGGGGACAGTGTGTAATGTGTGCTCATGTGTGTGTCAAAGTGGGGACAGTGTGTAATGTTTGCTCATGTGTGTGTCAAAGTGGGGACAGTGTGTAATGTTTGTTCTTGTGGGGAAAGTGTGTATTGTTTTTTGCTTGTGGGGAAAGTGTGTATTGTTTTTTGCTTGTGTGTGTCATAGTTGGGACAGTGTGTAGTGTGTGTATTCGTGTGTGTCAAAGTGGGGACAGTGAGTAGTGTGTGTCATCATGTGTGTGTGTGTCATGGTAAGGACAGTGTGAGTGTGTAGATTTTTTGTGCTTATGTGTGTGTCATAGCGAGGACAGTCTGTTGTGTGTGTATGTCAGAGCATGGCAGTATAGTGTGTGCTTGTGTGTGTGTCGGAGCGGGACAGTGTGAAGTGTGTGCTTGTGTGTGTGTCGAGCGGGTACAGTGTGAAGTGTGTACTTGTATGTGTGTCAGAGTGGGGACAGTGTGTGGTGTGTGCTTGTGTGTGTGTCGGAGCGGGACAGTTTGTAGTGTGTGCTTGTGTTTGTTGGAGCGGGGACAGTATTCGGATTGGGGACAGTGTGTAGTGTGTGCTTGTGTGTGTGTCGGAGCGGGACAGTGTGAAGTGTGTGCTTGTGTGTGTGTCGGATTGGGGACAGTGTGTAGTGTGTGCTTGTGTGTGTCTCAGAGTGGGGCCAGTGTGTGGTGTGTGCTTTTGTGTGCCATAGCGAGGACAGTGTGTACCATGTGCTTGTGTGTGTTGGAACGGGTAAAGTGTGTAGTGTGTGCTTGTGTGTCGGATTGGGGACAGTGTGTAGTGTGTGCTTGTGTGTGTCATAGCGAGGACAGTGTGTAGCATGTGCTTGTGTGAGTCTCAGAGTGGGGACAGTGCCAGATTGCAGCTGCTTGATTGTCAGTGAGTGAAGTGTAGAGCTGCAGATGTGATGGGTATCAAAGAGATTAGGAAATGACCTGGAATTAAAGGGAACAGCTATGTTCTCATGCTGTTGCGAGAGCACAGGAGGAAAGTTCAAACTAGAGTAATGTTGCTACATGATTATAAACAAACCCATGTCTGACCGTACAATGTGTTTTAGTCCATAGCATTTGACGCTGGGAGAATCTGATGCTAAAACAGACAGCAGAGGAATGTATTCATAATTACACAGACACGTAGATAGCATCACAAGAATGTATTGGATCTATAAACTTGAGTCTAAAGTCCGTTAGAAAACACATATTTAGCATTGTTTGCATTCATTTTAAAAACTTTTTTAGAAAGGGAACATGGAGGCATTGGTCCATAGAGAGTGGGATGACCACTGTCCAGAAAGGTCTTAAATGTGCAGAAAGAATCATGACTGTCCTTTGACCCTCCTGCATCAGAGAGGAACCACAAGGACAAAGAAAAGCCGTAAAAAAAAATCAGAAACCTTGTGTTAGAGAGAGAGAGGGATCCACTCCTATGGACGGACAGGCTGTAGATCCAGGACTGAGGCTGCACTGGACATACATGTTCTTGAAACTGTCCTTGATTCAATTCATTTTCAGCTATTTTTGAAACAGTTGTCTTGGAGGACTTTAAAATGTGTAGATTCTCCAACAACTGCTCAATAAAACCAACAGTTGGAGCACAGGAAATGCAATAATAACAATCACAGAGGGGCCACCAGTCCATAGGGAGCGGGATGATCACTGTCCAGAAATGTTCTTCAATCTCCCTGATCAGCCCTGTCCTGAGACCGTCCTGCATCAGAGAGGAACACTGAGGCTTGGAACAGACCACAAATGACGTCATACTTTAGAAAAGGTTCGGCAAAGTGCAGACTGGAGCCGTGTTCCTCTGGTAAAGGCCCAGCAGAGGATGTACTAAAGCCAAGCTGCCTGCACAGATGTTGGTGCAGTTCTACACGGCCATCATCGAGTCCATCCTCACCTCCTCCAGCACCTCCTCCAGCACCTCCTCCATCACCTCCTCCAGCACCACCTCCAGCACATCCCCCATCGCCTCCTTCATCTCTTCCCCATCACCTCCTCCAGCACCTCCTCCATCACCTCCTCTATCACCTCCTGCATCACCTCCTCTATCACCTCCTCCATAACCTCCTCCATCACCTCCTCCATCACCTCCTCCATCACCCCCTCCATCACCGTGTGGTTCGCTGGAGCCACAGTCAGTGACAAACAGAGACTCTGCAGAGGAAGTGATCGGCCGCAGCCTTCCATCGCTGCAGGACCTGTACGTCGCCCGAGCTCGAGGCCGGGCTGGTCGTATCACAGCCGACCCCTCTCACCCTGCACATGGACTATTCCAACCACTCCCCTCAGGCAGGAGGCTGCGGTCCACCAGGACTAGAACCCCCCGCCATAAGAAAATGTCTTCCCCTCTGCTGTTAGTCTCATGAACACTTCATGAGACTAACAGCCCTTTATAAGGTCACCTTACTTATAATGTAATCACTGTAATATTTACAGTTTTATGTCTTTGTATGCTGATTATGCTGATTCTTACTATGCTTTACTCTATTCTCTACCTCTCTACGCAGGACTGTTTGCACCAAGAGCCAAAGCAGTTTGATAATGCCATCTGTAGCAGGTCTCCTCACTGGGCCTGGTGCTCTCCTGGTTCACCTCACAGCCCCAGGTCCCACTCTGCACTTGGAAAACTTGTCTGAACTCCACTTTGGTCTTTGAGTTTTGATCACAAACACAAGCACTGTTTTGACTGAAGGGGAGAGTGGGGCAAATGCATTTTTAACCGTTCTAATCCCTCTGCAAAGATCGCCCAAATGCAACACACCAGCTCAGAACTGGACTTGAGCCTCGTGGGGACAGACACTTCCACAAAACTCTATTTACAAGTATTTATATATTATTGCTCATTTAGTTGTCTCCCATGTCGAGCAAAGTGAGGTTTTCCCAGTGCAGATATAAACACAGCTCATGATGCTACAAAGAGAACACTTCCTGTGTTTTGTGTCTAATAACTCACAATTTTTAGGGAAATAATTTATTCCAGATTTGAGTATTATTTGTGAGGACTTTTTCCATTTTTTACACTAGGACTCCTAGAACTCTGAAACTACAAGAACTCCCAGAGCCGACACTTTTACTGCTCTGATTCAAACCAATGGAAATCTGAGACATTCCCTTCACTTTTATGAAGGGCCAATGCTATCTTCAGACAGTATATAGTGTGTTGCTATGGTAACTAGCACTTCTTCTAGCAATTCTCTGGTGGAAAATACTCCTCACATATCTGTCTATATCTATTCAAATAATTTGGTTGCTTTGAAAAATGGAGGCGTCTATATTTGAGCGATTACGATGCGTGTCCCAAACACATGTCTCCAGGAAAAGAGACGAGGAAAGACCATTTCTCTGTGGATTCATGTGACATCACACTGGGCTCTGAAACGAGAAAAATGCACTTATGAACTGTGACTGGTGTAGATCCAGGACTGAGGCTGTAGATCAAGGACTGAGGCTGTAGATCAAGGACTGAGGCTGTAGATCCAGGACTGAGGCTGTGGACCCAGGACTGAGGCTGTAGACCCAGGACTGAGGCTGTAGATCCAGGACTGAGGCTGTAGACCCAGGACTGAGGCTGTAGATCCAGGACTGAGGCTGTGGACCCAGGACTGAGGCTGTAGATCAAGGACTGAGGCTGTAGATCCAGGACTGAGGCTGGACTGGACATAGTCTACTTGAATCTGTCCTTGATTCATTCCGTTTTCTTTTTTTTAATCACTTTTCTCAAAGGACTTTAAAATGTGCGGATTCTCCATTAACTGATCAGAGAAATGTCCTCATGAACTTGGACTGGTGTGGGAGCCATAGGAGAGGGGGACTTGACCCGCTGCCCATCTGCCTCTGTGATGCAGTATTTCGTGACAATGGCAGAGTCTTGGGCGGGTGTCGGAGCTGCACTGTCGGAGCTGCAGTCCTGGGCCCCGGGATAAGCCAGGGCTGGCCTACATAGAGCCTCCACAGCGGATTACCAGGGGCCTGTAATCCCAAGCACCAGGACAGAGCCACAGCCACCACTGCACCAAACCTCAGAGCGCACTGCAAAAAAAGACACGGCAGCGAAACACAGGCAAATCTCTGCTCATCTCGGGACACGACCACCTGCTGTCTGTCGAAGCCCGATCGATAAATATCTTTGTATAACTCCAGGAAAAGCAAACACATAAGTGAAGAAGAAAAGTAGAATTTTTGTATTTTAGATTTGTGATTTTTCAGTTGTATTTGAATATTTCAAGATGAACCAGAGTGACAGAAATTATACAAATCCAGAAGTTGACTTTACTTATCTGTGCCATAATAATAATTAGAAAAAATGTCAGAATGTTCATTATGGAAGCACATGTGTCAGAGCCTCGTGCTGCAACATGTACAGATGTGTAAATGTCTAAATGTATAGATAGATAGATACTTTATTGATCCCCATGGGAGAATTGCATGTGTCCAGTAGCAGCAGAAACACATCTATCCACCCAAACTAAAATAACAAAAAGATAATTCTAAAATAGCTAACGATATTTTTTGCTAACAGGATTTTTGCCTGATCCTCTTGTTTCGGACCATGAATCCTCTCTGCTCTGGTCTGGACCAGTGCAAAACCATGGACACTGAACTGCAGTAACAAAAAAAACAATTGTAAAGCACAAAAAAACGGTTTCAGGGACTTAGGACTTTCTGCCGTTTCCAGCGCATCTCTTTCTATAGTACACAGTATTTACACTTTGCTTCTTTGTTCTGCTAAAGTTAGAGATGTTGTATTTTCTGTGTGCTCCTCATTCCTACTGTTCTCTAACTGCAGATGCAACACTGACATTTCCCCACTGGTGTAGATCCAGGACTGACGCTGTAGACCCAGGACTTAGGCTGTAGATCCAGGACAGAGGCTGTAGATCCAGGACTGAGGCTGTAGACCCAGGACTGAGGCTGTAGATCCAGGACTGAGGCTGTAGATCCAGGACAGAGGCTGTAGGTCCAGGACTGAGGCTGTAGACCCAGGACTGAGGCTGTAGATCCAGGACAGAGGCTGTAGGTCCAGGACTGAGGCTGTAGACCCAGGACAGAGGCTGTAGATCCAGGACTGAGGCTGTAGATCCAGGACTGAGGCTGTAGGTCCAGGACTGAGGCTGTAGACCCAGGACTGAGGCTGTAGATCCAGGACAGAGGCTGTAGGTCCAGGACTGAGGCTGTAGACCCAGGAAAGAGGCTGTAGATCCAGGACTGAGGCTGTAGATCCAGGACTGAGGCTGTAGGTCCAGGACTGAGGCTGTAGACCCAGGACTGAGGCTGTAGATCCAGGACAGAGGCTGTAGATCCAGGACTGAGGCTGTAGACCCAGGACTGAGGCTGTAGATCCAGGACTGAGGCTGTAGATCCAGGACTGAGACTGTAGATCCAGGACTGAGGCTGTAGATTCAGGACTGAGGCTGTAGACCCAGGACTGAGGCTGTAGATCCAGGACTGAGGCTGTAGATCCAGGACTGAGACTGTAGATCCAGGACTGAGGCTGTAGATTCAGGACTGAGGCTGTAGACGCAGGACTCAGGCCATAGATCCAGACGGGCCTCCAAAATGGCTGTTGTCTTTTCCTTATCGTCCATCTGCTTTGAACAGACAGTCGTAGTTTTGGACAGAGGGCGCAGGGTGTCATATAAATCTCGGTAAAACTACAGCAGCTCTAAACTCACTGAACTCCGGAGCTGTTTAGAGCTGTTTAGAGCTGTCAGAATCATTCTTTTTGCGGCTGTCCCCTCTGCTCCGTCTTCATCTCTGAGACTAAAGGCAGCATTCTCCGCACATAAACCCGTTGTGCTGAGAACACACATACACACATGAGCAGAGAGAGCGCTCCACAGACACTGGAACACACGGCAATAACGTGATTTTAGATTTGAGGGAGTAATGTGGCCTGAATGTTGGCCTAGTTACACTGCATCTGTGTGAAGACCAGCGCCTGCCCAAGAGGACTGACAGGGCATCTGGGTGAGGTTCAAACATGTATTATTCTGCATACTGTAAATCACTATTCGATTTTTCAACCGGTGCCTAGTTTTTCTTGAACTGCAGGTTAATCATGGAAACTTTACACAAAGAAAATATTCCACCAGCACACACAACTCTATAGTCAATTAAAATTGACCGTGAGGGGCGTGAGGGACTGTGGGAGGCAGTGGGAGACAGTGGGAGACCGTGGTAGGCAGTGGGAGACAGTGGGAGACAGTGGAAGACAGTGGGAGACAGTGGGAGACAGTGGTAGGCAGTGGGAGACAGTAGGAGGCAGTGGGAGACAGTGGGAGGCAGTGGGAGACAGTGGGAGACAGTGGGAGACAGTGGTAGGCAGTGGGAGACAGTGGGAGACAGTGGGAGACAGTGGGAGACAGTGGGAGACAGTGGAAGACAGTGGGAGACAGTGGGAGACACTGGGAGACACTGGGAGACCGTGGGAGGCAGTGGGAGACAGTGGGAGACAGTGGAAGACAGTGGGAGACAGTGGGAGACAGTGGGAGACAGTGGTAGGCAGTGGGAGACAGTAGGAGGCAGTGGGAGACAGTGGGAGGCAGTGGGAGACAGTGGGAGACAGTGGGAGACAGTGGTAGGCAGTGGGAGACACTGGGAGACCGTGGGAGGCAGTGGGAGACAGTGGGAGACAGTGGAAGACAGTGGGAGACAGTGGGAGACAGTGGGAGACAGTGGTAGGCAGTGGGAGACACTGGGAGACCGTGGGAGACAGTGGGAGACAGTGGGAGACAGTGGGAGACAGTGGGAGACACTGGGAGACCGTGGGAGGCAGTGGGAGACAGTGGGAGACAGTGGAAGACAGTGGGAGACAGTGGGAGACAGTGGGAGACAGTGGTAGGCAGTGGGAGACAGTAGGAGGCAGTGGGAGACAGTGGGAGGCAGTGGGAGACAGTGGGAGACAGTGGGAGACAGTGGTAGGCAGTGGGAGACAGTAGGAGGCAGTGGGAGACATTGGGAGGCAGTGGGAGACAGTGGGAGACAGTGGGAGACAGTGGTAGGCAGTGGGAGACAGTGGGAGACAGTGGGAGACAGTGGGAGACAGTGGTAGGCAGTGGGAGACAGTAGGAGGCAGTGGGAGACAGTGGGAGGCAGTGGGAGACAGTGGGAGGCAGTGGGAGACAGTGAAAGACAGTGGGAGACAGTGGGAGGCAGTGGGAGGCAGATGGAGACAGTGGGAGGCAGTGGGAGACAGTAGGAGGCAGTGGGAGACAGTGGGAGGCAGTGGGAGACAGTGAAAGACAGTGGGAGACAGTGGAAGACAGTGGGAGACAGTGGGAGGCAGTGGGAGGCAGTGGGAGACAGTGGTAGGCAGTGGGAGACAGTGAGAGGCAGTGGGAGACACTGGGAGACAGCGGGAGATAGTGGGAGACAATGGGAGACAGTGGGAGACAGTGAGAGACAGTGGGAGACAGTGGTAGGCAGTGGGAGACAGTGAGGGGCTGTGGTAGACCATGGGGGACCGTGACGGACCATAAATCGGATATTGAAAATTATGATGAAATGTCCGTTTATCTATTTCCTTGTATCAATTATTCTACAAGCAATTATTGACACAGACCATACATTTGACCTAAAACATCCATCAACAGTTTGTGGACTTTCCCTCGACATTATTCTGAACGTGGAGTAACAATATTTGGAATAAACGAATAAAAGCAGCACTCTGATGTCAAGTTGAGGGAGCTTCTTTTTTTACAGTGCTGGGACAGCTCTCTTTGGATGATCACATAACCATAAATACTCCATTCTCTTTGCATAATCTGCTTTTCCTCCTCTGTCTCTCTGTTCTCCCTAGCAACACCTCCCCCCCCTCCCTTCCTAACTCCCTCCCCCCCACCCGGCTCAGCCCCAGCCCCAGCCTCAGCACCCTGTCCCACCACCTGGCCCTGATCCTGGTCCTGGTCCTGGTCCTGGTGGTGCATGGGACAGGGTGGTGGCTCTTGCGGGTGCAGCTCGGACTTCACCTACAGCAATGGTGGCTCAGATTAGGGTTAATCTAGGCCGTCCCGTGTCCCCCCCCCCCCCCCCCCCCCTCTCCAGTAAAGAGGCTTTGGCTTAAACCCTCATTGTGAAAGCGCTCCGGTGTCTCTGCTGCCAACACAAACTCATCCTCCTGCCGCGACCCGTGTGACTCCGATCTGTTCCGGTTCAGACTCATTCAGCGGTAAAACCACATTGGAATACATGTCCCCACTGTGCATAAGTACATAAATAAAACAAGCCAAAAAAAAGACAGTTGTCGTTTCTTGTAAGATCTTTAAAGTGCTTTGCTCAGACTGAAAACTGTGTGTGGAAAGAAGGTGTTAGCATGTTAGCATGTTAGCATGTCCTGCATCTCAGACAACGATATCTTCTGCCAGAGGGAAGAAGCTGTAACATGGTTTTTCCAGAAGAGTCATTGATTAATCTAAGAGCTGGATTTAAGGCACCTCTCTCTGGTCTCGCTCTCTGGTCTCTCTCTGACTGGTCTCTCTCTGTGGTCTCACTGGTCTCTGTCTGGTCTCTCTCTGGTCTCTCTTTGGTCTCTCACTGGTCTCTCTCTGGTCTCTCTCTGGTCTCTCTCTGGTCTACTTTCTTTGTCTGTTAAGTCACCGAACCACACAGTCGCAGAACCAACCAGCAAACTTCCAATAGTGCAGAGGTAAAAGTTCAGCAAGTTTTTTCAGTCGTTGTTGTCCCGTCTACAAAAGTCAAAGTATGTTGCTTTCTGAGCTCTTTACACAACAGTCAAAGTTTCCCGCCTTTTTCTTTTCTATTTTTTTTTTTTTTAACACGTGATTATGAAGATTAAGCATGTTTTTAAAGCCAGCTAACTTCTCTTCTGTTCTTTTTTCCAATGCAGGAGGGTCTAAGGACAGTGGTGATGGACACTCAACATTGACCGCCTTTTATGGACATTGGTCTCTGCTCCTTATGGACCAATGGCTCTATGTGTTTTTTATCATTGCCGTTTTTGTGTTTGAACTGTTTGATTCTCTGATCTGTGTCGACAGTAAAGTCCCCAGAGATAACTGTTAGAGATAAGACTGTTGTGATTTGAAGCTATATACAAATATTTGAATTGTATAGACTGAAAAGTGGGCCTCTCGCACACAGAATGACAGAGAAATGAACCAATCAGCAAACAGCGGACGTGCCAAGAGAAGAGTAGTGGTCAAAAAGAAAACATGGTGAAAGGTGAATGCCTGTAGTGTGTGTGGTGGAAGTACCCAGCGACCTGACGTGGTTGGATCAGCTGAGACTGGAACAGAGGGCCTGCTGCTACACATCTGCTTTTACACACTTCAAAGGGATGTTGTATATGGTGGAGGTCTCCCATCACAGCACTAACCAGGCCCTTCCCTGCTTAGCTTCAGAGGTCTGACGGGCCCTGGCTTTTGCATGCAGGTATGTCCACCAAGAAGCGTTCACGGACACCACTCCAGACTGGGGCTACTATAGACATTTACTGTACTGTATGCACTTGTGGCTCACAACAAGACGGTCCTGTGTTCGCTTCCATTCCCAGGCGTCTCTGTTTGCATGTTCTCTCTGTGTCTGTGTAGGTTTCCTCAGGGTGCTCCGGTTTCTTATAGCCCTACCCCTATTGCATGTATTCTGAGACAGGAGAGGTCTGAACCTGCATGCATCCTGGTTTATTTTCTTTAGCAGAGTCAGTGTGAGAGACCTGAATTGCTCTTGACGTCATAACTATACAAAACATCACGACAGAGCAGACAAAAGCACATTCTTGGTCCCATGGGGTCTGTAGCTGTGTCCAGGGCCTAAAGAGCTGGTGCATGCATCAGGACATCATTCAAAGCCTCATCTCTGGCCTGTACGCCCCACTTTCCCCCCATCTCCAATTGTTTGTGAGCGATTATCCGATTCATACGCAAAAGGGATTTGAACTGCCCTCCCTCCTCTTCCTCTCCCGTGCTTTTACTCAGCCATCTCCTCCACTGCCCCAGGACATGCCAGCCCCGCAACTCGCACACAAAATAGAAACTGGGAATCAAGAACGTAGGCAGAGGAGACAAAAGAGGCGCATAAAGACTTGGTGTTGTATGGGAGGAAATGGCAGAGTGTCCCTGCAGCCAGGCCTGGGCACAGTGGTCAGGGGAGAGTGCTCCGGAGTGGGGGAGAGGGGGAGAGGGTGTGGGAGATGTCGGCCAAGCGGAATAGAGCTATGGGTGTGTATCGTGTGGAGGTCAGGGATAATGCCACTCCAGGCTCTGGTGACTGAGTGTGTGCACTTATGTAATTCACAGAGAAAGAGATTTGTATTCTTTTTTTGTTGAACCACATTGGAATGCATGTGTCTAAGTCCCCAGTGTGCAGCAGACTAGTTCATCAGTAAAACAAAAATACAGGAATCAAACAAGCTAAAAACAAAAAAAAAAGTGCAAAGGAAACGATAGTCACTGTTATTTGATCAACAAAAACAGTTTAAATACAAGTGCAAGAACATTAAAGTGCTTTGTTCAGACTGATAACAGCTTGTGGAAAGAAGCTGTTAGCACGTTAGCATATCCAGATGTCCTGCTTCTCAATAAACAATATCTTCTGCCACTGCCAGAAGGAAGAAGCTGGAACATGACTTTTCTAGGGGCCAGAGAAGAAGAGAATCCATGCCGCGATACAAAAGATTTTGACTGAATCTGTTAGATCAGTATTGTGTATTTTGAACATTTTCTGCTATTTATTTCTGGTTTAGAGGCCCATAAACACACGCAACCAACCCTGGACGTGCTGGATTAATGATGCAGAGCTCTGCAACCATCCATCCCTTTTCTTCGGCTTCTTTATCCGTTGCCACGTGTCTTCATCTTGTTAGAAAAAGCCGTGTGAGTCACTTTGGCCTGAGAGCTGTGAGACGGTGATCTTGTCTGAAAGATGTGGCAGAAGCCCTCGATACGTGGTAGTGTGAAGCCATCCTACACTAGTGATAGAATAAAACTGTTTTGATGATAATAGTTAAGTGTCTAGACCCAGCTCATGACCTGCAGGTTTAGACCCAGCTCATGACCTGCAGGTTTAGACCCAGCTCATGACCTGCAGGTTTAGACCCAGCTCATGACCTGCAGGTTTAGACCCAGCTCATGACCTGCAGGTTTAGACTCAGCTCATGACCTGCAGGAGGCACTGTACCAAAACCTTCATTATTTCACAGGCCCGAGCAAACCTTTCCATTGTTTTGACCTGTTCTTATCACCTAAAAATCATTGCCAGGATCAAAAACATAGTGTCTAAAGCAGACTTGGAGATTCTTATCCATGCATTTGTCTCCAGTAGGTTAGACTACTGCAATGGCCTGCTCACAGGTCTGTCCAAACAGGCTGTAAAACAGCTGCAGTACATTCAAAATGCAGCAGCTCGAGTCCTGACTAGAACCAGGAAGTACGACCACATTAGTCCTGACTAGAACCAGGAAGTACGACCACATTAGTCCTGACTAGAACCAGGAAGTACGACCACATTAGTCCAGTCCTCAGGTCTCTGCACTGGCTTCCTGTGGCTCAGAGAATAGACTTTAAAACAGCTCTGCTTGTGTACAAGTCTCTCCATGGCCTCGCTCCAAAATATATTAGTGACATGTTAGTCCCATATGAACCAGCCCGGACTCTGAGGAGCACAGGGACTGGACTCCTGCTGGGACTCTGAGGAGCACAGGGACTGGACTCCTGCTGGGACTCTGAGGAGCACAGGGACTGGACTCCTGCTGGGACTCTGAGGAGCACAGGGACTGGACTCCTGCTGGGACTCTGAGGAGCACAGGGACTGGACTCCTGTTAGTGCCCAGAGTCAGAACTAAACATGGGGAGGCTGCTTTTCAGATTCATGCTGCTAAAACAGTCTTCCTGAAGATGTGAGACAGGCCTCCTCTCTGACAATGTTTAAAACCAGGTTAAAAACAGTTCTGTTTAGCTGTGCATACAACTGAGGGATTTTATATTTTTATTATCTTTCTTTTTAATGTTCTGTAAATATTTTTGATTTTAATACTTTATTTTTTTCAGCACTTTGAGTTGCCTTGTGTATGAATTGTGCTATACAAATAAACTTGCCTTGCCTTCCTGCGCAAAGGTTAGATTCTGTTGGTTTTTAATACAAGCCTCATTCATGGTTCACAGTCTCTTTGTTTAAACGTGTCATAATCTCTGTGTTGTCTTTCCCTGATCGCCTCCAGGACAGAAACATCCCTCAGTGACGCCGCTTCAGACAAAGTCCAACGTGTATCCATCCGAAGTCTGCAACGTCCACCTGTTCTCCCCTCGACCGCTGATGTTTCTATCATTTAAAGCCGATGCAGCAGGGTCTAATTACGGAAATCACATTGTGATTTCATGGTATTGTAACTTTTTTTGTAATCACAATATAATTGTGGTCATAAAACGCCACTGGATGTTTATTAACCAATTTATACTTAAATTTACATGTTTGAATTGTTTTTCAAAATAACATTAGTTTAATGTTGACATTTCATTGTAATTTTACAGAAATTTGTTACAGTGTGTTGTAATTGTTTGATTCTCTAATCTGTTGTCGTAGGATTCCACCACCAGGACCTTTCTGTGTGCAGTTTGCATGTTTTCTCCGTGTCTGCGTAGATTCTCATGCACAATATGAGAGGGTTGCATGAGCGTGTGTTTGTGAGTGCGGCTGTGGGACGACAGATGCAAATTACCTACTTAGCTGCAATCTGGTGCATTGACAACTCCTGCTGTTCATGAAAAGACTCTTTCCAAATAAGCAAATACAAATGAGTACTACATACTGTGTTGTGTACTGTATGTATGGATTTGGATCTAACATTCTCAGTCATCCAAACTCCTCTCCACTACTGAGAATCACACACATGTACAGAGAGAGGCACAGAGGACAAGCGGAGCCCGAGACAAAATGGAGGCTGAGGGAAGAGGATGGGAGCAGGCCAACAACAGGAAGAGCCTGGAGCCAAACCTCTGCATCAACTGCATGAGAGCCCGGGCCTGAGTGGGACTAGAGCGAGCCTTTATGAGTCAGGACAAAGGAGACACTGAGACACGTGTCCTCAGCACTCACAGGTCATGTGGCTCGGAAGGACGGACCGGCTCCACAAAAGTGTTCTGTGGCCCAGGATGTACATGTAATACACAATACACTACCGTACGACGCAGGCAGGTTCAGGCCTAAATGTAAATGTAAATGTGCACTTTATTGTCCCCGTAGGGAATTTTGTTCTCTGCATTTGACCCATCCTGATGCCACTAAGGCTTACGTCAGGAGCAGTGGTCACCGTAGTAACAGCGCCCGGGAACCCATCTCCAGATGTTGATACTCAGCTTGGTCAGGACCAGAGCTGGAGGTTTTTAGTGGTAGGGGAAACCGGAGCACCCGGAGGAAACCTACGCAGACACGAGGAGAACATGCAAACTCCACTCAGAAAGGCCCTGTTCCGACCGGGATTCGAACTCAGGACCTTCTTGCTGAGAGGCTTACATGCAGACCTCTCTTGTCTAAGTTTACATGCAGGTTCAGACCTCTCTTGTCTCAGTTTAGGAAAGTCCCATTCAGGAAGGTCTCTAACACTGGAAAAAGTTTGGCTCCTCCATGACACTCAACACGATCGATTCCATCTGCAGTGTATCTGTTCGCCGCACAGTCACGCCGGATTCTCGTTTTGCTGAGGGTGTTTCCAAAAGTGAAAGAGAGTGGCGTTTATCTGGGTCATCATCTCCCCGTTTACAAGCCCCGCGCTATCTCCAGTGTGCAGCCCAAACACTGGCCAGGACCCACGCCGCACCGGGCCCTGAGGACATGTGTATGGCTGGGGGGGGGAGTCTCATGTTGTGGGGTTGTTTTGTTACAGCAAGAAATGGCACGGCACACTTCATAAAATAGACCTCGTGAGCTTCTCGATATCCCCTATCACACAGCCAGAGACGTTATAAAGGGATCAGTGTTTGTTTTGGCCATCGAAGCGAGAGAGAGAGAGAGAGAAGCCCCACTAACCTGACTTCAGTACTGACAGGAAGAATGGGACAGAATTCATCTATTGGCTATGGTGAGAAGCTTGTGATCAGTTTCACAGGCAACGTACTTCTGCTTCTGCTTTGTGTGTGTGTGTGTGTGTGTGTGTGTATGTGTTTGTGTGTGTGTATGTGTATGTGTATGTGTGTGTGGATGTGTGTATGTGTGTGTGTGTGAGAGTGTGTGTATGTGTGTATGTGTGTGTGTGTGTTTGTGTGTTTGTGTGTTCCTCTCACATCAAACAGACAGATTTGTATCAGAGTCAATACAAAGAAGAAAACATTGCAAAAAATGAAAGCTTGAAGTTTCTTTCTCAGAATAGACTTTAAAGCAGCTCTGGTTGTTACAAGTCTCTCCACCAACTCTGGGGAGCACAGGGACTGGCCTCCTGCTGGGACTCTGAGGAGCACAGGGACTGGCCTCCTGCTGCTGGGACTCTGAGGAGCACAGGGACTAGTCTCCTGCTGGGACTCTGAATTGTAAAAATTCCTATAAAGCGTAGATTAAATTTTAAACCATAAAAATCGTCACTTTCTGTAATATCTCTGTCGTCCTCCTCCACACACTTTAACCACACGGTTCCCAAACAGAGGTGCGCACACAAAGAAGAGTTTAAAAACAACAGTTAAAGATAAAGATGTATTTGGTTTGAGTTGTTGCCGCAGTGGTTTCATAACGGAGACGAGTCAGAGGCTTATGCAACACTCTGCATCTGCCGCCGCTGTCACACACACACACACACACAGAGAGAGAGACAGAGACACACACAGAGAGACACACACATGCACAGAGACACACACACGCACAGAGATACTCACACAGACACACAGAAACACACAGGCACACACACATATGGAGACAGAGACATAGACACACGCAAAGAGACATACACACACAGACACACAGAAACACACAGGCACACACACATATGGAGACAGAGACATAGACACACGCAAAGAGACATACACACAGAGACACACAGAGACACACAGGGACACAGATAGAGAGACACACAGAGACACACACACGCACAGAGACCCACATAGAGCGAGACACACAGAGACACAAATACACAGGATTTTCAAAATGACGGCTAGCGTTCAGCATACTCTGCTGTAGACCCTGCCGTCCTGGTTCAGCTCTGATGGAGTGGACCAGTGGGATGCTCGTGGCACACATGGTCCAGACCCTGAGCCTGACTCACACTTAAACTGGGTTAGCATTTGCCACACATGTTAGCCTAACCACGCGCACAGGGCCATCACCACCTTCACCACCATCACCGGAGCAGAGACCAGAGAGAGACCAGAGAGAGACCAGAGAGAGGCCAGAGAGAGACCAGAGAGAGACCAGAGAGTGACCAGAGAGAGACCAGAGAGAGGCCAGAGAGAGACCAGAGAGAGACCAGAGAGAGACCAGAGAGAGGCCAGAGAGAGAGACCAGAGAGAGACCAGAGAGAGGCCAGAGAGAGACAAGAGAGAGACTAGAGAGAGACCAGAGAGAGACCAGAGAGAGACCAGAGAGAGGCCAGAGAGAGACCAGAGAGAGACCAGAGAGAGACCAGAGAGAGACCAGAGAGAGGCCAGAGAGAGACCAGAGAGAGACCAGAGAGAGACCAGAGAGAGGCCAGAGAGAGACCAGAGAGAGACCAGAGAGAGACCAGAGAGAGACCAGAGAGAGGCCAGAGAGAGAGACCAGAGAGAGACCAGAGAGAGGCCAGAGAGAGACAAGAGAGAGACTAGAGAGAGACCAGAGAGAGACCAGAGAGAGACCAGAGAGAGACCAGAGAGAGGCCAGAGAGAGACCAGAGAGAGACCAGAGAGAGACCAGAGAGAGGCCAGAGAGAGACCAGAGAGGGACCAGAGAGAGACCAGAGAGAGACCAGAGAGAGAGACCAGAGAGAGACCAGAGAGAGGCCAGAGAGAGACCAGAGAGAGACCAGAGAGAGGCCAGAGACAGACCAGAGACAGACCAGAGACAGACCAGAGAGAGACCAGAGAGAGAGGCCAGAGAGAGACCAGAGAGAGAGGCCAGAGAGAGACCAGAGAGAGGCCAGAGAGAGACCAGAGAGAGACCAGAGAGAGACCAGAGAGAGAGGCCAGAGAGAGACCAGAGAGAGGCCAGAGAGAGACCAGAGAGAGACCAGAGAGAGGCCAGAGAGAGACCAGAGAGGGACCAGAGAGAGGCCAGAGAGAGACCAGAGAGAGAGGCCAGAGAGACCAGAGCGAGAGGCCAGAGAGAGACCAGAGTTGAAATTGAGTTGAATTGAAACCAGAGAAAGAACTACAAAAAACTGGTCAAAAATACATGTGAAAATCGATGAAAGAACCAGAAACTAGTGACAGGGATTTTTTCTTACACAGTTCAGACATTTCAAATACAAAGAGAATCCGGTTTAACCAACACAAACACATTTCCACACAGTGCAGGGAAATGCAGCGGTACCATGTGTTCTTCCAGGTCACAGGAGCAGATCATAAATCCAGCTGAAGTCATGTGAGCCCTGCTGACATCTCCTTTAATATTCAAAATTATCATTGAAATCACAATTCTCCGCTTTTCTTCCTGCAGTATGTTTGGAGTACAGTATGGCCTACATTCCCTCCGTCTCCTCCGCCACTGTCCGCCCCACAGCGGAAAATCTTCAAACAATTGCATCCGAAACATGAGAGAATGGTGCAAAATAAGAAGTAGGTCACGTAGCAATTTATTTGACAAAAAGCGGGCGGG
>OZ035834.1:34725205-35035205 GCA_964034765.1 Knipowitschia caucasica | reverse complement strand
GGGACTGGCCTCCTGCTGGGACTCTGAGGAGCACAGGGACTGGCCTCCTGCTGGGACTCTGAGGAGCACTGAGGAGCACAGGGACTGGCCTCCTGCTGGGACTCTGAGGAGCACAGGGACTCTGAGGAGCACAGGGACTCTGAGGACACACCACACCCTGTTGTTATGGGATGTAGCATGTTAGCATAGCCTCCATAGTGCTGTGTGTAAAGCCCCATTAGCACATGAGCGCTGCAGCTTTGCTAACGACGAGCTAATCCGACCTAAATGCTGCGCGTTAATCTGTGCATCAGATTAGAGCCGAGCGGAGGAGAAGCGCTCTCCAACCCCCACCCTCTGTCCCATACAGGCATGAAGGAGCAGGAGGAGCAGGAGGAGCAGAGGGAGCAGGAGGAGCAGAGGGAGCAGAGGGAGCAGGAGGAGCAGGAGGAGCAGAAAGAGCAGAAGGAGCAGGAGGAGCAGGAGGAGCAGAGGGAGCAGGAGGAGCAGGAGGAGCAGGGGGAGCAGAGGGAGCAGAGGGAGCAGGAGGAGCAGGGGGAGCAGGAGGAACAGGAGGAGCAGGAGGAGCAGAAAGAGCAGAAGGAGCAGAGGGAGCAGAGGGAGCAGAGGGAGCAGGAGGAGCAGAGGGAGCAGGAGGAGCAGAGGGAGCAGAGGGAGCAGAGGGAGCAGAGGGAGCAGGAGGAGCAGAGGGAGCAGAGGGAGCAGGAGGAGCAGGAGGAGCAGGAGGAGCAGAGGGAGCAGGAGGAGCAGGAGGAGCAGAGGGAGCAGAGGGAGCAGAGGGAGCAGAGGGAGCAGAGGGAGCAGAGGGAGCAGGAGGAGTAGGAGGAGCAGAGGGAGCAGAGGGAGCAGAGGGAGCAGAGGGAGCAGAGGGAGCAGAGGGAGCAGGAGGAGCAGAGGGAGCAGAGGGAGCAGGAGGAGCAGGAGGAGCAGAGGGAGCTGTAAACCTTCTGGAGCTTTCTGCCTGAGCCGTCATTTTGACTGCTCCCACTGAAACCAATTTCTCGTTACGTTTGATAAGTGCTAAATGATGCCAACTTCTGGTGGTAAACAGTGTGTTGCTATGGTAACTAGCACTTGACATTCTTTGGTGGGAAATTATTCAAAGGTAGAAGTCCAGAGCTATTTTCATTAAAAGAATAAACTACGTAAAGACAGAAAAAGTCACAAAGTTATGAAAACCAAACAAACATATGAGATGAATTCACTTCCAAGTCTAAAAGCCGTCAAATTCTCATGTTAACAGGCATGACGGGAACGGGTCCCCAACTTTGGAGGAGGCACAGGCCAGACCCTAGCTCCGGAGCACCTGGAGGAAACCGGAGCACCTGGAGGGAACAGGAGCACCTGGAGGAAACCGAAGCACCAGGAGGAAACCGGAGCACCTGGAGGAAACCGGAGCACCTGGAGGGAACAGGAGCACCTGGAGGAAAGCGGAGCACCTGGAGGAACCCAGAGCACCTGGAGGAAACCGGAGCACCTGGAGGAACCCAGAGCACCTGGAGGGAACAGGAGCACCAGGAGGAAACCGAAGCACCAGGAGGAAACCGGAGCACCTGGAGGAAACCGGAGCACCTGGAGGAAACCGGAGCACCTGGAGGAACCGGAGCACCTGGAGGAAACCGGAGCACCTGGCGGAAACCGGAGCACCTGGAGGAACCGGAGCACCTGGAGGAAACCGGAGCACCTGGAGGAAACCGGAGCACCTGGAGGAACCGGAGCACCTGGAGGAAACCGGAGCACCCTGGAGGAACCCAGAGCACCTGGAGGAACCGGAGCACCTGGAGGAAACCGGAGCACCTGGAGGAACCGGAGCACCTGGAGGAAACCGGAGCACCTGGAGGAACCGGAGCACCTGGAGGAAACCGGAGCACCTGGAGGAACCGGAGCACCTGGAGGAAACCGGAGCACCTGGCGGAAACCGGAGCACCTGGAGGAACCGGAGCACCTGGAGGAAACCGGAGCACCTGGAGGAACCCAGAGCACCTGGAGGAACCGGAGCACCTGGAGGAAACCGGAGCACCTGGAGGAACCGGAGCACCTGGAGGAAACCGGAGCACCTGGAGGAACCCAGAGCACCTGGAGGGAACAGGAGCACCAGGAGGAAACCGAAGCACCAGGAGGAAACCGGAGCACCTGGAGGAAACCGGAGCACCTGGAGGAAACCGGAGCACCTGGAGGGAACAGGAGCACCTGGAGGAAACCGAAGCACCAGGAGGAAACCGGAGCACCTGGAGGAAACCGGAACACCTGGAGGGAACAGGAGCACCTGGAGGAAACCAGAGCACCTGGAGGAACCCAGAGCACCTGGAGGAAACCGGAGCACCTGGAGGAACCCAGAGCACCTGGAGGGAACAGGAGCACCAGGAGGAAACCGAAGCACCAGGAGGAAACCGGAGCACCTGGAGGAACCCAGAGCACCTGGAGGAAACCGGAGCACCTGGAGGAACCGGAGCACCTGGAGGAAACCGGAGCACCTGGAGGAACCGGAGCACCTGGAGGAAACCGGAGCACCTGGAGGAACCGGAGCACCTGGAGGAAACCGGAGCACCTGGAGGAACCCAGAGCACCTGGAGGGAACAGAAGCACCAGGAGGAAACCGAAGCACCAGGAGGAAACCGGAGCACCTGGAGGAAACCGGAGCACCTGGAGGAAACCGGAGCACCTGGAGGGAACAGGAGCACCTGGAGGAAACCGAAGCACCAGGAGGAAACCGGAGCACCTGGAGGAAACCGGAACACCTGGAGGGAACAGGAGCACCTGGAGGAAACCGGAGCACCTGGAGGAACCCAGAGCACCTGGAGGAAACCGGAGCACCTGGAGGAACCGGAGCACCTGGAGGAAACCGGAGCACCTGGAGGAACCGGAGCACCTGGAGGAAACCGGAGCACCTGGAGGAACCGGAGCACCTGGAGGAAACCGGAGCACCTGGAGGAACCCAGAGCACCTGGAGGGAACAGAAGCACCAGGAGGAAACCGAAGCACCAGGAGGAAACCGGAGCACCTGGAGGAAACCGGAGCACCTGGAGGAAACCGGAGCACCTGGAGGGAACAGGAGCACCTGGAGGAAACCGAAGCACCAGGAGGAAACCGGAGCACCTGGAGGAAACCGGAACACCTGGAGGGAACAGGAGCACCTGGAGGAAACCGGAGCACCTGGAGGAACCCAGAGCACCTGGAGGAAACCGGAGCACCTGGAGGAACCCAGAGCACCTGGAGGGAACAGGAGCACCAGGAGGAAACCGAAGCACCAGGAGGAAACCGGAGCACCTGGAGGAACCCAGAGCACCTGGAGGAAACCGGAGCACCTGGAGGAACCCAGAGCACCTGGAGGGAACAGGAGCACCAGGAGGAAACCGAAGCACCAGGAGGAAACCGGAGCACCTGGAGGAAACCGGAGCACCTGGAGGAAACCGGAGCACCTGGAGGAAACAGGAGCACCAGGAGGAAACCGAAGCACCAGGAGGAAACCGGAGCATCTGGAGGAAACCGGAGCACCTGGAGGGAACAGGAGCACCTGGAGGAAACCGGAGCACCTGGAGGAACCCAGAGCACCTGGAGGGAACAGGAGCACCAGGAGGGAACAGGAGCACCTGGAGGAACCCGGAGCACCTGGAGGGAACAGGAGCACCAGGAGGGAACAGGGGCACCAGGAGGAAACCGAAGCACCAGGAGGAAACCGGAGCACCTGGAGGAAACCAGAGCACCTGGAGGAAACCGAAGAACCTGGAGGAAACTGGAGCACCTGGAGGAAACTGAAGCAGCTGGAGGAAAACCGGAACACCGAGAGGAAACCAAAGAACCTGGAGGAAACTGGAGCACCTGGAGGAAACTGAAGCAGCTGGAGGAAAACCGGAACACCGAGAGGATATCGGAGCACCTGGAGAAAACCGGAGCACCTGGAGGAACCGGAGCACCTGGAGGAAACCGGAGCACCTGGAGGAACCCAGAGCACCTGGAGGGAACAGGAGCACCAGGAGGAAACCGAAGCACCAGGAGGAAACCGGAGCACCTGGAGGAAACCGGAGCACCTGGAGGGAACAGGAGCACCTGGAGGAAACCGGAGCACCTGGAGGAACCCAGAGCACCAGGAGGGAACAGGAGCACCAGGAGGGAACAGGAGCACCTGGAGGAAACCGGAGCACCTGGAGGAACCCGGAGCACCTGGAGGGAACAGGAGCACCAGGAGGGAACAGGAGCACCAGGAGGAAACCGAAGCACCAGGAGGAAACCGGAGCACCTGGAGGAAACCGGAGCACCTGGAGGAAACCGAAGAACCTGGAGGAAACTGGAGCACCTGGAGGAAACTGAAGCAGCTGAAGGAAACCTGGAACACCGAGAGGATATCGGAGCACCTGGAAGAAACCAAAGCACCTCTGGGCAACCGGAGCACCTGGAGGAAATCCGAGGGCGGAGAGGATATTGGAGCACCCAGAAGAAACCAAAGCACCTCTGGGAAACCGGAGCACCTGGAGGAAACTGAATCAGCTGGAGGAAACCCGGAACACCGAGAGGATATTGGAGCACCCGGAAGAAACCAAAGCACCTCTGGGAAACCGGAGCACCTGGAGGAAACCAGAAGACCTGGGGGATATGTACGCGTACATGGGGAGAACATGCAAACTCTACATGAAAGGAACCCAGCACCTTCTCGCTGTGAAGTACAGGTTTAAATTGTAAGTAATTGTTGAGATGAAAAAACTGTATATTAATGCTGTGATAGATTTGTGTGAACACTTTCATGGATTCCTCAAACATTTGGACCTTTTGAGTCACTGTCGAAGCTTGGAGCTGAAACCCACCTCTTTACATCAATCTGCATCTCAACTCGTAGTTTGATAATAAAAAAAACTAGGGCCTCAAGAAAATATAAAAATGATCAGTGTTATCAGTGTCCGACATCTTAGAAAAAACAAAAAAGGAAATAACTTGGTTTGAACAAAACATAATACATCCTGCTGCTCATATAAACATCAGAGATCTAAAAAACAGCCTCAGTCCTGGGTCTACAGCCTCAGTCCTGGGTCTACAGCCTCAGTCCTGGATCTACAGCCTCAGTCCTGGGTCTACAGCCTCAGTCCTGGGTCTACAGCCTCAGTCCTGGGTCTACAGCCTCAGTCCTGGGTCTACAGCCTCAGTCCTGGGTCTACAGCCTCAGTCCTGGGTCTACAGCCTCAGTCCTGGGTCTACAGCCTCAGTCCTGGGTCCTGTGTTGTCTGATTCTCTGATCTGTTTTTGGAGAATCAACGACTGCTGTGAGTTTACGCTGATGTGTGAGTATTTGCTTGTTTTGTTTTTAGTTGGATCTTTTTTCACATAAAAATAAGCTTCATACATTTAACTAAGTATTTTTTATTTGTACACACACACACAGACCAAAGTCACCCAAAGCACCTAACTATAATTATTATTACACACAGATCAATAGTTTATTTTTCTACGATAATCACATAATTATGTCATAAATGTATAAATGATATAAATATAAAAATAAATAAACAAAATAAAAATAAGTCTTCTTGTTTGACATATTTGTCTGCAGAAAGAGGAGTGTGTGTGTGGGTTAGTGTGTGTGTGTGTGTGTTTGTATGTGTTAATGTGTGTGTGTGTGTTAGTGTGTGTGTGTGTGTGTGGGTTAGTGTGTGTGTTTGTATGTGTTAATGTGTGTGTGTGTGTGTTTGTATGTGTTAATGTGTGTGTGTGTGTTAGTGTGTGTGTGTGTGTGTGTGTTTGTATGTGTTAATGTGTGTGTGTGTGTTAGTGTGTGTGTGTGTGTGTGTTAGTGTGTGTGTGTGTGTGTTAATGTGTGTGTGTGTGTTAATGTGTGTGTGTGTGTGTGTGTGTGGGTTAGTGTGTGTGTGTGTGTGTTTGTATGTGTTAATGTGTGTGTGTGTGTGTGTGTGTGTGTGTTTGTATGTGTTAATGTGTGTGTGTGTGTTAGTGTGTTTTTGTGTGTGTGTGTTAGTGTGTGTGTGTGTGAGGGAGGAGGGCGATCAGCTGATAGCCGCGGATGATGGAGCAGAACGAGGTCAGAGGTGTCTGCAACGCATTGTCAGCCGGGCCCCTGTGTCTCCCCCGCTCTCCCCCCTCCTCCTCCTCCTGGGCCTCCCCTCCCCCCCCCACACACACACTGACACACGCGCGCACACATCCATCAGAGCGGGCCCTTTGCCGAGTCACCGCTGGCCCCTCGCTCCAGCACCACGGACAGCTCCCGCTCTGCTCTGGGAAGTGGGACTCGGGGAAAAGGAAAGACCGGTCCTGAACCAGAACCGGGCTCACAGATGAACATTTGTGATCTCACATGAACTCTGTCTGTGCACATACGTCCCACAAGCCTGACACTTCAGTCTCTCTGGCACACTTTGATTGTTTTGGAGGATTTCAGCCACGTTTTAGTCTCAGATGAGTAACACCCTCCCACTTCCATACACTTCAAATCTCTCTAAATAATTTCCAACGGTGAATTCCTCCGTCTCAAATGAGTGTTTGGTTCATGTTCTGTAGGCGAGGGCCGTCTCAGGTGTGAGAGAAAATAAACGTGAGTAAAGAGAGACATTTTGGCTCGGTATGTCCCCTTTAAGCACCCACAGAAAACCCTGTCACGTCCACATTTGCATTCTGCTTACACGGGACGACACGCGCCTCCCCCCCACCCCCCTCCCTGCCTCACATCCCCCCCCCCTCCCCTTCCCCCATATCAGCCTTATATTCTGATGATTGTCCCGGGCCCCTCCTCCACACGGCCTCCTGTGTAATCCCTGCCAGCTGGCCCCATTGGCTAATCCAGGCAGCGCACGGCGGGACGCCCCCCCCCCCCCCCCCCCCCCCCCCCCTCCCTCCCTCTGATGCAGCTCTTGCGTGTGTGCAATTTTAGATAATTTATGATTTCGTTTTAGATGAAGGAAATGACCGGTTCAGTTTGTGTGTGTGTGTTTGTGTGTGTGTGTGTGTGTGACTGGATCGATGTTGCTGCAGATTTGTGTGTTTTTCTAATTCAATAAATGCGACCGTGTCAAAACTGTGTTGGGTTCAAATCCCCGAGTTTGAAGCCAGCATCAGAAAAATCCAGTCATCAGTAGATTTGTCCCACAGCTTTTTGAGGTGGAGTTAGTTCTTGGTTTTGTGTCAAACCTTGATTATTTGACAGTTTTTCAATATATTTCTCATTGCAAAAAGAAATCTGTATTTGCGTCTGCGGTGAAAAATTAATAAATAATCATAAAGGACTGACCTCATTGGCAAAAAATTCTAGATCCGAGCGTTTAAAACAGAGTCAGAATCCCATTATAAAGATTGTGACGGATTCTGCATCAAGAATATTGACAATTTTAGCCAGTTTTAGTCAGAAACAGCAGAAATATGTCGGAAATGTACTCGGTGCCCGGGTGTGCGTGTGTGCGTGTGTGTGTGCGTGTGTGAGGGTGGGGGAGCTCTTCTCTCTCTCTCTCTGATCCGCTGGGGTGGGGGTGAGTGAGGGGGGGGTAAGGGTGGGTGGGGGTGGGGGAGACAGAGTGCATATATCGGGGCGGTGCGCGTCGCTCGAGCGCAGTCCTCTCTCCGCGCGCGTCCATCCACCACTCCTCCTGCTCCTCCTGCTCCTCCTGCTCCTCCTGCTCCTCCTGCTCCTCCTGCTCCTCTCCCCTGCTGTGGACCCACATATATACCGCTGTCTGCTGTATATATGTCACCATGGGCTGATTCTACCGTCTTTCATTCGGATGTTTTTCCCTCTTTTCCACGGGCTAGAACGTTAGCTTTGCATCTTTTTTCCTCCATTTTGACATCTTCTGCATGACACCTTCGCCTTGTCCCCTGTTCCTTCATCCCACACCAAAAAAACCCTTCCTTTTTTATATTTTTTTTGTCTTTTGTCTTTTTTCTCCCTTCTCAAATCGACCAAGGACATTCTCCGGATGAAGACGGAACTATCCCGCGGGAATATTGGCGAAGGACCTGTGTGTGCGCGAATCTGTTTTTTAGGGGAATGTAGCCTACGCGCACACACACACACACACACACACACACACACACACACACACACACACGCACACACACACATGCATGCAGAGAAGAGCTGGTAATAGGGCTAGCGGCTTCATAAGGCGATTTCAAAGTAAGCTAAAGTGGTCAGCGGCGGTTGTAGTAACGCGTACAGATCCTTTGTTTTGCTGCGCGCAGAAAGAACGAACACAGCTCTGCAGGATTGGTAGTTTTTTTTTTTTTTCGAACGGTGCGACAAAAGGTAGCCCTCATCTGTGTGTGTGTGTGTGTGTGTGTGTGTGTGTGTGTGTGTGTGTGTGTGCTGCTATGCTCCTGCTTCAGCTGGGCTCTGCATGCATCGCCGGGTTGCGCACACGTAAGCGGCACAAAAAAAAAAATCAACCTTGAACGTGAAGAGGCGATGGTGGAGGACCGCAGAGGAGCCCCAGGGAAGGGACTGGGACGCTCCGATCCGCCGAGTTTGTGGGTTTGCGCTCTTTGTGTTCACAGTGGACCTTGATTTAATTTCAATACAATTAAGGCACGCGGTGAATGCCAAGAGAGGAGCCGAAAATCTGCCGAGCGTAATCTGACAGGGCAATAAGTGACCGCTAATGCGCTAAGTCTAACGAGCGGCTGTTCTGCGGCGCCTCTGACTCTGCATGGCTTTTGCACAGGGACCAGAATCACTGTTAGCTTGTCCTGGAACCACGCATGCAGCTGTAACATGTCTTTTCTTTTTTCTTTTCTTTTGTAAATGTGCTGCTACCTGTCATTAATAAAGCTAAATGTGTGTAGCCTTCGGACCGCAGCCGAGTCCGCCTCGCGCATGCTGCTGTGAGATGTCTTTTCTTTCTGCAAACCTGCCTCTCGGCTCCATCCTCCTGTCAATAAAGACGTCCAGAGCCTGGTTCTGGGGCTGGGACCGGTTCTGGGGCAGGGACTGGTTCCGGGGCTGGGACTGGTTCCGGGGCTGGGACTGGACTGTCTCTCGCATGCTGCTGTCAAAACGCCTTTTTTTTTTCTTTGGCTTTCTGCTCAATGTTTTGTTATGCAATGTATGTCTGAATAAAGAGGTGATAAAGCACACTTCTATTTGTAGCGCGCTCTGTATGTGCTGGCCGGGAGAGAGGGGGGGGGGGGGGGGGGGGGGGGGGGTAGGGGGGGGGGGGGGAGGGGGGGGGGGTAGGGGGGGGGGGGGGGGGGGGGGGGGGATAATGAGCTTGACTTGCCCGGCTGTGATCGCGCTGGAAAAGGCTGCAGGCGCAGGGGGCACTGACCTACATCCACAGGACAGAGGCGAAAGGTGCACGCACAAACCAGAGAGGGAAGACCAGAGACCGGACCGCAGACCAGAGAGGGAAGACCAGAGACCGGACCGCAGACCAGAGAGAGCAGACCAGAGACCACAGTAGAGACCGTATAGAGACTGCAGACCAGCGAACGCAGGCCAAAGACCGTAGACCACAGACCGCAGACCAGAAAACGGCCTCAGTCTCTCATATCCATGTGTTAGAACGGCCCAGTCCAAGTCCAGAACTAAATCCAACAGAAAATCTGTGGAAAGACCTGATCACCAACGCTCTCCATCTTTTTTGACAGAGCTCGAGCTGTTTTGTAAAGAAAAACGGGCAAAACGTTCTGTCTCTAGACGTGCAAATCTTGTAGGGTCATGGCCCAAAAGACTTGATCATTTATGACTTAGTTTGAGTTGATGGAAACGACCGGTTCAGTTTTACCGAGACTGGATCCATGTCGCTGCAGTGAAGTTCAAACGGGTTTTATTGATGATTTTTAGACTGAATCCTGCGTCAGAAAAGTCACATGATCAGAGGAGGACTAGTTCTTGGTTTTATCTTTTTACTGTTTTATTTATTTATCGAGCAAGTAAATATAATCTCAAGTAACTTATGTACATTTACAAACTATATCAAAACAAAAACATTTATGGAACAAAAAGAGTAATAAAAGTTACTTATGCTCGAAAAGGACTGAGAAGAAGTCTTTGACGGGACAATTTTACAAAACACTATTTCTTATTTCAAGCAAATAAAATAATAATTGCGACTTCGGTTTGAATAAAGAAATAGATTAAAAGCACTGACCTCATTTGCAAATCCTTCTGGATCCGAGCGTTTTACTCAGACCGCGGTTATGGAGGATGTGGACTTCCAATTCCACGTTATTCACTGGAAAATATCCCTTGAAAAAATAAGAAAAAAAAATATGAAAATGAGTAAAAAACTGCTTAAAATAATCAAATTGATCTGAAAATACAAGAAGACCAGATTTCTGAAAATAAGAAAAAAACCTCGTCCCAAACGACTCTAGTTTAAAAACATTTAAAGTATTATTTACTTATTTATTAAACCTTTTTGAGAAACTTTTTCTTAAAATACAACATCACAAACTTCTTTTATCTAAACATGAAAAGTTGTCTGGAAATGAGGAAAAAAACAAGCATTAACTTTTTTCTCCAATAAGATGATGAAGTCTTGTCTGAAAACGTGTGAAATAATCTTATGACAAACCACCTTCAAGCATAAAAAGTAGTTAGTAAAAAAATCTTAACAACATTTTACTTTTTTCAGCGTTGAAATTCTGCGTTCAGCATTTTGTTCTCAATTCAATTCCATTTCAACAGTGTTTACCTCAGAGGCCTTTCCAAAAGCTTCAAATTCTCCACCGCAGATCAGAGGATCAAACTCAGCAGAAACATGACGTTATGGAGACGGTAATCTGACAGGGCAATAAGTGACCGCTAATTGTTCCTTCCTCGTCAAACAAACGAGCCACAGGTTGGGCGTTGGGCGCTGGCCGTTGGGCGTTGGGCACTGGGCGTTGGACGCTGGGCGCTGGGCGTTGGGCGCTGGGCGTTGGGCGTTGGGCGCTGGCCGTTGGGCATTGGGCGTTGGGCGCTGGGCGTTGGGCGTTGGGCGCTGGGCGCTGGGCGTTGGGCGTTGGACGCTGGGCGCTGGGCGTTGGGCGTTGGGCGTTGGACGCTGGGCGTTGGGCGTTGGGCGTTGGACGCTGGGCGCTGGGCGTTGGGCGTTGGGCGTTGGGCGCTGGGCGTTGGGCGCTGGGCGTTGGGCGTTGGGCGCTGGGCGCTGAGCGCTGGGCGTTGGGCGTTGGGCGTTGGCCGTTGGGCGCTGGGCGCTGAGCGCTGGGCGTTGGGCGTTGGGCGCTGGGCGTTGGGCGTTGGGCGCTGGGCGCTGGCCGTTGGGTGTTGGCCGTTGGGCGTTGGGCGCTGGGTGTTGGGCGTTGGATAAAGGTTGATAAATGAGACCCATTGTATATTGTTTGTGCTCTGTGTCTCTTATTACTGTCCTGTCTGTGCGCTGCAACACTGGAATTTCCCTACTGTGGGACCAATAAAGGATCTTGAATCTGATCTTAAGGAGATAAGAGACTGTAAATGCAGTTCTGAAAATGGTCTCGTGTTTGTGGTAAAAAAGTAAAATGATCAACAAAGTCTTTCTCTTATTAATGTCATTCTGAAAAAAGTTTCAGTTTCAAAAAATGTTGTTTTTAATTTCAATTTCTATTGATTTTCCCTGACAATAGTTCACGGGACAGAACTCTGTGGTGTTTGCATCATCGGTACAACTGTCCAAATAAAATTAAAAATAATAATACATAAATATACTGTTCCATAAAGCATCACCTCTGATACAAGAGTGGCAGAGTCCTAAACCACAGCAGCCGTCAGGGAGAGACGGAGGATTGTACGAAGTTGTGGATTCACCAACGACAGATCAGAAAATCAAACAGTTCGGACACAGAGAAGACGATAAAACAAACATTGGTCCAGAGCGGGACCAGCACAGTCCAGGAGGGTTCTGGTCATCGCTGTCCTTAGACTCTAAGGGCCCGGTTCCCACGCACGGTCTCAGCCAAATAGATAAATACATCAAAATATACCAACAACATGTTTAACACATTTTTAACATTCTGCCTCTTGTCTCAACGTTAGAATGAACTGAGCAATACCAGGCCCCTGGTCTGAGGGCCCTGGTCTGAGGGCCCTGGTCTGAGGGCCCTGGTCTGAGGGCCCTGGTCTGAGGGCCCTGGTCTGAGCGCTCTGGTCTGAAGGCCCTGGTCTGAGGGCCCTGGTCTGAGGGCCCGGGTCTGAGGGCTCTGGACCCTGGACTGGGTCTAAGGCTGTGAATATAGTACTCTGTTGGAAAACAGTTTTATTTCTTTTCATTCGACAAAATCTTGCAGATTATTTCAGTGTTTTTTAAATCAGTAAAAAGAGAACGAGGCAGAAGCTCGTCTGTCCTCTGAACTGAAGGTCAGAGTTTACAAATCAGTCCTGGATCTACAGCCTCAGTCCTGGATCTACAGCCTCAGTCCTGGATCTACAGCCTCAGTCCTGGATCTACAGCCTCAGTCCTGGATCTAGAGCCTCAGTCCTGGATCCCATCAGTGTGTGGGAGGGGATCCCTGTCCCACTGTGGTCCTTCCTGAGGCGTCTCACTGTTCCCTCTGTGGTTCTCAGTGGTTCTGTAGCAGGAGGCTCTGAGGACACAGTTTGCAGTTTGTTATTACTACATTCCCGGAGCTTCAACTGTTTGATTCTCTGATCCGTCGTTGGTGAATCCACAACTGTGTAAAGTCCTCTGAGGCAACTGCTGCTGTGATTATGTCCAAATGATCAGGTAGAATTCCCTGTCTGCAGGATTACCTCCGTGCGCTGCTGAGGCCCCTCCTCCTCCACACGACGGCCGCAGCTCTGTGTTTGTAATTGACATTGTTGGTTGGTGGTCAGCTGCTCCGGTCCCCAGGGGCCTCAGAGCTGCGGTTGGGCCCCTGTGATGGTTTGAGGAGGGGGCAGCGGTTAGTGGCCCCTGACCTAGACGCGTGTGGCCCCTTGACCCCCTCCTTCCCCCAGGCCTCGAGGGTGAGGACAGTGAGGGAACAGAGAGGCCATGGAGCTGTTGAGCAGAGTCTGACCTTCAAACAGGATCTTCACAACACTGCATTTTCATTTATGTTTTTATCTTAATTAACTACATTCTGACTTAAAACAAGATTCTCCAATGGGACAAAGACATTTAGACTTACATCAAGAACTTATTTTCTCTCTATCTCTATCTTTTTAAAACAAGATCATTTTGCTTTGTCCCGTTGGAGAATCTTGTTTTAAGGCTCAGTCAGAATGTGCTCGAATCAAGACACGTTTTTCCAAATTCAAGCAATTTTTTTTCCATTGATTTTGCAGTGTGTGTATCATCCTCCTCAGAACAATGTGATTCAAAGATGGAGAGATGGAAAATCCCAGATGCAAATGGCATATATATCGTTTTGAACACACAAAGTTTCTCATCACAAACATACCTGGAGTCGTTCCTTCCTCCCCCCGCCCCTTCTGTCTGAATCACGGGTTGGCAATTACTTTCTTATGAGTAACGAGATGACAAGAATGAGTAACCCATCGTGTGGCAGAAGTTACCAGAGAGAATCTTAGAATAGGACTTTGGCCAGAGCAGTGGTTTTACTGTCTCCAAACTCACACTGTATTTGGAGGTAAAGAGCTGTGTGTGACTTTGTGTTGTTTAAATAACTTTGTTAGCTAAACCGTGCTAGCACCGGGTTGGACCCTCTTTTGCCTTCAAAACTGTCTTAATCCTTCGTGGCATAGATTCTAGTCCTGGACACTTTCCTCAGAGATTTTGGTCCATATTTGATGCAGTTTGTGCAGATTTGTCGCTGCACGTCCGTGATGCTCCTGTTGCATCTCAAAGTGTCTCTGTTGGACTGAGATCTGTGACACTGGAGGCCGTTACAGAACAGTGGACGTCATGTTCAAGAAACCAGTCTGTGAGGATTTGAGCTTCATGACAAAGTGTTTTATCTGCTGGAAGTAGCATCAGGAGATGGTCCACTGTGGTCATAAAGGACATGGTCAGCAACAATACTCTGTGGGCTGGGGCAACGAGGCTCCATTGGGACTCAAAGGGTGTCAAGGAAATATCCCCCACACCATGACCCCCCACACCATACCCCCCCCCCCCCCCCCCCCCGCACCATGACCCCCCCACACCATAACCCCCCCACACCAAACCCCCCCGCACCATGACCCCCCCACACCATAACCCCCCCACACCAAACCCCCCCACACCATGACCCCCCCACACCATAACCCCCCCACACCATGACCCCCCCACACCATGACCCCCCCACACCATGACCCCCCCGCACCATGACCCCCCCACACCATGACCCCCCCACACCATGACCCCCCCACACCATGACCCCCCCGCACCATGACCCCCCCACACCATGACCCCCCCGCACCATGACCCCCCACACCATGACCCTCCCACACCATGACCCCCCCCCCCACTGAACCGCTGATACAAGGCAGGATCCTTTCATGTCGTTGACTCCTAACTCTGACCTACCATGTGAGTGTTGCAGCAGAAACTCAGTAAATGAGTCGATGGTATAGAACCAGGTGAGAAAGAATTTTAGAATGGTGTCAGTTTGATTAAAGAGGATTGACAAAAACAATAAACAAACGATGGAAGGAATATAAACATTTAGATTTTGTGTTTTCTCCTAAACATTTTAGAGCCTTTGTTAAATCAAACGTCTCAAATTAATCCAACTCTAAATAAATGATCGTCCGTGTTTACGCTGAGCCGCCGTCATTATGACTGCTTTTCATTCTAAATGCTAAAACCCCCTCAAATTAAAATGCAAGCGCAATTAAGCGTCGAGACAGACGTGGCGGCGTTTGTCTTCGGAGCAGACGCCGTCAGACGCAGGAAGAGGCCGAGGGGGAAGGACCTAATTTGGTCGTGTGTAAATAGAGGTCGCGGCGCAGGCTGCAGCGTCACTAATGGAGCCGAGAGATGGATGTGTTATGGTAATGAGGACCAGGAAGCAGCGACCTTCAGGCTCCAGGGGACCCAGACTGAGCCAGACCCAGGGAGACCCAGGGAGACTGAGGCAGTCTTAGACCCAGCCTCAGTCCTGTCCTGGGTCTACAGTCTTAGTCCTGGGTCTACAGTCTCAGTCCTGGGTCTACAGCCTCAGTCCTGGGTCTACAGCCTCAGTCCTGGGTCTACAACCTGAGACCTGGGTCTACAACCTGCTGTATGAAGTCGAACAGGATTCTGCGATCCTCAGTGGCTGCAGTGTTCTGAGCCGGGGCAGCTGCGGCCGCTTTGTTAATGACAGCGGCTCCCACGTCCAGCGGCTGTGAGCAACGTGGCCCCGAGACCGTCCACACCTCAGGACTATTCTCTGCTTGTTGTGTGCGTGTCTGTGCGTAACCTGTTCACGCAATAAATACACCGCTGCAAGAAACAGTCCGTGTCTCCTCCCGAGGCGCAGCTAAACTCACTAAATTAAAGCTGGGGTACCTACATTGTCCCACAGCTCATGTTGGTTGTGCACAAAAGTAAAATGTTGTGAACAAATCAAACAGATTTTATGACATTCTGCATTTCAGACTTTTTTGAAATGTCCTCCTCCCTGTAACAAACAATAGTTGGTCTGTGTCCATCTCCCTCACTTTATTTTAATTGTTGAGACTGTATACATCCTGATCTTCGAGAGTATCTGCTTCTGCATAATGTTTCAATAACCGTAAAAGAAAAAGTGAAAACAACGCCCGGGCCGTTTTATGGTCCCAGTCCAGTCCGGCTCACAGATGGAAATAGTCGTCTTGTCGTTTTGAACATGTTACTCCATAGTTTCTCATCTCAAACAGACCTATAGTCCTCCCCCCGCCCCTTCTGTCTGAACCAGGAGTAGCCAATAACTTTCTCCAGGGTCCACATTGAAAAAATGTAAGTATTTGATAAACAAAAATATATATTCAGAAGAAAAGGAAAGAGAAACGTGAAGATGTTGTCGTTGTGTTTGTGTGTTTGCAATGTAGGGGGTACGTTGAAGAAATGACTGTATTAAACATTTATTATGTTGTTGTTTGAGATTTAATTTCTTGCTGTGATTGAACCAAAGTTAAAGCTAAAGAAGGTTTAGTGTTGGTTACAGATTAATGTTTTTGGAGAAGTATTATGGAGTAAAACATGTCATCGGATCACTAAGTGGGAAGTGATTCTCATTCATTTCCTTTAAATCAAACAAGGTCCGAGGCTCATATGGAAACGGGCCGTATGTAGCCCCTGGGCCACACTTTTCCCAGGTCTGGTCAGAAGGCTCCTTTTTTAACCTTCTCTGTAATGTATTCTTGGGTTCCATATCACGTCAGGGCAGTGGCGCAAATAACAAACGTAGGACAGGACGTGACGTATCCTGGCGGTGCAGTCTGCTGGGTTTATACACGGAGATACAGTAGAAGAAGAAGAGCTGTCAAAATGCCATCTTTTTGTGCGGTGTACGCTTGTAGCAACCGCACAAATACAGAGAAAGACAAGAGTTTGTTCATGTTCCAACTGTGGTCTCAGATAAAGGAGGACACTTCCAAATCACTGGAATGAGGCGGAGGTGGATAAAGGCATTCCCAGATAAGCGCCCCCTGCAGGCCACCCCAATGAAACGCAGTAATTTCTTCTGTTTTTTTTTATTTTTTCGAAAAAGCCCAAAATCAAGACTCTTTTGAGAAATGTTTTATTACTCCCTTAGAATTGAGTGTCCCCGATTAAGACTGTTACAACAACCATACACTGCACAGGAGGAGAGCCTTTTGACTCGGTAGCAAAACTGAGTTGTCCCACCTCTGCTCATGCGCCCCCTACTGGCCAGGTTCATGAAACCCAAGAATCATCATTCGTGGTCAGAGGCGTTTTCTGCCTTGAAAAGAGTCTTATGTAAACAGCCTCTTATGAAACTATTGAAGACATTTTACCTAAAGCTGAACTCATGACGACGGTCTACAGAAAGCAGTTATTATCCACTTTTGGATGTTTTGGTTTTTCTGAAGGTTGAAGCAAATGTATTTACTGGTGTCGTAGGAGGACCTTGATTCCTCTGGTTTAGAATCACAAGCTGAAAATATTCGGTGGTGTCTTTTCAGCAACAATAAAATGTCTCCTGCTGCGACACCACCTCAGACTTCTGCATCTTTCCACTTTTTCTTCAGTCTTTAAGAGTTTCACAGTCGTCCATTACATCATAACACTCTGACATTAGAAAAGCACTTTCTGGGGGCTGTCCGCTCCCTGCTGACCCTGCTGCTGCTGACCTCCCTCTCTCCCTGCTGACCTCCCTCTCTCCCTGCTGCTGCTGACCTCCCTCTCTCCCTGCTGACCTCCCTCTCTCCCTGCTGCTGCTGACCTCCCTCTCTCCCTGCTGCTGCTGACCTCCCTCTCTCCCTGCTGCTGCTGACCTCCCTCTCTCCCTGCTGACCTCCTTCTCTCCCTGCTGACCTCCTTCTCTCCCTGCTGCTGCTGACCTCCCTCTCTCCCTGCTGACCTCCCTCTCTCCCTGCTGCTGCTGACCTCCTTCTCTCCCTGCTGCTGCTGACCTCCCTCTCTCCCTGCTGACCTCCTTCTCTCCCTGCTGCTGCTGACCTCCCTCTCTCCCTGCTGACCTCCTTCTCTCCCTGCTGCTGCTGACCTCCCTCTCTCCCTGCTGCTGCTGACCTCCCTCTCTCCCTGCAGCTGCTGACCTCGTTCTCTCCCTGCTGCTGCTGACCTCCCTCTCTCCCTGCTGACCTCCTTCTCTCCCTGCTGCTGCTGACCTCCCTCTCTCCCTGCTGCTGCTGACCTCCCTCTCTCCCTGCAGCTGCTGACCTCCTTCTCTCCCTGCTGACCTCCTTCTCTCCCTGCTGCTGCTGACCTCCCTCTCTCCCTGCTGACCTCCTTCTCTCCCTGCTGACCTCCTTCTCTCCCTGCTGCTGCTGACCTCCCTCTCTCCCTGCTGCTGCTGACCTCCCTCTCTCCCTGCTGCTGCTGACCTCCTTCTCCCCCTGCTGACCTCCTTCTCTCCCTGCTGCTGCTGACCTCTGACCTCCCTCTCTCCCTGCTGCTGCTGACCTCCTTCTCTCCCTGCTGCTGCTGACCTCCCTCCCTCCTTGCTGACCTCCCTCTCTCCCTGCTGCTGCTGACCTCCCTCTCTCCCTGCTGCTGCTGACCTCCTTCTCTCCCTGCTGACCTCCTTCTCTCCCTGCTGCTGCTGACCTCCCTCTCTCCCTGCTGCTGCTGACCTCCCTCTCTCCCTGCTGACCTCCTTCTCTCCCTGCTGCTGCTGACCTCCCTCTCTCCCTGCTGCTGCTGACCTTCCTCTCTCCCTGCTGCTGCTGACCTCCCTCTCTCCCTGCTGCTGCTGACCTCCCTCTCTCCCTGCTGCTGCTGACCTCCTTCTCTCCCTGCTGACCTCCTTCTCTCCCTGCTGCTGCTGATCTCCCTCTCTCCCTGCTGACCTCCTTCTCTCCCTGCTGACCTCCTTCTCTCCCTGCTGCTGCTGACCTCCCTCTCTCCCTGCTGCTGCTGACCTCCCTCTCTCCCTGCTGCTGCTGACCTCCTTCTCTCCCTGCTGACCTCCTTCTCTCCCTGCTGCTGCTGACCTCCCTCTCTCCCTGCTGCTGCTGACCTCCTTCTCTCCCTGCTGCTGCTGACCTACCTCCCTCCTTGCTGACCTCCCTCTCTCCCTGCTGCTGCTGACCTCCCTCTCTCCCTGCTGCTGCTGACCTCCTTCTCTCCCTGCTGACCTCCTTCTCTCCCTGCTGCTGCTGACCTCCCTCTCTCCCTGCTGACCTCCTTCTCTCCCTGCTGCTGCTGACCTCCCTCTCTCCCTGCTGCTGCTGACCTTCCTCTCTCCCTGCTGCTGCTGACCTCCCTCTCTCCCTGCTGCTGCTGACCTCCTTCTCTCCCTGCTGACCTCCTTCTCTCCCTGCTGCTGCTGACCTCCCTCTCTCCCTGCTGACCTCCTTCTCTCCCTGCTGACCTCCTTCTCTCCCTGCTGCTGCTGACCTCCCTCTCTCCCTGCTGCTGCTGACCTCCCTCTCTCCCTGCTGCTGCTGACCTCCTTCTCTCCCTGCTGACCTCCTTCTCTCCCTGCTGCTGCTGACCTCCCTCTCTCCCTGCTGCTGCTGACCTCCTTCTCTCCCTGCTGCTGCTGACCTCCCTCTCTCCCTGCTGCTGCTGACCTCCCTCTCTCCCTGCTGTGTTCAATGATTTGGAACAAATGCTGAATACATGTTTTAAAGGGGAAACTCAGCCCCCCTCCCCGTCCCACAGACAGACAGCCCCCCCCCCTGACTCCCCCTCCTCTGCTGGGGGCTCGTGGGCGTGTGTGCTGTGGGTGAGGGGTGCACAGGAGTCCCCAGAGACCTCCCCCCCGCGAGCCCCTGCATCCCCTGGAGGAGCAGAAGTGTGTCCCACTCAGACACGTGCCGCTAATGTGTGCACCGGATTATGCAAGCGTGCACACACACACACACACACACACACACACAGAGAACTATACACACAAATACATATGCACACACAGACACAACACACACATACATACAGACAGACAGAACTATACACACAAATACATAAACAGACAGACACAGACAGAGACAAAAACAGACACACAAATACATAGGCCAGAGACACAGAGACACACACACCGACCGAAACATAGACAAATACATACAAATATTGACACAACACACACACCACATACAGAGAGACACTAACACACACACACACAAACACACAAATACACACAAACACGGACACAGACCACATACACAGACAACACACACACACAAATACAAACACACAGGCCCCATGCAAAGACAGACACAGACCACACCCACACAATGTACAATATACATGTACATACAAACACATATACAGACCAGACCACACAGACACACACACACACACACACCATCCTAACAGCCTGATTGTGCGTTGTCGTTAGAGCACAGTGCGACACACATTTGACTTTTCTCTGTGTATGAAACAGCTCTGACCAATCACATCGCTCCGCTCTATATTCCAGCTATGAATATATTTTCTTCGGATCCGTCTTTTTTGCTCATGAACTGTTTTATATCTAATTTCTGAACATATTTTAACCCAGTTTTCCCCAAAAGCCTTTATTCAGGCCATTTCTGTCCCTCAGTTGTTCAAATCCAGGTTAAAAACTTCACAGAGGAGAAGCCGGTCTCATGTCTCTTCTTTCCAAAATCTTCTTGTAACAACATTATGGTCACAGACATATAGTTTGTTGTTCTAGGATCTCCAGGTTCTGCACATGGTTAGAAAAGCAGGGTCATTTTTTTCAAAGATGATGCAGAGCCAAATCTCTCCTTTCCAATAACAAAAGCATTAAAAATCACCTGTTTTTACTGTATCTCAGACACACAACTCAACACTAAATGGAACGGTTTTGTCACTTCTGACTACAAAGCAACGTTCACTGCGCAGCTGTGAGTCTGAGGTGGTCGTCTGCAGCACTGGGGCCCCTCAGGGCACTGTCCTCTCACCGTTTCTCTTCACCATCTACACCTCAGACTTCACACACGACACACACAGCTGTCACCTGCAGAAGTTCTCCGACGACTCCGCCATCGTGGGCTGTAAGTAAGTAAGTAAGTAAGTAAGCTTTATTTATATACCGCCTTTCACAGACCAGAGTCACAAAGCGGTTACTGAGGTCCTTCGGAGTGAGCAGGACTTTTTATGACTCTGTGGTAGCTTCTGCCATTTACTACGCTGCCAAGTGCTGGGCCCCGGGCAGCACAGAGCGGGACAGAAACAGACTGAACAAGCTGGTCAGGAGGGCCAGCTCCACTCTGGGCTGCTCCCTGGACTCTGTGGAGGAGGTGAGGGACAGGAGGGTGCTAGCCAAAGCCACCTCCATCCATCCATCCATCCATCCATTTTCTTCCCTTTAATCCATTTCTGGGTCAGGGGGGTGGCAGTCAGAGATGCCACCCAAGTCTCATAGCACCAGCCCCTCACTGACCCTCTGCAGGTGGTGAGTCCACAGGAGGACGGCTGCTCTCTGAGTGTGAGCAGAGCCTTGATCTTTCAGTGGGGGCTTTTTGGGCAAAGTGGGGTTAAGTGTCTTGCCCAAGGACACAACGACAGCAGTCATCAGTGGGAGTCGGTGGAGAAGGTGCAGAGGTGGGAATTGAACCCACGACCTTCTGGCCTTAAGGCCAATGCTCTACCAACTGAGCTACTGTCGCCACCTCCATCATGGACAATACCTCCCACTGCACAGGACTGTAGAGGAGCTGAGGAGCTCCTTCAGTGGAAGACTGAGACACCCTCAGTGTAGGAAGGAGCTCTACCGCAGGGCCTTTATCCCCACTGCTGTCAGACTGTACAATAAGTCACTTTAAATGATCACTGTGTGAAAACCTGCACTACTATTGACACTGTTTCCAATTGACACGTGTCACTTTGTTGTACATAATTATTGTCACTTTTATTGTACACATATCCTGCATGTAACATGTTTGCACATTTCCTCCCTTTGCACAATCTGAGTGTCTCTATCCATGCCAAATGTGACATGTAAATTTCTCCTCTGTGAGATAAATAAAGCAATCTTATCTTATCTTATCTTTCATTTAATCAATTTTATACTTAGTCGGCTCTTCTTTAACCTTTTAAGGATCACCCTCCCTGTACAGGGAGGATTCAGATATTTTTCATTTAACAGCATCAGTATTAGAATTCACTTGTGCCAATATAGTCAAGCTATATCTCTTTTGAAAGCTTATTCCCACCTCTATACACGTATTATGTTCAAATAAACATTAAATATAACCAAAAGTATGAAAAAGGAGTCAAACTGTATATGTATATAAAATATACATCGTCCTTTCTTACCTTTTCATGCTAACATTCTGGGGCAAATCACGTCTAATCCACACATGTATGCATTCGTTTTGTTCGTGAGGGTTCATAGAATAATTATATCCAGTTGTTCTACAAAGTCATCCTTATAGTAGATATCCAGTTGTAACTACACATTTGAGTATTGAAAGTTGCACAAACAAAAACAAAACCTGTTCTTTGCGCACTGTATGAAGAAGGCATGTTACTATTTACCTAACGTCACTGGGTATGTTCGTCTTCCTCTCAGTCTTCCCTTCAAAACAAGCCCTTTCCCGAACTTTTCAGTGCTATGGTTTGGGAGGTAGAGTGAGTTGAGTAAAACAAGCGCACCTAACTTTACCGCTCCAGTCATATAGATATCTGTGCGTCACGACAGCATTGTCTTGACTACCATTGGCCGATTTGGATGTCAATCAAACCATCTTGTAGCCAATAATCTCAGGTTTCAGGCGATGTGTCGGACTTCAAGGTTCCTCCCACTGTTCGAGTGTTATTTGAATGCGTAAGAGACGAAAGCGGAGCATTTTCACGGAGAACACGCGCTATATCTATATAAATAATAGCTTTTCTGTAAACATTTCAATATCTGGAAAAAATCCTATTTATAGCAAGAGTAATAGCCAAAAAATGATATAATTTGATTTTTGGTGTAATAACGTTGATAATTTGCATGTAAAACACTTTGGCACAAAAATGGACCGCTTGTGCCGAATGTGCCCATTAGTCACAAAAAAGCCCCCAGCATCAAAATGGTTTCACCTAAAGGTCTAAAATTTCATACAGTTGTTGCCAACACCACAGACATCTGCTCTGGTGAGTTTGAACAACATACCATAAAGTATGTTTTCAGGAGATTATTTTGAAATTGCCTTTTTTTTTTTCGAGACAAAAAAAACTAACTTTGACTCATGTTTGAGAAGGTGTAGTGCAGACTGTGTCCTTCCTAAGAAACTAACATACATTTCCAGAAACTAGAAAGTGTTACCTGTCAAATGAGGCCTCATAACACAAAATCAGACACAAGATGTCCACACAATAAGCATTTCCATTTGGGTATCATAATTCGAGAAGGAGCAGGCGAAATTAGGTGATCCTTAAAGGGTTAAAATTAAATCTCCTGCTCCCTGAAGAATATTGGTATTACACATCTGCAGTCAACCGAAACCAAACTCGTGCACCGACACACACACCTTATAGATCTATCACACACACACACACACACACACATCTTTTAGAGCCATCGCTCCATCTCTCTCTCTCACACACACACCTTATAGATCTATCACACACACGTCCCAATTCCAAAGAGCAGTCAGCTGGTGAAAGTGCTCTGGCGCCCTCTGCTGTCCGCTCGGTGTGGTACATGCACGCGCACACAGGGCCAGGGTTTACAGCAGACACGTTTACAACCAAGAACAAAACTTTATTTGGGTTTTCTCACTGAACTGAAACGTGAGCTGTGCCTAAGTCTTCATACAGCATGAATAAAACTGATCCCCAGCTCCAGAAACTTTTCGTCCAATCAAGCATTTCCATCATAAATTCCCAGATACAGCAGCTCCTCGGAACTAGCTGTCCTTTCAAGTGAACACACTGCAACTTAAGGAACCTAATGTACAAGTCCTGTCAAAAACTAGCGCAAATGTGATTTTATTGTTGACAAGCAGAGTGTGATGTTAAGTGACGTACCTCAGCACTGTGGGATAAGTGCCTCCTCTGAAGAGATTTGGGGACCTTTATAGTTTTATGTTTGTAGTGTGTCGTCTTGTCTTTCTTTGTTCTGGACTACAAGTCTGTAATAAAGCTTTCTATCCATCTACTCGTTTGCAGAAGCCCCATAACATGATGCTGCCATCCCCATATGTGACACTGTGGGTTGGGTAGGAAGCAGCTGTGGAAAAAAAATATCAAGGTCCAACGCACTGAAACATAAAAACTGGCCTCAGTCGCTCCGTCTGCTTCCAGCTCTGCACCTGTTTACCTTCATTCACAAAAAAAATATATTGAAATGACATGTTTGTTTGGTGAATCTTGTGGAAATTGCAATCCCAGGCTGTGAGGCCCTCACACCACCATAAAGGCTGCAGAAGGCCCAGGACAAGCTCTCCCAGCTCAACGTGCCCGATTCCACCTGCAGGTGGATCACTGACTTCCTGACGGACAGGAAGCAGCGAGTGCGTCTGGGGAAGAATGTCTCGGACTCTCGGATTATAAATACAGGAGCCCCACAGGGCTGTGTTCTTTCTCCCCTGCTCTTCTCCCTGTACACCAACCACTACACCTCCAGCCACGACTCCGTGAAGCTGATCAAGTTCGCGGACGACACCACCCTCATTGGACTCATCTCCAACAACGATGAGTCCGCCTACAGGAGGGAGGTGGACCGGCTGGTGTCCTGGTCCAGTGGTAACAACCTGGAGCTGAACGCCCAGAAGACAGTGGAGATGATTGTGGACCTCAGGAAGAGCACTGTCCCCCCACCCCCACCCTCCGTGATGGACTCCCCCATCACCTCTGTGGAGTCCTTCCGTTTCCTGGGCACCACCATCACCCAGGACCTCAAGTGGGAGCCGACCATCAGCTCCCTCATCGAGAAGGCCCAGCAGAGGATGTACTTCCTGCGGCAGCTCAGGAAAGCCAAGCTGCCTGCACAGATGTTGGTGCAGTTCTACACGGCCATCAGTGTTGGGTGTAACGCGTTACTAAGTAACTAAGTAACGCGTTACTGTAACGAAATTACAATTTGAGTAACGTAGTAGTGTAACGCGTTATTATGAAAATACGTTTCATTATATTACAGTTACTACCTAAATACTTCGTTACCGGCAGCACCGGCCTCGGGAAAGCAGGGGAGAACTGCACTACCGCTCCATGCGTGCCTGCGTGCTTACGTCACGCTGCGCACATGAGCGAGATTGTTTGTAAAGCAACATGGCAGAGTCAGAGGAGAAGAGTTCTTTTTACCGGTGGAGATATGCACACTATTTCAACTACATCAGTCAAAAAGATAAAAACGTTGTCGTGGAGTGCAAGCTTTGCGCGGGCAGCAAGCGATTGTCCACCGCAGCCAACTCATCCTCGAACCTTTTAAAACACTTGCAGCGTCAACACTCAACTGTTAAGCTAGTCGCTAAAGAGCGTCGCAGCGAAGCCGCCGCCGCCGCCTCCTCCTCCTCCTCCGACAGCACAACACCAACACGATATAATAAGCAAGCTCGACTTGAATTACGCTGTCAGGTAACCTCAAAGACTGAAATAAATAGACTTGTAGCGGCGTACGTTGTAGAAGAGATGCTGCCCATTTCTACTGTAGAGTCGCCGTCTTTCAGAAACTCCAAGAAGGAATAGGTTGTCAGCTAAACGATTTGAGAAACTATTGCTACTCAGGTACAACCATTACTTTGAAAAACAACAACATTAGAGTTAGTTGTTAAACAGTTAAACTGTTACTTTCTGCACTTTTGATATGTTAAAATGAAACTCAGGTTGTTGTTGTTTAAATAGTTTTATTTTATTATTTAAAAATGTTTTTTTTGCACTACCAGCCAGTAGTCTTGATGACTAAACTGCCTTAATTTAATTGTCCTGGCTGCTATAGTAATTTACTTTCGTTAATGTTATGCCATTTGAGCCAGTTTTGATTTGTTGTTGACCTTTATTTAAATGGCTTTAATAAAGCAAACATACAAACTTGACTCTGTTCTCTTTTTTGTGACACGAAGTAATCCAAAAGTAATGTAACTTAGTTACTTTCTTGGGGCTGTAACTAAGTAATGTAACTAATTACTTTTTTTAGAAGTAACTAGTAATTTGTAACTAATTACATTTTCAAAGTAACTTACCCAACACTGACGGCCATCATCGAGTCCATCCTCACCTCCTCCATCACCGTGTGGTTCGCTGGAGCCACAGTCAGGGACAAACAGAGACTACAGCGCATTGTGCGGTCTGCAGAGGAAGTGATCGGCCGCAGCCTTCCATCGCTGCAGGACCTGTACGTCGCCCGAGCTCGAGGCCGGGCTGGTCGTATCACAGCTGACCCCTCTCACCCTGCACATGGACTATTCCAACCACTCCCCTCAGGCAGGAGGCTGCGGTCCATCAGGACTAGAACCTCCCGCCACAAGAACAGTTTCTCCCCCTCTGCTGTTGGACTCTTGAACACTTCTTAACCTGTCCCCCCGCCCTTTATAAAGTCACTTTACTGCCCATCATACGTCACTTTACTTCACTGTACTGCTGTCACCTTACATTGTGTGCACCATGTGCACTTGTATATTGTAAATAGTAACTGTAACTCTATTTTAAATTTATTCTTTAGAAGTCTTTTTTTATTCTTATTTTTATTATCTCTTTTTGACTGTTGCACTGAGCCAAAGCAATTTCCTAGTCTGTGACTTCCTGTTACTTACGTGGCAATAAAAATGATTCTGATTCTGAAGATGAAGGATGGCCCAAGGATGGCCCAACTCCAGCAGGTGGATTGCAAACAATGACACAATTATTTTACATGACCTTTAATTTTGTATCCGCTTTCATTTAAACATGTGTGGGCATGTTTAGATACAGGTCATCAGCTCTGTTATAGGTCCTTTTAAAGCTCAGAACAGCCTGGACTAGTCTGGTCAACTTCAGTGGCCCTCTTACAAAAATGTTTGGACACCCCTGATCCAAACTATTGGCCCTTCTAGTGTCAATCATTCTGGTGATATGTGACACACGTTTAAATAGGTTTTCCCTGAGGCCGGCTCTTCCCTAAAATTCAGGAAAATCCTCCTATACACCTGTAACTGGCAACCCAGATGAGCCTCATTCTGCTCCAGGATTGAGTCTGCGTGGGAGTTGGAAACATCAATATTATGGACATGTTTTAAGTATTTATAATTAATAACGGCAGTTTAAAGTGGCGTTCACAAAAGGACAAATGTGTGACCAGTAATTGACACACGTATTTTTGTGAGACCTGTGATCTGGGGACACAATGACATTTAAATGGACATGATTGCAATTTGTTCCTTAACTCATTCACTGCCAGCCATTTAAAAAGCAGCATCCCTCATACTGCCAGAGATTTGACATTTTTAGTGTTTTTCCGAACCGCATAGAAATGTGAGCCCTTGGTTGACACAAGTATGAAACATACCAAATGAAAGCTCTATCCCTTGGCTTTCATTTTAAAAAAAAAAGTAAGTTTCTAACCCTTTTAGTTTTTTAGCAATTGAGAGTGCAACATAGGTAACTTTCACACAAAATGCTGTTTCCTGACCAAGATTTGGAGAAAACCGCCTTTTTGTGAAACATGCATTTTCAAGCAGAAAAGTGGTTTTTTTTGTCTTTACTGATATTTTACAATGTATGACAGTTTCTTACTATGACACAAAACAAACAATACTTTAAAAATACAATTCAAACAAATTAAACGTGTACACACAATACACTCAAAGGATTGTCTTATGTACACATAAAATATTCAACTTGTATACAATAAAAACACTTTGTAGACAAATATACACTTTGTTAACCTTTGTGTCGTGTTCGTTTCCCCCCCCTTACTTTGGTGTTCCCGGTCAAATTTGACCGGACGGTTTTAACTGCTCTTACATTTACACAAAATAACTGATCATAACTAAAAAATGTTGTACTCTCTTTAAAGCTGTAAACAATACCTCAAACTACTGGTTTACATGAATAACTGCAGTGAATATACAACAAATACACATAGAAATTGTAAATTATATTTGAAATGTAACATTTATTGTAGAGAACGAAGCAAAAATCAAAACTGAGTACAAATTCACAGATCAGAACATCAACATGAACATATAATCTCTGTGTGTGTGTGTCTTCACACACAGGAGTGGCATTTTGCCATCAGGTCGGAGTGTGCCTTGCAAACGTAGGCATCACATTTGAAACAAGTAAGACTTGGTTTTCTTCTTCACTGTCCCCACCATGGTGAGCTTTCTTTTCAGCAGCTCCTGACCAAGCCCATATGATGTGAAAAAGTTATCACATGTGATATTATGCCCCTTGAGTCCGGCTGTCATGTCCAACACAATACGCATGCCCTAATTTTTTTCTGGTTTTCCAGTAACAGGTTTTCCCGTGTAAACCTGCATATTCCAGGCATAGCTGCTCCTGGCATCACATGCTGCCCAGATCTTGATCCCATACTTGCCTGGTTTGCTTGGGATGTATTGTTTGAATGGACAGCGACCTCTGAAAGGCACCAGGCGCTCGTCCACTGTCACTTCAGGGCCTGGGTTGTACATCAGTGTTAGACGCTCCACCCACCTGTCCCAAACGTTCCTGATGGCAGCCAGTTTGTCATCTCGCCAGCGGAAAGGTCTTGTGGTTCTGTCATCAAATCTGATAACACGTGATATAACATGGAACTGTTGGAGGGACATAGGACAGGTTGACCGGAATATAGGCCTCCCTGACTCTGCATCCCACAGACATTTTGTCGCTTCATTGTTGGACCGGTGAACTCCTGCTAAAATCAACAGACCCATGTAGGCTTTGAGGTCTATCTGATCCAATAATTTCCATGTGCCTGCAAACACACGCCTCCCCTCCAGGTTTGTCATCTCCAGTATTATTTCCACAATGGACTCTGATAAGAAGAGTTGGAAGCTGGACTTGATGTCATCCGCATGAGATGTCGCATACCTTGTTGGCCCTGGCGTCATCCTAACAATATTTTCCACTCTTGCTCTGCCTCCTCTGTCCTGGGTGGATGAATACCAGAGCAAGTTGCCATCCTTGGACTGGAATGTAGCCTCAGGTGTGTCTTCCCCAGTGGCCTCTTCCTCAGGTGCCTCTTCCCCACGTGTGTCTTCCTCAGGGGCCTCTTCCTCACCATCTGTTGACTTGTCATTTTCATTATAGTCCGGATCAAAATCAGGATTGTCTTCTATTTCTGAGACATCCTCCTCTATTTCTTGTTCGATTTGAATCCCCTCTTCATCGGTTTAAAAAAAAAGATCAAGAGCCTCTCTGGCAGAAAACCGGCGCCTCGTCATTGTGCTCGGAGTCAAATGAGAGCAATGCACAAATAAAGCTATATATAGGGGGTCAGTGAGAAGATATCTTTCTATTATGATACATTTTGTATCGAAAGGTGTGGTTCACGTGGGGGGACTGAACACCTGTTCAGTCCGAAAGGGGTTCACGTGGAGGGAGAGGCACATACGGGCGGGAAAGAGATGAGGAGAGGAGACACCTGTTCAGTCTGAAAGGGGTTCCCGTGGTGTGTGTGTGTGCGTGTGCGCGTGTGTGTTGAAAACTATGGTGAATGAAAGGATCTAGAGTCACCCATTCATTTCCTATGGCGGTCATTTTTGACCGGGAACACCACAGGTGTTACAAAGTTGATTTACCCACTCAAAATTCAACGAAAGTAGTGATCATCAATTGTACATGTTCAAATGCCTAGTGTGGAGGATATCATAAGGCCTTGAAAGAATAAAATATAAAACAAAAAATGTATGTTGAAAGTAAGAAATCTGTCAGATTTGACCCGAACACGACAGAAAGGTTAAACAATTTTACTTTAGTTTATAAAGAATAGTAATTGGGTGACCCCACACTCTGCTGAAGTGTGGGATCTACTTCATCTGCACTCCTAATACATTTCCAGATTAGTTTTTTTTTTACAAACCCAGTGAGAAATGTCAAACCAAAAAAGGTTTTTAGCTGCTAGACTGTCACTGGGTTCCATGCATTTTCTCTGCTGAATGGGAGACGCTGTGTGTGTGCACTGAAATATTGTGCTGCATACAGCTTTGTTTGACAACAAGATTCAGGATCCAGCAGTTCATCAGTTATGAAGAGCTGCAGAAGTCAGCTGCTGATCCAAGCTCTGCTGCAGCATTTTGGGGTCCTGGGGTCAACAATCTACGACACAAAGGAAAATATAAAATCACCATACATTTTCACATTATAACAAGTGTTTTGGCTTCAGCAGCTATGACATTGAGATAAAAAAAACTTCAATATTCGCTAAAAACGTTACTTTGTTTTTTTTTACTATAGTATAAGCCAGTGATTGCTATAGTCACTCCCTCCAGAATCTCTCAATGTTTGAACGCAAAACCACGCAGACTCTGGGATCAGAGCAACAGAGTCCGTCTCTCTCTGCCTGTTCCAAAGCAGCAGCGGGCGCGCTCCTGACGCACCCTCCACAGTGAGACGCACCACAGCAGAATGCACAACATGGTGCGGTAAATCTAACACTGCTCATCATGGGACCTGCTCACCGGTCTGCCATGGATCACCTCCCCCTGTCCCTTCTATAAACCACACGGTAACATCATCCATAGCTCCCTGGCAGCTAATGCTGCATGTCAGACTCACACGCCTCCAAACTCAACAGGGAAACTTTAGGAAAAATGTCCCACGTAATCAAGCATTTTACCCCGCAATAATCATTCATCAATCAACAATTGCGCGCCAATCCTGGAGGGGCTGATAGTACATTAGACAAAGGGGAGAAATAAACTCGTAAATGCAACATGTTGAAGTGAAAAGCAACTCACCAGATGACGACGGGGGGAGGAGCCGCTGCCGCTGCTGCTGGACGAGGAGGGAGGGAGAAGGCTCCGAGGATCCTGGAGTCTCTGAGGTTAACTAAAACCTGAAGAACTAGCATCGTGGCATCTAGCTGCTTCATATTTATCCGTTTGATGACTGAACAGGCTCTCAAACAGCGTTAGCTGCGTGAGCCTTTCAGATCCGCGGTCCTCTGTGTAAGCATGGCTGCTCCTCTGGTTGTTTGCTGCTCACAGCACCACATGCCCCCTTCTCACTCCCTGAATCTGGCCACAGAAGAAGATGGTCCTTTATTCGTCCCACAATGGGGAAATTTCAGTTTGATGCATACACATATAGTACATACATATATACACATACACATCAAGGCATGCAGCGAACATCATATCCGCGCTCCTTATAGGCTAAGTGGGTTAAGTGTCTTGCCCAAGGACACTACAACAGCAGGCATCAGTGGGAGTCGGTGGAGAAGGTCCCGTGGTGGGCTCGAACCCACGACCTTTGGGCCCAAAGGCCAATGCTCTACCAACTGAGCTACTGTCATCTGTCACCTCTGCACCCTACAGGATCGGTTCCAAAGTGTTTACAGGTCTGAAATGTTGACACAGGATGCACAAGAGCCTTGACAAGCCATAGAAAGAAAAAAACGAAAAAAAAGCGATTGACGTCTATAGACGTCAATGGCAGTGAACTTTCGGCGGTGAATGAGTTAATAAAGTGAACATGTGCAAATCATCCAAGTTCTTAATTTTACAAAAATATTAAAAACAGACCTGTCGGCGTATTAGCCCTCACCACAACGATATCAGCAGCTTCCAGGCCTCCCCCCTCCCCTTCAGTCTAAATCAGAGATGTCAAACTAGTCCTCAAAGGGTCGGTGAGGCTGCAGGTTTTCATTTTGACAAGACTATTCATTTCCTTAAATTAACACAGACTAAACCCAAAGACAGGCACCAGATTAACTTCTCTGGTCAAAAAAAATCCTTCAGTAGATTATTTCTGAGGCCAAAATGTTTATTTAACTGGAGATAAGTATATTTTACTATAACTCCCTATTTACACCAAGACATGTGTCACTGTCCACATCTTCATCCAGATATTTTACCCTTCAACGACACAGTTTAAGTGTGAAATAAGTCCATTCACGAAGCATACGAGTTGTTTAATAATGCGACAGGTTGCTGGTTCTGTGGAGGTCCTTGGAGAAGAGGAAGGAGCCACACGCTGGGACTGGTTGTGGAGGATCTTTATTCTGCCACAAATCAAAGCCAGTAGTTATGAAAGAGCTTGCATTTGTACTCACCGACACAGACAGTGAGAAGTGATGGCGGGTGACTGTGCGCGCCAAGACCGTTGCCGAGTAGATGTTAGCGTAATGTGAGGTGGACGGGTTTGGGAGAGAGGGTTAGCGCTCATTCATTCACTTTACAAACCAGGGTAATGCACACGCTTCTGCTCAATAGATCACATTTATTATCTTTGAACTGATTAATCAAAAGGAGTGAGGGCAAGGCCACTCGAATCTTTGTCTTTTAGAAAACAACGGAGGAAAAGGGGAAACAAAAGAGCAGCCCGTAGCCTTGGATTGGCTTGTCCTAAAAGGGAAAGACATGGAAAGAGTCCAATTGGGTTTTTTTTTAGACAGTAAAATTATCAACTTAACATTGCATGAGCCACCAGAGACGAGCTTTCAGAGCATCCGCAACAACACGAGTGCTCTCAGAACCAGAAAAACACAACGTCCCGTGAAGAGTGTCCGCCGGTGCGCTCCACGCCAACTCAAAAAGTGCTCACTCTTCACGCTTGGAAACCCTCGGAGGCCAAACACGACACGGTTACGAGGCCAGTGTGCGGTTTGGGGACTGGCTCTGGGGCCGTTAAAACACAAAACCATCCTTTCATTGTCAAAAAGGAAAAGCAGCATACGAGGGAGAAAGCAGATGTAGTGGAATGGGGCGGGACGAAATCAAAATAAAAAAAAAGAAAGTTCACCTAAGGGCGCTATGCTTAGTTGTAGTCCTATGAATATTTGTTTCCTTTTTACTACAAGTTCCAAGTAAGTCTTTAAGTCAAAAGAAATCAAGAGAGTCTTCATTTAGTTTGCTGTCCGTGTTAGTTCATCACCCCTAGTACGATTTTAGAGCTGAGCAGAGGAAGGTGTTCCGCGTTCGGCCTCTCCAGTCTCTACAGCAGTTACTTGACTCGTCCCTGGCGCTCCTGAAACACAAGGAAGCCAGACATGAACGCACAGGTACGGCAGGTTTATTTATATGGCAGAGTTCACAGACTAGACATCACACAAGGCATCATCTCACTACGTCAAAAAGACTGAAGACGTGATCCTTCTGTTGTACAATAAGTCACTTTAAAGACCCGCACTGCTAGAGCCACTTTTATTTTCTATTGTACATAATATCTCGCAGAAGAGAGGCCATTTTTAACCCACGTACTGTATTTTTTTTTACCAGATTGATTCTAATCATTCCTCCATAGTAAGTTCAAAAGTTTATATCATCAGAACTGTTTTTAATTTGATCATCAGAAAAAGCCCGTCTCACATTTTCAGGAATTCCCATGTGGTAGTCCTGACTCTGGGGACCAGCAGGAGGCCAGTCCCTGTGTTCCTCGGAGTTGGTTCTTATGGCACTAACTTGGCACACACTTATGGCAGTGCTATCCACTCGGCACGGTGGCTGAGTGGATAGCACTCTCGCCTCTCAGCAAGAAGGTCCTGGGTTCGAATCCCGGTCGGACCAGGGCCTTTCTGAGTGGAGTTTGCATGTTCTCCCCGTGTCTGCGTAGGTTTCCTCCGGGTACTCCGGTTTCCCCTACCACTAAAAACATGTCCAATAGTTCTGGCATGCGCCTCCTGTACTGGCGACCCTGCTCCCATCTCTGTGTGGAGTGAGAGACAAATGCCCAAAAAATAAACAATTGTAAACCGCTTTGAGACTCAGATCTGCAGTGAAAAGGCGGTATATAAATAAAAACTTACTTACTTACTAACTTGTCAGATGTATAGATTTGTTTACAAGTCTGTCCATGTCCTCACATCAGAGCTACTTTAAAGTCTGAGCCACAGGAGCCAAAGCAGAGACCCGAGACCAGGACTAAAGTGATGGTACTTCCTAGTTCTCGTCAGGACTCCAGCTGCGACGTTTTGAATATATAATTTAAAAAACGAAAAGGTTTTTAATAGACATTCCCAACTGAGCAATCGGGAGAGAAATGTCTTTGCCGGGGAGGTGACAAGGAGCTGATGGTCATAGACAGAGGGACAATACTCAGAGCAAACGGAAGAACCTTCAGAAGGACAATCGTCAGGGCAGAAGGAAGTCTCTCCAGCAGCGGTTTGAAGGGAACACCATCCCGACCGTGAAGCTTGAAGGTGTGACTAAACTCATTGCTAATACTTGACGTCCATCTGTCTCCATTCTTACATGTGCGTGTATGTTTTTTATGCTGTTCTTTTATTTTCATCTTTCGTGGTTGTGAAGCACTTTCGGCAGCTGGTGTTGTAAAAAGCCTTTATTCATGGCTACAGTCCCAGAGTTCTATGCACTGCTTTTGTTATTGCTTCTTACAGAGATTGTATTATACGATCCAAATACTGTCTTTGAGGAGATTGGATCATTTTAAACTTTTTCCTTCATCCAATCCCTTTTCAATCCAAATCAGGAGACATTTAAAGCAGTCAAATATGAAAATCATCAGTTAACAATGACATTAATGCGATGTTAAAGTACTCTCTGAACTCCAGACTCTGACGTGGATTTAGAAAGGCTAGCATGTTTGTGCGCTAGCTGCTAACGGAGCACGTACCTGGATCCTGTAATGACTCCGGCTGCTGGGGTTGCTGGGATATGGCTCGCTGCCCGGGACGTCCACCTGTCACATACAAGAGCAGTCAGCAGGAGGGAAGTCAGAGAGAGACACGGCTACTCTGCATCTCACACCAGACACAGACACACACACAGACACAGACACAGAGACACACACACACACACACACACACAGACACAGAGACACACACACACACACACACACGAGAGGACACACGACACCAGGAAAACCGTGTGTGAGGCGTCCGTCTCAGTTACTGCTTTTAAATTGTGGTCAATTTAGTTTTACTTAACCAAGGTCTGTTCTGAACATGAAGGTTGGATATTATTTTTTAAAACAAAATTAGTTGTGGGTTTGAATTGAAAGCGAACTGGAGACTACTGCGTCTGATTTAGAGATATTTCTAAATTGAATCATTACTTTTTTGAGCAATACCTTTAGCTTTAGAGTAATCCATTTCCAGAGAGAATCAGCCGTAGTACAGGGGGAAATCTGCAGATGGCGCTATTGGTCAGGACCAGAGCTGAACATGTTTTTAATGGTGTGTCTTGCCACACAGATGTGAACTGGAGCCCCGCCCCCATCATGCAGACAGTGAATGGTTTTTTAAGTGCCATTCAAGTGCTGACGACAGAGGCTTAATCATACAATAAAATATGTGGGTTTGTCATTTTAGACTCAAAAGGTCAATTGTCTTTGGGTAAAAAGGAATCAATATAACAAAGAAAAGTTGCACATTTCAGTAAAACGTATAACATTACACCAGGTTTTAAAACAGGCAATAAATTAAGCAAAAGCTAAAAATAATGCAATTGACTGATCAAGAGAATCTGAGTCTGGATCAATCCCGCTCAGATTTCACATTTGTTGTTAACACGAGGATTCTAGCCCTCGCACTTTTCAGTCTTTTATCCATGAGTTTAAACCCAAACTCTGGGCCATCGGACACAATCAAAAACTAAGCAGGACATATATAAAAAGTCAATGAGTGGATTCTAGTTGAGTCTTTTCCATCACAGATCAATGCGGCTGCGCGTCACTTATAAAAAAGTCAATTAGAATTCAAGAGCGCCTAGATAAAAATGGTTAAAACACTAAAATAAAAGTATTTTTTCTTTTGTGACTCTTACAAATATAGTGTCACAAAAGAATCGGTATCAGCTGATCAGAACTGAGACCCTTCAGTAATACGAATTATCTAAAATCTTGATGGGACTTTGAGATGCAGCATTTTGAAGCAGTTTTTGTTCCCTTAACTCATTGAATGCCAGCCTATTTCAGAACAGGTACTCCCACAGTGCCAGCCATTTCTGATGATTTTTACTGATTTTTCAAGACCCACAGAATATTGTGTACTATGACTATCTGAAATCCGATTCTAAAAGAATGGACTGTGTACTTTCCTCAGCAAAAAGAATTTTGTTTATAGCTTTTTTCGTTCCCCTGTAATCCTCCGTCGAGTAGAGGGAAGTTTTACTGAAATCACCAGAAATCACCAGAAAGTTGAGAAAAAAGAGGCACAACATTTGCACCTACATGTTTTCAAACCATTCAGAGAGCAATGCTGCCACCTGCTGGCTCGATAAAATATGGTCTCAAGTCATCCCCATACATATTAGATACAATAGATAGACATCTGGGAACGTGAAAATAGCGAAAAAGGCAATTGACGGATTAATGCGTCAATGGCACACGACGTTACTATTTGCTTTGACGTATTTGTGCGTCAATGGGACACAATGAGTTAAAGAGTAAATATGACGGTCCTCTCTCCTCAGCACCGGCCACAGTCAGACCTTCGTGGAGTGTATGGTCCTGGATGAGAACATGGTCCGAGAAACTAACCTTGCCTGCAAGCTGAATTCTCGCGGTATTTGTGAGTTCACAAACACTCGAGAATACATCTTGTACCGCTCCCGCTTACACTTTGAGTCGAACCACTGGGTGTGCGAGCCAATCACGCGCCAGTCTGGGGGTTTAGGGCGGGATATCCGGGTTTGACGAAAGCAAGAAGTGCCGGGCCGAAGCAAAACAAACATGGCTACGCAGGAGGACGGACGCGTAGCTGAGGCTATCAAGTCAGTTTTAGCAGAATCTCTGATTTCTTTTTTGAAAGATGAACAGCGAGAGGCGCTTTGTGCATTTCTGGACGGCAAAGATGTTACCGGGATTGGTTTAAGTCAAACCTTGGTAGGCGGGCACACAGCGTCACTTCGCCCAATCAGCTTGAAGTATTCTGCTGCTTATCCCTCCTTTCCCCGAAAGGACTCTCCTGCAGAAGTCCCAGATTGATATCGCGGAGAACGCGTTAGAGTTCTACACAATCATCAATCTGGCTCTTGCCAGGTTACCGAGAAACAGCACCTCTGCTCACGCCACTTGACCACAGAACACAAAATTAAAGTTTTGAATATGTGAGTCGTGAAGACAGCGGTGGACGTTTGGCTCCTGCTCAGAGATCTCAGAGAGGTCCGAGTCTCACATCCACTTGCAGCGTGTGGCTCCGTCTCAGCTCAAACCTCACAGTTTCCCCTCTCTCCAAGATGCACCGCAAAAACACTGCTGTACAAGCGACGATCCGTTAATATTTACAGTCTGTCTGAGATCAACCAGTAGATAGTGGTCAATTTATTAAGCTCTAAACCTGGCCCAGTACTGAGGAGTAAATGCTAAACTTCAGATCAGTGATTAAAATTTAAAAAAATGAGCGTATCTTTTTCACTCTAACTGAACTTTGATGATTTTCCCAAACCTGACCAGCCCTGGGTCATTTAGACCATTTTAGACTCAAAATGTAGGGTATTTTTCTTCTTTTAACCAGTGGGGGCGGTAACATTTACGGTCAAAGCATTTACCCCAAGGGTTTGAGAAATATTTGGGCCTTGGCTTTTTACACCAGCCGAGGTTTACTGTTACACGTGTGTTTGAGACTTTGAGCCGCTGATGTTGTAAATGTGATATACAAATAAAGCTGACGGACATAACAGGAAGTGATGTTTGCAATACTGGCTTGGACAGTTGTGCGATGAACCAACACTAGTCAAGATCTGGGAACAATCTTAAAGTGATAGTATGTAACTAAATGAATTACAAATGTAAAGAAATGTGTTAAATTTAATATTACAGGTAAGTCCCGCCCTCCCTTCTCAGCTATAGCTCAGAATCCACGATGCCGTCAACGTTAGCCAATCGAGTCATGCCAAGGGCTGTTAATCATCGGCCTCATGCCCAGTTTGTTTTCGCGGAGCCTCAGAATCAAGCCTCTATTAGGCTCTGGAACTACATTAAAACTGAACAAAGAATTCTGAACATCTGGGCTGAGTTACCCATTTATATACTGAACCTATATCCATCATCATTTATATACTGAACCTATATCCATCATCATTTATATACTGAACCTATATCCATCATCATTTATATACTGAACCTATATCCATCATTTATATACTGAACCTATATCCATAATCATTTATATACTGAACCTATATCCATAATCATTTATATACTGAACCTATATCCATAATCATTTATATACTGAACCTATATCCATAATCATTTATATACTGAACCTATATCCATAATCATTTATATACTGAACCTATATCCATAATCATTTATATACTGAACCTATATCCATAATCATTTATATACTGAACCTATATCCATAATCATTTATATACTGAACCTATATCCATAATCATTTATATACTGAACCTATATCCATAATCATTTATATACTGAACCTATATCCATAATCATTTATATACTGAACCTATATCCATAATCATTTATATACTGAACCTATATCCATAATCATTTATATACTGAACCTATATCCATAATCAGATCCTCTGCAGATGTGTTCTATAATGTTCAATTCATGATAATAGCTTCTTCCGGGTTTACAGCGATCGCTTTTTTTGTGTCATGAAAACGTTAACAAATAATTCTGAAAACCTCTGTGCATGTGTATTAATAATGTATGTGTTCTCTGATTAACATTTAAACGTGTTACGGAAACGTAGGTGTAGACCAATCAGAAAGAAAGTGAGGGAGCTTTGGTGGTTTTTTTCAAATCAAGTACCTCTCTTTCTGACAAACGGCAGACTATCACTTTAAAGCAGCCTGTGCGTGATAAAGCACTATACACAATGTGGAAGCTGAAGCTTTTAAATCCGTAAGTGCAGTTTACAAACACGCAAGATGTGACAAAGCAGTCATTACAAAACAAGTGACAAAACTTTTCCATAGTTATGTCCTTTTTCTGCATCCGATAAAAATGCCATCCGTGATCGAAGGAATTATCACTATAATTCATTTTAAAATTCAGCTAAAATCTAGAACAGTCTTCCTGCAAACTAACTGAAGGATTGTTTTGTAACTTTTTTTAATGGACTGTAATTATTCATGATTTTAATGTTTTTCTTGTTTTGTTCAGCACTTGTCTGAACTGTGCTATCCAAATAAACCTAGCTTTAAATGTATGAATCGAAAGTTGTGTGTGATTGACATCGAGGTGATAGTCAGAGGGATAAGACTCATACAGGTCTCCATAAGTCTCATACAGAAACATGTCCACGTTTAAGACCAAACATCTGTCATTTTAAAAAGCTTTTACAGAATAAATGCAGATAGAAGGAACCCCACAGAATGAAAGAAGTAATTTTGTCTATGGTAATTCAGATGCAGTGTCAGCACGACTTAAGCCTGGTTCACACGGCAGGATATTTAGGCCGATTTACCCCTTACGACAATCTTAAGAAACGCTCCGATTTCCGTAACAAAATCTTAGATTATCCTGCCGTGTGTGGTGTGTTAAGACTGCACTCGTCGCTCGGAAGGACATCGGGACTGCTCCCGATCTCAAATCGGGGATATCCAACATGTTGGATTGTTTTGGCCCGATTTCTTGTCGTGTGTGGTGTCCTCAGAGGACAAGCGAGCGCGTTGCCATGACTACGGCGTGTAGCCAATAAGAAGACGAGGTGACAAGCCGGTGAGGAAACACCGGAAAAAAACCAAAACACAGCAGCATGGCTTTGACCATTGCCTTTTCTTTGGATTACGTGTCTTCTCTGTTAACAACAAACTGCACACTATCGCCACTGCATCCTCTTCGTCCGCCATGACTGTTTACTCTGAAGTCACGCTCGATCTCGAGAGATTTTGTGAGATTTCCGTCTGACCTGGGAATGCTCGGGGGGGCGTGTCGGTTCGTGTGTGATGTTTGTGGCTTGCGTGATCTTGCCGTGTGGCTACGCACCACACACTGCACAACCAAAGTGGTTAGACGCAGGATTTTTAATCTCCCCGTGTGGGGTCTAACACGGAGAAAAATCGGCCGACAATTTTAAAATCGTCTCGTGTGAACCAGGCTTTAGACGTACTCTGTGGGACCATAAGGATAACAGAATAAGGAACAGTTGAACTTAGGAAGTTGATCAAGATATTACACACACTTTCTCCAAAACTAAATACAGTGTGAAGTTCCCCGTCTTGTATTCAACAGTTACCTTTTTGACACACTCCTCCTCCTCCTGGCGTTTCTCGTAGTGGGAGAAGTCGTCGAAGATGGACGTGGTGTGTTTGTAGGCAGCGATGATCTTGAGCACCTGCCGGGCCTTGTCCAGAGGCACCTCCTGCGTGTCCCGGGAGTTTGTCACTGGTTTGTTCTCATTGTTCTCCAGCCGGATGTGCCTGAGCTGACTGTTGGGAACGTCCTTGACAAAGATCCAGCGCACATCGAAGCGCCCCTTCCACTTGTCCTGGGACCACACGCCTGCAGACGTGTTGTAGTCCACAGGAGAGCGCATCTCCGCCACGCCACAGAAGTGCCCACTGCCATTGACGCTGAAAAGCAGGTAGAGCGGGCCCTTGGCCCCCAGGGAGCGGTAGGCCGAGTCCAGGCGCTTGTTGCCGTGCTCCGTGCTGCACCAGATGTTGTACTTGATGGAGCGGTGGATGTCGTCCTCAGAGTAGCTCTTAATGATGAACACTCGGCCCTGTTTGGGGTTCCAATCAAAGTCCTTGGGGTTGTAGTTGTTGACCATACGCAGCTTCTCCAGGACAGGGTGAGGTTCCGAGGGCACTCCTGGGACCACCGGAACCCCGGCAGAGGGGGGAGACTGGCCTGGCCCGCCCACACCACCATCCCCAAAGCCATTGGTGCGGCTGCGAGGGGGCACCCAACGGCTGGCCTGAGGAGGTGGGGGCTGCTGACTGGGGATGGGAGGGCCCTGGGACAGAGGAACCAGAGGAGCAGTCTGCAGGCCCATCTGGGACACAGGGGACATCAGCTGCCCGTTACTCAGAGGCAGTTGGGGCACCCCTGTGGCAGAGACCGCGGGCTGGGGGGAGGCCTGCTGAGGGGGCTGGCCGTTAGTGGGGACAGGAGGCACCTGCTGGGGCGTGCTGGCCTTGGGCACAGGGCCCTTGTTGTCCCACGTGCCGATGTCCATGTTGTGTTTGATGGGTGGAGGCGGCAGGTTGGCTCCAGCCATGCCTCCCTTACTTTTCAGCTTGGGCTGAGGCTTGGCTGGCTTGCTGGCAATGTCTGCCCAAGAGGCAGGCTTGGCAGGAGCAATAGACACTGGGGGCATGCTGGGGGGGCCCACAGAGGACACAGGTCCCAAGGGGCCCCCACCAGGTAAAGCAGAGCCCACCACTTTAGGAGCAATGTCCACGCTTCCCCCTGGAGCAGTGCTGTTGATCTTGAGTCCAGCCATGCTCTGGTCCAGGCTGTTCATGCTGTTCATTCCTGGAGCCTTGTTCAGGGGCTCGTTGGAAGGAGCAAACGGGGATTGTCCGTCCATCATAGCACCTCCTAAGGAGCTCGGGGCGTAGGCATAGTTGCTGCTGTAAGCAGAACTTTGGGGGGTTCCAGACTGTCCCTGAGAGCTGCTGCTGCCCCATGCAGAAAAGTCGATCCCGCTGGGGAAGAAGTTGAAGCCATGCTGTCCCAGGAAAGGGTTGCTCCCCAGGGGCCCCGGCTGACCAAACATGCCGTCTGGGAGGTAGTGGGGCTCCCCATTGCTCAGCTGTCCATAAGAGGCCAGGTAAGGCATGGGAGGGTCTCCGCCCGTGGACCATGCTGCTTCGTTCAGGGAGTAGGAGAATCCTATGGAGGGGCTGTAGTAGCTGGGCATGTACGAGTCTGACATGGCCGTATAGGCATTGCTCTGTGGGAAACAAACAACAGTCAAACAGCAGCAACTACTTTCACATAAACAGTGTTTCAGTCCAGTCTGGATAACCGCACTGAAGAAGAAAACATAGTGGCATGACTCCTGGTGTATGTTGTGTGAAAAGGAAAAAGCAGTTCTTTAAAAATCACTTCTAGTGTCGGGGTGGGCGATATGGGAAAAAAATAATTTCCAACTCCTGATAACAATATTGTCACAATATCTTTAAAATCAATCATTTTTACACAAAATGATCTGCAATGTTTAGCTTGCCAGGGCATCTATAGAGACAGTGTCGATCAAAAGAGCAGCTTTTTATTTGTAAAGTGCTTCACACATCTTTGAAACATGCACAAACATATACTAACATTAAAATCAAATTCAAGTAACACGGGAAGAACAAGTCTTCAAATTTACTTTTGTGATATCATCTACGATATATATCGCCCACTCCTATTCCAAGTGTTGTTGAGAGCGCGGCAGAAACAAGTGAAACGGCGCAGAACATGTGCAGTTAACGGTGATACACGTTTTTCCAAAAAAAGTTTGGAAACTGCAACTGGTCCACTTTACACATGTTCAATAAATAAAGCAGTGGCTTTTAAAGCTCAGGTACCTAACCTTCTCTTCACGTTTTTGTCCCAACGTAAACTGAACAAATGTTATTGTCTTATTATCTTTTGCATACTTTCAAGAACGCGCTCTTATTAATGATGCAATGATATATTTATGGTAAACTGCAGTCTTATTCTTTAAATTATCCACAAATTCCACTTCAAAACCAAGAAGTGGTTATAGACACCACTTTTTACAAGTGGTGTCTATAAAGGGCTGGAAAGTGGAAGTGCGAGATTTCCACCTGCGGATACAAACAAACCACACGTGCCAGTTGTATGCTGCTGAGATCGCCGACTTCTTCCTCAATGAACTTTTCTTTGTCGTTTTGGACACAAACCTGAGTGGGCGGTCGGGAATTAGCTGTGAACTCTGGCCATGTCCTGACATTTCTAAATGACGGGGAGATGAGAAAGGTGCAGGGTCGTGTTTAAACTCATCGTTTTTTAATCCAGTTATGCATCAGAAAAAAAATATAGGACCACTATTCCCATGAAAATAAATGGATGTTATCTTTGCTGCTTTGGTTATAAGACAATGTTTATGAATGATCAGTTCATTAGCTCCATCTCCACTTCACTGCAGCTCAAGAATTACATGTAGTTGGGTTACCTCTTCATTTAATACTAAAATTATGATAGTCCGTTTTCTGTTATATTTGAACATTTGTTAAATGTTATCAAATATGCATTGTTCCTCCTTTATCTCTCAAATAAAATACAAGCCACAATTAAAGGCTTGGCCGCGCACTATTTACAGGTTAGCATTAGCTACAAGTTAGCTTGAATACATATTCAAGATAACAGTCAAATCAGAAGATGTTTTATCAGAACTGCACAGCTTTTCCCACAGCTTCAGTTGGTCTTTGGGAAATCTAAAAAATGAGCATGCATGCAAAGTAAACTTTGATGATTACAGCCGAAAACAAAGCAGAGCATTTTGCACCATTCCATTAAACCGCCTCTTCAAACAGCAGGCGGTTTGATTGTATCTCTGGGACGGGACTTTCCAGCCCTATATGATATACACAGGGATCCTGCTGCAGGAGTGCCAGCCCGGGTCACTAGGCCCGGTCACTAGGCCCGGTCACTAGGCCCGGTCACTAGGCCCGGTCACAGGGCTTGCCTCTCACCTGTCGGGCCTGAGTGTTCAGGTAAGGCTCAAAGTCATCGTCATTCAGGGTATCCTTTTGGGTCACAGCTCCGTTTTGCACTGAAACACAGAGCACAGAGACACAAGGCTTTAACTCAAGATCAAGGATAATCAAGAAACAATAACATTATGAACAGTTCTGGACTGTGGTCGTCCCGCTCCCGATGGACCAATTGCTCCTATGACTTCATCATCATTGCATTTCTAGTGTTTAAACAGTTTGTTTGTCTGATCTGTTGTAGGTGAATCTAAAACTTTGTAAAGTCCTCAAATATGAAGGCTGCTGTGATTTGAGGCAATACAAATTAATTCAATGGAAATGTGCACTAATGATACCCATCACCAGAAACAGGGAAATGCAGACCCCTGGACTAAAGACAGCAAATGGATCAGATAATCATTTAGCGCAGTATAACAAACTAAATCCTTTTGAGGCATGGATCAATTGAGTCTGATCAGAGGTGGTTCTGGATGCACTAATTCTCAATATTTTGTAGAATCGTTCCATATGGCCTCCTATTTTACAGAAATATGGTCGATATGAATTGAATTGATGCGTTGCTGCCGTTTCCTGGCTGCGCTCTCAGCCGCCTCTGAAGGCTGAGCTGAAGTTGGCTGGATGAAGTATGTTTATGATAAAGACTAAGTTTACGACTCAGAGGGCCACATAAAACAACCCGAGAACCCAGTCCCGGGCTTGGCTAACGCCTTTTGTCGATGGAAGTGGATTTCTCCTTCACTGGGGTTGCCCCCGGGATTTCTCTTTCCCTTTGGGTTTGAGTCTTCCAGGAAGCACCATATCTAAGATTTACTTCCTGCAGAGTAGGAAGTATTCATTGTGCAGTTTAATCAAACTTTACTGCATTAGTTCCAAATGAAGACTGACTGGCGGGAGTTCAGAGAAGGAAGGATCCCAGCTTCCACAGTTAGACACACGGGAACCACAAATGACAGCCGTGGAAGACGTCATTGTTTGGAACACACGGACCCGCTCCAAACACTGTAGCCGCCATAGATCCATGACACGGGGCTGATGTGCACCACACAGCCGGGCCAGGGCACCTGCTGCCCGGCCACACGTGCTGCCAGTCCCCGGACACCTGGAGAACAGACCCCGCACAGGCCTCACTTCCGCATGGCCTCTCCAACCGGGAAGCTGTGTCCTGAATCCCACCGGGAGCCGCGAACGGAGGGCCCTGAGCGGGGACTGCTGCCGCCCACATGTCACGGTGGTGTCAGAGCCGAGCGCAGGGGGAGGACCAGGGGGTAAAGTTCAGAGCGAGGCCCGGGTCCACCGCGGTCCACCCCCGGAGAGGGAGAGTCCGAACAGCTGCTTACCTTTGTTAGCCTGGCCTTTCGGTCTCTGGATTGGGTCCAGGTGATTCATGAAGGTTTAATTTCTGAGAGGAGCGGAGGGGGAAAAAGAGGCAGTGAGTCCGGTCGGTCCGCGCAGGCCTGTGGAGCTAAGCTAAATGCTAACAGCGCTGCGTTAGCCGTGTGTGGGGCCTGGCTGCTCAGTGCTGTCCTCCGCTCTGGGACATGCCTCTGGGGCCGGGCGCAGGCTGGGGTCGTGCTGGGGGTCGTGCTGGAGGCTGTGCACGGACAGAGGCGGGTTCGGCGGTGCGTGTGTCCCCGGGCTGGTCACACAATGGCGGGCTCAGTCAGAAGGCTCTCACGCTCTGCTTCAACATGGTGGAGGCAAGTGCAGGGCTTTATGAGGGAACACACGCCCCCTGCCGCCGAGGAGGACCACACTGCAGCAGGCGAGAGCTGCTGTAAAGCTGGGGGACCTGACTTCTACAGCACACAAAAGCACTACGTAATGCAACACGGGTCACTCATCACAAGCCACACACATAGTAGCTGTGTGTGTGTGTGTGTGCTGTTTGGCTGCTGTCACATCTTTAGATCAGGGAGAATGAGACCAGAGAGAGACCAGAGAGAGATCAGAGAGAGATCAGAGAGAGATCAGGGAGAATGAGACCAGAGAGAGATCAGAGAGAGATCAGAGAGAGACCAGAGAGAGATCAGAGAGAGATCAGAGAGAGATCAGAGAGAGATCAGAGAGAGATCAGGGAGAATGAGACCAGAGAGAGATCAGAGAGAGATCAGGGAGAATGAGACCAGAGAGAGATCAGAGAGAGATCAGAGAGAGACCAGAGAGAGATCAGAGAGAGATCAGAGAGAGATCAGAGAGAGATCAGGGAGAATGAGACCAGAGAGAGATCAGAGAGAGATCAGGGAGAATGAGACCAGAGAGAGATCAGAGAGAGATCAGAGAGAGACCAGAGAGAGATCAGAGAGAGATCAGAGAGAGATCAGAGAGAGATCAGGGAGAATGAGACCAGAGCGAGACCAGAGAGAGGCCGGAGAAAGATCAGAGAGAACGAGACCAGAGCAAGACCAGACTCTGACCAGAGAAAGGCCAGAGAGAGGCTACAGCGAGGCCAGAGTGAGATCAGAGAGAGGCTGGAGAAAGACCAGAGAGAAAGAGACCAGAGCAAGACAAGAGAAAGACGAGAGTGAGACCTGAGGGGAAGACCAGAGAGGTTCTATCACTAGTTTTCAAATGAATGTATTTTTGGCGTCTGTCATCTTTTTCAGCTTTTTCGGACCACCCTCACTCCATCTGCTCAAAGAGTAAAATAGTGATTCAAATGGTTCTTTCTTCCAAGTTTGTAGAAAATATCATGATTTCTCACAACATGAAGACTGCAGGTTGTGGTGTGAATTGTTTGCAACACCCCTGGAATGAGGAAGCACATAGTTGAGAACTAGACAAAGGGACCAACATGTAAGGCTTTAACTTACCGGACCTGTTTTAGTTCTCAGTGTCTGATAAATGTATTTGTAGAAAGAGAAACCACATATACCAGAGTTATAAAGTCACCATATGTGGATACAGTTAGATTAGATGAGGTGAGGTCATAGCACAATGAGTTTGAAACCAGTGCATTTGGACAGAAGGGCAGTGTGTGTGATCAGGAGCAGTGTTCGCTGATTGCATAAGATGTGTTGACACAATAATGCAGTGTGAGGCTTCTGTCAACAGGGGGCGCCAGCCCACGAGACAACCACGTGACACGTGTGCAGACGGCCAACAAGAGCAGGAGTGACCACCAGGCGGCAGCAGATCCCCATGTGTTTGCCAGTTATGTGATCACAATATCATTTTGTCTTAGTCTATGGATCACACACAATATGATCCTACTCAGTGGTGGAACAAGCACAACATGGACGTTGGTCAAATATTACTAGTTTTACGTTACATTATTATGCCTCTGTATAAAAGCAAATTTGCTCATTTAAAAAAAATAGTGTTAAGTATTTAATCTATAGGGTGGGAATCTTGGGGCACCTCACAATTCCATTAGGAATTATATTATATATAATATATACATAACTTAACATATAACTTAATGACAGCAGTCCTGATCCTCTTTGAGCCATGTCTTTGGCTGACTTTAAACAGTTAACAGTTTAAACCCTCACTCCTTACTGTGCAGTAAGTAAAACGTAAACATTACATGTATTTTCTCCACTGGGTTTGAGAGTTTTCCTCTGATGCAGGAGTCTGTTGGACAGTTAGTGTCTAACAAGAAGGACTGTGGTGATCCAGGACACTTTCACATTCTACATGACATGTATCAACATTCATGGACTTTGGTCTCTCCCTATGGACCTATACCCTGTGTTCTATATTTCTGTGTCTTAAATGTTGCTGCATCTGTTCCTATTTGGTGACAAATTACCATAAATTGTGACAAACTAAGTGTGATGCATTTGATCATCTTAGAAAAGTGCTTTTTAAAAGACAGTGTTGTGTCGAGCTCCACACATATTGAATAGACTCCACAACAGTGAGTCTGCATCAAGATTTAAGAATTGATTTGCCCTTTGCAGTAAAACCACATTGGAAAAACTGTGCAAACCCCGTGTGCACCAGAAGATATCACACACCAGAGCCATATTTCCCTTTTCAGGTGGACAGATTATACACGCTGACAGTTTATGGTCAAACATGAGTTCACCACAACTCTCTCTGCAGACTGGAGGATAGACGCAGCTCTTTGGCTGTAGTACGGTTATTTGTACTGTAAAGAACACTTAAAACTGAGATGATTATATCTGATCTCCCCTGTGTTGTCTTGCAGAGATGTCCAGATGAGAGCATAGGTCACGTAAATGTAGCTGTTTGAGGATTTTACCATAATATATTAATATCAACCAAACTCTCTCTGAGCAGGCAAGGCTTCTGCTGGTCGAAGGCCGAGCGTTGAGCTCCAAGCCCCTCTACTGTGGAATCATCTCCCCATCCACGACAAGCACAGATGAAGTCTCTGCAATCAAGGCCAGGCTTAAAACAGTCCTCTTAAACTCAGCTTTTGGCTCGATTGGTAAGATACAACTTTAAGTCAAAAACACAGATTGTCAGTGACTCTTTGTATGAAGACCCCTGCTGAAGAAGTCTGGGAACAGCACTATTCTATCCTCTTTACTTTATCTCTCATCATTCACCATGGTCCCGTTGGCGTGAGGGTGGGACCCCTGAATCCTGTTTCTTTAATTATTAAAAGAATAATACACTGACAGAAGCAAGGAAACCAGTATGTTGTGCCATCGGCCCTTCTCGGTTGGTGGTGGTGACCTGTGGCACCTGGTGTCCTCAGAGGTCTCCCATCACACTAATAACCAGGCCATGTCCTGCTGAGCTTCAGGGATCTAACGGAATCTGGCTTGGAATCTGGCTTTCACCTGCATGTATGGGAATAAAAGAAGCCATAAATGACAAGAGGTGCAATAAATATATTCAGATGAAAGATTTTAATCGTATGAGAAACATCAGAGCCGCAGTGATTGACAGGCTGCATATCCGGGCTCTGTGGGGGGGTCCCTGGAACAGTAGCCCGGCCGCGTGCTTTCGGGTCGCCCCTTTCAGCTCGGGATCATCCTGGTGCTTGACTCTCTTCTCCGGGGGCTTGTTGACTCCGCAGCAGGGACAGGTGGCGGAGCACGGCCCGCGCTGGACCCAGACCAGCCAATAAAAATAGCTGTGGTCTCCATGATGTCACCGGGAGGTAAATCAGAGCTCCTGCCGGCCGCGCACCAGTGATGTCGCACGCACCGGGGCGCAAGGAGGCTTCTCACAGCAACAGGGCTCCGCAGTCCACTCACTCTAGGCAAGGTTATTTGTATAGCACAGGTCATGCACAAGGCAACTCAAAGTGCTTAAAAAGATTAGATTGAAACAATACAAAGCATCAAAAATAATAAATAATCACAGTACATTAAAACTTGAGTCTAACATTAGTCCACGCGCTCTTACATCACATGGCCATACCTACAGGTGAGAGCCAGATCCTCTCACACCTCTGAAGCTAAGCAGGGCATTGTCTGGTTAGTACTGTGATGGGAAACCTCTGGGAAGTGTGGTTGTGTCCGTAGGTATGAAACTTCCCCCACATTAGAATGAGTCTGGTGTGTGTGTGAATGGTTGGTGGTGGTGGGAGGGGCCGATGGCGCATACTGGTTGCCTCGCTGCTGTCAGTGTGCCCCAGGGCAGCTGTGGCTACAGTAGTAGTTTATCACCACTGTGTTTTTGGGGTGCAATGACATGTAAAGAGTCTTTTAGAGTCCAAAAAAGTGTCATTATAAAACTCAGCATTATTATTATTATTATTAGTTCACTCACTCTTACACAGTGGGCTCCTACCCGAAACTAGAGAGAGACCAGAAAGAGACCAGAGTGAGAGACTAGAATGAGCGAGACCAGAGTGAGACCAGAGACAGACCAGAGAGAGACCAGAAAGAGACCAGAGAGAGAGGCCAGAGCGAATCCAGAGCAAGACCAGAGATAGACCAGAGAGAGACCAGAGTGAGAGACTAGAGAGCGCGAGACCAGAGTAAGACCAGAGACAGACCAGAGAGAGACCAGAGAGAGAGGCCAGAGCGAAACCAGAGCAAGACCAGAGATAGACCAGAGAGAGACAAGAGGGGGGGTCTAGAGAGAGCGAGACCAGAGTGAGACCAGAGAGAGACCAGAAAGAGACCAGAGAGAGACCAGAAAGAGACCAGAGTGAGAGACCAGAGAGAGACCAGAGAGAGGCCAGAGAGATAGTCAGTGGAGGCCAAGAGACTAAGAGCTAACTGAAGATGCAGGGACGAGACACAGGTTCAGTTCAGTTCTACTGTATTGTCCCGTTGGGAAATTCACCCTCTGCATTTGACCCGTCCTTCATTGCCTCATGGGCCTCTTACTGGAGCCGTAGTCGCCACAGTACGGCACCAGGAAACCCAGGCGAAATCTCTGTGCTCCTACTCTGGTGTTTTGTCTTTCCTTGTGGATATTCTGCCCCGCATCGCCCCACATGTCCAGAAGGCGAGAAAGAACAGAAAGAGCAGAAAGAGCAGAAAGAGCCGGACACAGGGCTAAAAGCAGCGCTGAGCTCACCCCATAGCCTGCATTCTGAGGGCCCATCAGCACGCGGCCCACCAGGAACCCGAGCCCTCGTAAATCCGCCCTGTTTGACCATGTGACATGCCAAATCTGTGATGTGCCCCGCGGAAGGCATGTCAGGGGGCTGTGTTAGCGCAGCGTCTTTAGTGACATTTTTGGCCCCACGCTTGTCAGGAATGTAGCACTTGTCAGCTGCTCTGAGGATGCTGTTAATTCTCATTCCAGAGCATTCAGACAGTTAGCTTCAATAAACAGCACTTACAGCCGGCGGTATAAGCTACAGGGGGTCACAGATAGAAACCCCCCAAAATACAGAGGACGGAGAGATTTAACAAGTTTGTTTACCATAGAGGAGTTGAGAAGGGAGCTGAGACCAGGAGACCGCGAGCTGACTGGGATTCAGGGACGTGAGAGATACCGGAGATAGAGAAAGAGGGAAAGACCAGAGCGCAACTATACAATACAATACAACACAATTTATTTTTGTATTGCCATAAATCACAACAGTAGTCATCTCAGGACTTAACAAAACCAATGAAATCACCAACACAGATCAGAGAATGAACAGTTAAAACACAAAAAGAATATAGAACACATGTTGATAAATGTCATGCATGTTGTAGAATGTCTTCTTGTTAGACACTAACTGTCCAACAGACTCCTGCATCAGAGGAAAAACTCTAAAACCCAGTGGGAGAAAAGTGAGAAACCTCAGGGAGGTTGAGAGAGGGATCCGCTCCACACCGACAGACGGGCTGTAGATCCAGGACTCAGACTGTAGAACGAGGACTGAGGCTGTAGATCCAGGACCTAAGCTACAGAACGTGGACAGGTCCGGTGCAGGACTGAAGCACTCCCAGGCGGGTCGGGCGGGGCAGTCCGCAGGTGTAGATGGAGGACCAGAGGTCCCGTTGTCGTACCATGAAACAGACATTGGGACAACGGGTGAATAGCAATGAACACACTACAGTCAAAATCTTAAAAATGCAAAACAGACAAAGTATGAAGGAGGAGAGGATAGTGCTCAAGTTACCATACTTCTCCAGCAAACTGACTCATTATGCAGCTTGACTGTCTGAGGAGTTTAGCCTTCACTGAGTCTTACCTTCCTGACCATGTGCTAAACTGAAGAGGACTGTTTTAGCCTAGCCTGGAACGTAGGGCTGAAGATGCAGCGGACCGGGTCCTGGACAAGCAGACTCCAAGACCGGACAACCGAGAGACAAGAGAGAGAGAACCAGAGAAACACCAGAGAGAGAGAGAGAGAGAGATAAAGACCAGAGCGAGAGAGACCAGAGAGAGGCCATATAGAGAAAAGAGAGACCAGGGAAAGAGAGCAAAGAGAGAGTCCAGAGAGAAACCAGAGAGAGAGACCAGGGAACGAGACCGGGGAAAGAGACCAGAAAGTGACTTGAGAGAGACCAGAGAGGGATGGAGTTTCCAAATGCTAAGAACAGAATAAATGGGGCCATCTGTTGGCTGTTTGCCAGAAGTTCACATGATGAAGTTACGTGAATCTTTAATACAGATTTGGAGCAGAGGATTGAATTATAAGATTTAAGCTTCAGTCCTGAGTAGAACCACCAGGAAGTCCTTTCACATTGGTCCTGGTCTCAGGTCTCTGCACTGGCTTCCTTTGGCTCAGAGAATAGACTGTTGAGCGGCTATGGTCTACAAGTCTCTCCATGGTTTAGCGCCAAAGTAGATCTGTGACATTTTGTGCCATATGAACCAACTCTGAGGAGCACAGGGACTGGCCTCCTGTAGGGACTCTGAGGAGCACAGGGACTGGCCTCCTGTAGGGACTCTGAGGAGCACAGGGACTGGCCTCCTGTAGGGACTCTGAGGAGCACAGGGACTGGCCTCCTGTAGGGACTCTGAGGAGCACAGGGACTGGCCTCCTGCTGGTCCCAGAGTCAGGGCTAAAAACGGGGGTCAGCAATTCAGATTCTATTTAGACTGTTTTTAATTTTAGTTTGTTGGTTTTGGCCTGGGAAGCACTTTGGGTTACACTGCAGGGATTGTGCTTTATACTGGAAATATTGTAAATCATTTTCTCTTCATATCATCTGCCCCTTTCCCCGTTAATCAAAATACACAGCTCTTAAAAGAACTTCAGTTATTTGTAGCTTAATCATAAAGTACTGAAGTCTGGTCCATCATTTCCATGGATAAAGTCTAGTCCATCGCAGCAATAATACAAGACAGAGACCCGTGAAAAGCTTATGCAGCAAAGAAGAACTATTGGACTAGTCTCATGGATCTAATGTAAGAAAGCTGTGTCCAGTATCGCTCTTGTCTGCCGTCGTGTTGAGCTCTTCAGTTTTCTCCTGCTGCACAGAGAACCGTGCGGACTGTGGACATGTAGGAAGAGTGTGTGTATGAAGGGATCATTTGTTTGTCTTTCTCTGTGAGGAGCAGGAGCGCTCATCCCTGCAGCTCCCTTCAGCGTGTTGGAGCCCACACATGCTCATCTCTGTCCATTGTGTGCAGGATTGATGTGCACACATGCTGCTGACCTGAGGCTTTGTGAGGCCTGTGCTGACGGAGCGCAGCAGCTGAGAGGAGTCTGACCTCACCCCCTCACCCCCAGCTCTGTCCTCCTCACCCTCCTCAGACTGTCCTCCTCACCCTCCTCAGACTGTCCTCCTCACCCCCAGCTCTGTCCTCCTCACCCTCTCAGACTGTCCTCCTCACCCCCTCAGACTCTGCTCCTCACCCCCTCAGACTGTCCTCCTCACCCCCTCAGATTGTCCTCCTCACCCCCTCAGACTGTCCTCCTCATCCCCTCAGACTGTCCTTCTTACCCCCAGCTCTCTGTCCTCCTCACCCCCTTAGATTGTCTTCCTCACCCCCTCAGATTGTCCTCCTCACCCTCTCAGACTGTCCTCCTCACCCCCTCAGATTGTCCTCCTCACCCTCTCAGATTGTCCTCCTCACCCCCTCAGACTGTCCTTCTCACCCCCTCAGATTGTCCTCCTCACCCCCTCAGATTGTCCTCCTCACCCTCTCAGACTGTCCTCTTCACCCCCTCAGACTGTCCTCCTCACCCTCTCAGATTGTCCTCCTCACCCCCTCAGACTGTCCTTCTCACCTCCTCAGACTGTCCTTCTGACCTCCTCAGACTGTCCTCCTCACCCCCTCAGACTCTGCTCCTCACCCCCTCAGACTGTCCTCCTCACCCCCTCAGATTGTCCTCACCTGCTCAGACTGTCCTCCTCACCCCCTCAGACTCTGCTCCTCACCACCTCAGACTGACCCAGCGCTCCTCACTCGTATCTCAGAAGATATGTTTGTACCAATAAGAAACTTCTCTAAGCACCAATCACGCGACCCCATCCTGCCAATAGGATGCACCTCACACACACTCAGCTGATCACTGTGTTCTTATGTACACTCTCTCTATTCCATGTACACATGTACACATGTACACATATATGTGTACATGTACACATATATGTGTACATGTGACCTGTAATAGACACATATATGTGTACATGTGTACATGTACACATATATGTGTACATGTACACATATATGTGTACATGTGACCTGTAATAGACACATATATGTGTACATGTGTACATGTACACATATATGTGTACATGTACACATATATGTGTACATGTGACCTGTAATAGACACATATATGTGTACATGTGTACATGTACACATGTACACATATATGTGTCTATTACAGGTCACATGTACACATATATATGTCTATTACAGGTCACATGTACACATGTACACATGTACACATATATGTGTCTATTACAGGTCACATATACACATATACACATGTACACATATATGTGTCTATTACAGGTCACATGTACACATGTACACATATATGTGTCTATTACAGGTCACATGTACACATATATGTGTCTGTTACAGGTCACATATACACATATAAACATGTACACATATATGTGTCTATTACAGGTCACATGTACACATGTACACATATATGTGTCTATTACAGGTCACATGTACACATATATGTGTCTGTTACAGGTCACATGTACACATATATGTGTCTATTACAGGTCACATGTACACATATATGTGTCTGTTACAGGTCACATGTACACATATATGTGTCTGTTACAGGTCACATGTACACATGTACACATATATGTGTCTGTTACAGGTCACATGTACACATATATGTGTCTGTTACAGGTCACATGTACACATATATGTGTCTGTTACAGGTCACATGTACACATATATGTGTCTGTTACAGGTCACATGTACACATATATGTGTCTGTTACAGGTCACATGTACACAACAGAGCAGATTGAGGCTCTCATTTGGGTTGCCAGTTTGTTAGAAAAAAACAAAAACAAAATGTCACCAAAAATGTTACAAGACGAAATGCACCAGACATTTGTGCAGGTACAAAAATGAGAAGACAGTTTCTACCTAAACCCCAGCAAGTGGATTGCATCAGTAATCAGTGCTTAGGAGGAAGATTCTGCCAACACAGGTGTGACTGTAATGATATTACATACGGCCCCTTTAAAGGACCCTGCACTTGCCTGTAGATTAGTTTTATGATTTTCTCCTGATGGTGTCTTTACAACTGTGTAAACGCCACATGACCGAGAAGTCTCTTCTCAAACCTGAGATCAAAGCAGATCGTCTCCAAGAGCCTTCTACTGTGCTGTGTTTCATACTTTTAGTTTCTCTTTGATAATGTCCAGTTTGTGTTTCCTGTCTCCTGCAGAAGATAAACATTTTTATCTATCGTTACGTACAAAACTATTATTTTAAATCCTACACAAATATTACAAGTGTTCAGAAATAACCGCGCCTCGACTTTGATCCTGTTTATTGGTCATAAAGTAGCGCCGCACACTTGTTGCTATTTCGTTTGGTATTTGCAGCATAAACTATTAATGTCACTGTTGCAATGTGAATAGGGCTCTAAATAAAAAGCAGGTTACTACCCCGACCGGCCAATGGCAGGGCCGGCCCGAGGGGTGATGTAAGCCCATGTATTTTGAGCCTTGCACACGCACATACTGTTCTGAGCAGTGCGCGCCGCGTCTGTCTGCTAACCTTACACCACGGTTCATCACAGGAACCAGCACGTCACAGGGACCCGCACATCACAGGGACCAGCACGTCACAGGGACCAGCACATCACAGGGACCAGCACGTCACAGGGACCAGCACATCACAGGGACCAGCACGTCACAGGGACCAGCACATCACAGGGACCAGCACATCACAGGAACCAGCACGTCACAGGGACCAGCACATCACAGGGACCAGCACGTCACAGGGACCAGCACATCACAGGGACCAGCACATCACAGGGACCAGCACATCACAGGGACCAGCACAGAAACATCAGCTTTGAGAAGTATCTGCTGCTGATGGTGGATTCAAGTCACGTCTGAGGCCTCATGTTCTCGAGGTTTAACCACGTTACAAGAGTCAACAAACGCAGAGGTGTCTTTAAGTCCATCTACAACAATCACAACTTCTGCCACAAATAAAACTTTAAAAATGCAACAGCAACTAGACACATTTGTCTGGGATTCTTAGAGATTTGCAAACTCTGAACCAGGGACCCTTCAACCTCCCCCAGCCATGTGTGAATTCATAGATATGTAGATATTTTATTGATCCCCAATAGAAAAATTCAAATGTCCAGCAGCAGAAAGACATGCGTCCATTCACATAAACCAATAAATACATCATTCGAAAAGTCACTAACAGTAGTAAAACAGTATTTTAGGTTCCAGCAGCAGGTGGTGATGAGCTGCTTCCTCTGGTTGATGTTAGCAGAGTGTGCTTGGTTCGGACCATTTTCACCGCTCTGGTTCAGATTCTTTAAAAGTGTGTATTTTGTACTGGTTTGTGTCTGGTACTGGTCTATGTGTCTTGTACTGGTGTGTATCTGGTACTGGTCTGTGTATCTTGTACTGGTGTGTAACTGGTACTGTTCTTTGTGTCTTGTATGGGTCTGTGTATCTGGTACTGGTCTGTGTTTTTGGTACTGGTCACTGGTCCTCCTTCTCCTTGTGTTTGCTGAGGACTGGACTCCCACTGTCCCGTCTCCACTCTGTCCTAGTTTGGTCAGTGCAGGACAAGTGTGCGTGTCACAGTTAGACGCACACTCACACATGTTCAGAGGGCTGTCCGGGGCTGGGGGGGTGATAGGGGGTGGTGGTGAGGGGGGTTGATGTGGGGGGAGTCGCTCTGGCCTTCTTCCTTCACTCGGCTGCAGCTGTTGATCAACTCTGAGACTGTGTGAAAGTGTGAGCTCAGAGTGTTGCATCACCGCCTCCTCGCTGGGACAGGTCTAATGGGACCTACAGAGACACTACCACCTTTAAAATACACTGTTTTTGTTCAAATGTATCAAAAACTAGACTTAGATGTAACTCTCTCTTTCACCACCAGATGGCAGTGTTGCTCATTATCATCTGATACCTCAATGTTTATCCATTCCTTATACAGCATCTATAAAAAGACATTTCATTTGAATTCAATGATCTTTGTGCTTCGCCTTAAATCACAACAGCAGTCGTCTCAGAGAACTTTCCAGAGTTGTGGATTCACCAACTATAGGTCTTTGTTTACACCTGCGTGTGCATGCGCCCCTCGCTGAGTGGCAAAAAGACAGAGTGGCCCATACTGGAGCAGGGATGCGACGAGTACTTTTAAAAGACTCAGTGGGCGAATAGCACTGTATATAAGCACTTTATGAAACCGAACTGAACAGATTCAAAGCCCATATGAGACCTGGGATGACGAGAGAAAACATTGGTCAGACTCACCTCTGTCTGGGCACCGATCTACTGGGACTGAGACTCAGGGACATGTATTCTTACTTCATAGAAAACCCGGGACCTTCACTCAAGAAGGGTCCGTGGTGAAAATCCATTTCTCGCATTTTTCACTACGGTAAAGTGGCCCTGATTTTTTCTCCCCTCATCCCCCCGGCTTCCCGTTCTACGTTTACCGTAGGTAATAGCATAAAAGGGCAATACCTTTATCGCGACCATTTTTCGCTGTTCTTTTCCGAAATAATTAGAAAAAAACGTAAACTGTCCCCAGCGGGCTGTATAACCAACAACACAACAAGAACGGACCATTTGATTTAGTAAAACCTCTCTACAAGCATCTAAAACTAGCTAACTCTCTAGCATCCAAGGATTTTCAAGGATTTTCAAGGATCCAAGACTGAGGCTATAGATCCAGGACTGAGGCTGTAGATCCAGGACTGAGGCTGTAGATCCAGGACTGAGGCTGTAGATCCAGGACTGAGGCTGTAGATCCAGGACTGAGGCTGTAGATCCAGGACTGAGGCTGTAGATCCAGGACTGAGGCTGTAGATCCAGGACTGAGGCTGTAGACCCAGGACTGAGGCTGTAGACCCAGGAGTGAGGCTGTAGATCCATCCTCATCTTAGAAATGTCTGTATTTGGACGCGTTGCATTAACTCACTCATGTTATTAATTATGCAGAATACAATCCTTCTGCACTGGTTCCTTTGTATGATTTTAGCCACGTGAAGCAAATGGAAAGTTCACAGAAAACATAGTGCTTCATATGAGGGCGTGTTTTTTTAAAACACAGTTCAATTGGATCCAGATTTGTCGAAGTAGTTTGTTTTCATAGCCTCAGTCCTGGGTCTACAGCCTCAGTCCTGGATCTTCAGCCTCAGTCCTGGATCTTCAGCCTCAGTCCTGGGTCTACAGCCTCAGTCCTGGATCTTCAGCCTCAGCCTCAGTCCTGGAATTTCAGCCTCAGTCCTGGATCTGCCTTTTTGTGGGAGCGGATCCCTCTCATCATGGGCACCCCCTGTGTTTCTGAGGGGTTTCTCTCTGATGTAGGAGGGTCTAAGGGCAGTGGTCAACCCTCTGGACCAATGACAATTGCTTGTTTGTTATGATGCATTTCCTGTGTTCTGTTTTTGGTGAATCCACAACTTTTTAAAATCCTCCGAGACAACTGTGTGATTTAGAGCGATACACAAATACATCTCTCCATCCATTTTCTTCCTCTTAATCCATTTCTGGGTGTGTGGACAGAGCACCAGCCCCTCACTGATCCTCCTGCAGGTGGTGAGTCCACAGGAGGACGGCTGCTCTAGTTTGATCTTTCAACGGGGGCTTAAGGAAAACTGGGGTGTCTTGCCCAAGGACACAACGACAGCAGAGTTGGTGGAGAAGGTCTCGTGGGGGGTCGAATCCACGGCCTTTAGGCTCAAAGGCCTAAGTTCTACCAACTGAGCCACTGTCGCCCCAAAACACAAATACATTGAAATATACACATGACTCTGCCTGTCTTCTATGACAGTATAGAGTGTAACTATGAGGTCCAAGATGGTCCTGGTTTAGATTCCACCTCCATCCCTGTCTGTGTGGAGTTTGCATGTTCTCCCTCAGGTGCTCCGGTCTTTCTGGGTCTTGTAGGTCTGGCATGTGCCTTCTGTATGGCGACCTCGCTCCCATCTCTGTGTGGAGGGAGAGACAAATGCCCACAACAAATGTAAAGAGCTTTGTGACTCTGGTCTGTGAAAGGCGCAATATAAATGCTGGACCATGACTGTCGCCCCCTGCAGGACACTCTGTCTATTCTGGAAAACAGTTTCAGTGACAGACTTATTCACCCTCGCTGTGTGAACGAGAGGTTCCGCAGGTCTTTCCTTCCTGCTGCTGTCAGACTGTACAATGAGAACTGCTGAGCCTGTAAATGTCATTCATCTGTATTTAAGTAAATATTAAAATCATGTGTAATGTGCAAAACTGCAACTTCAGAATGTCCACTGAAAGTCACTTTTTTTACTTATTATACGGCTCTATAAGTACAGCAGGTGTCTCAAACCTTTTTCACCCAGAGAACTACTTTCCCGGGACAAAAAAGGCAGAGAGCTACTCCTTTGAGCGGCCCTGGGAAAATAATTGGTGATATATTGGTGTGAAAAAGCCTGATATTGGGTACAGTCATTATCTATCATCACATATTTGTTGTTAGTGACACAGTAACTGCATTTACAAATATAAATAATGATAATGAATAATACAATCGAAAATACTAAGCATAATATTTGATTTGTTAATTTCTAAATCCTTTGGGGAGCTACCTGGAAGGGGCTGGCGAGCTACTGGTGGCTGGCGAGCTACTGGTGGCTCCCGAGCTACAGGTTGGAGACCCCTGATGAACAGTATATAACTCTGCACTAAATATATATACATTTTGAAAAACTGGTTTTGAAGCATTTACAACATTTACAGCTAGCTAAAAAAAACATAGCAGCTACTTACTTATTTTGTATATTTTGTGTGCTCCCTGTGTGCTCTTACTACTGTCCTGTTTGTGCGCTGCAACATTGAAATTTCCCACTGTGGGGCGATTAAAGGATCTCTATCTTATCTTAAAAGCCTCACTTACTGGCCTCAGTGTGGGGAGCAGAGAGAGCAGAGAGAGCAGAGAGAGCAGAGAGAGCAGAGAGAGCAGAGAGAGCAGAGAGAGCGGAGAGAGCAGGGAGAGCAGAGAGAGCAGAGAGAGCAGAGAGATCAGAGAGAGAGCAGAGAGCAGAGAGCAGAGAGAGCAGAGAGCAGAGAGAGCAGAGAGAGCAGAGAGATCAGAGAGAGCAGAGAGAGCAGAGAGAGCAGAGAGAGCAGAGAGAGCAGAGAGAGCGGAGAGAGCAGGGAGAGCAGAGAGAGCAGAGAGAGCAGAGAGAGCAGAGAGATCAGAGAGAGAGCAGAGAGAGCAGAGAGCAGAGAGAGCAGAGAGCAGAGAGAGCAGAGAGAGCAGAGAGAGCAGAGAGAGCAGAGAGAGAGCAGAGAGCAGAGAGCAGAGAGAGCAGAGAGAGCAGAGAGAGCAGAGAGATCAGAGAGAGCAGAGAGAGCAGAGAGAGCAGAGAGATCAGAGAGAGCAGAGAGCAGAGAGAGCAGAGAGCAGAGAGAGAGAGAGAACAGAGCGAGCAGAGAGAGCAGAGAGAGCAGAGAGAGAGAGAGAACAGAGAGAGCAGAGAGAGCAGAGAGATCAGAGATCAGAGAGAGCAGAGAGCAGAGAGAGCAGAGAGAGCAGAGAGAGAGAGAGAACAGAGAGAGCAGAGAGATCAGAGAGAGCAGAGAGATCAGAGAGAGAGAGAGAACAGAGAGAGCAGAGAGAGCAGAGAGAGCAGAGAGATCAGAGAGAGAGAGAGAGCAGAGAGAGCAGAGAGAGCAGAGAGAGCAGAGAGAGCAGAGAGAGTAGAGAGAGCAGAGAGAGCAGAGAGAGCAGAGAGAGCAGAGAGAGCAGAGAGAGCAGAGAGAGCAGAGAGAGAGAGAGAACAGAGAGAGCAGAGAGAGCAGAGAGAGCAGAGAGAGCAGAGAGAGAGAGAGAACAGAGAGAGCAGAGAGAGCAGAGAGAGCAGAGCTCCCACAGCCTGATGAAGACGTTGCGGTTTACGTCACTCATGTCCTGTGACTTTTATCCTTGTGCTGTTTGAGAAGAGCTGAAAGTTTATCCCGGTCCTAAAACAGCCGTCGGTTGCCAAGTAAACCTCCTCGTCATCCCAACTATTTAGTGTGTTCCCAGAAGCACATAGGTGTCAGCTGCAGGCTCATCCCCAGCAGGAGGGAGCATGTGCACAAATCTGTGGCAAATTATCACCTATGACTGAAGCAAGCAGAGACCAGAGAGAGACCAGAGACCAGAGAGAGACCAGAGAGAGACCAGAGACCAGAGAGAGACCGGAGAGAGACCAGAGACCAGTGACCAGAGAGAGACCAGAGAGAGACCGGAGAGAGACCAGACCCAGACGTTACATGCAGGGAAATGATAATTGAGCGGAGTGTACTGATGGCTAAGGCCAGGCTAGTTCAGACCTGGTTCAGACCTGGTTCAGACCTGGTTCAGACCTGGTTCAGAGCTGGTTCAGACCTGGTTCAGACCTGGTTCAGATCTGTTTCAGATCTGGTTTATATCTGTCTCATTCCCAGTTCAGATTGTGTCTCATCAAAGATTGAATAAATGAATCTGAATCTGATCACTGGCTAAAACTCTACAAGTTCAGTCCTTATTTGAAAAGCACAGTGCGCAGCAACATTAAGCTCAAAGACGGATATATTCTGCACAGAGAGAATCTCTGCAGTGTCAGGGCTCACGACGAAACAATACAGTAACATACAATCAAAATGCACCTGGAGGAGAGTACAGTAGCATAAAGAACAAGTTTGTGAGGATGTATTTGTGGGTGTGTGTGTGTATGTGTGTGTGTGTGTGTGTGTGTGCACCTGCATGTGTGTGTGTGTGTGTATGTGTGTGTGTGTGTGTGTGTGTGTGTGTACGTCTGTGTGTACCTGCATGTGTGTGTGTGTGCATGTACGTGTGTTTTTGTGTGTGTGTGTGTGTGTGCACCTGCATGTGTGTGCGTGTGTTTTTGTGTGTGTGTCAATTTTTGATGAGAAGCTGTAAAAGTCATAAGTAAAGCTTGGATTTCACTCCTCTGTGAGTTCTCTCTGCTGCATGTGACTGATAATATCCGTCATGTAAGATTTCAGCGAACACACAGAAAACATGCATCCTCTGCTGCAGGGTTCTCTCCCTCTCTCTCTCTCTCGTTCTGATGTCTCACCTGTGTGGCTTTATGGATGTTCCATTGATTATAAAGTGTTTTATTGAACGATTAATGGTCACACTAACACTAACACTTTCCTACCTTATCAAGAGTTGTTCATTCCAGGGTCCTCCTTCAGTCTCTGCCTCCTGCCCTCTTCCTGAGCTCCTGCCATCATCACACGGACCGACCAGCTGGTCTTGTGGTCTCGCTCAGCCTCTGGTCTCTCTCTGGTGTCTCTCTCTCTTTCTCTGGTCTCTCTCTGGTGGTCTCTCTCTCTTTCTCTGGCCTCTCTCTGGTCCCTCCCTGGTCTCTCTCTCTCTTTCTCTGGCCTCTCTCTGGTCCCTCCCTGGTCTCTCTCTCTCCTTCTCTGGTCTCTCTCTGGTCCCTCCCTGGTCTCTCTCTCTCCTTCTCTGGTCGGTCTCTCTCTGGTCCCTCCCTGGTCTCTCTCTGGTATCTCTCTGGTATCTCTTGTCCCTCCTCAGGACTCCCCCAGATTTAAACATTGAAGAAGCCTGTCTCACATTTTCAAGAAGACGCCGCCTCTGGCCCGCCCGGCTGGCCCGCTTGGCTGGCCCGGCCGGCTGGTCCTGTTGTCTCCCTCAGCCTCTGCAGCAGTTGTAGGTTTTGGACGTGCCACTCTGTTTGACGGGCAGTCCGCAGCGGTCCGGGGAATAGTAAGTGAAATGTGCAGAATTCCTCGGCCGTGTGTCAGGTGAGGTGGAATGTCTCTGAGGCATGTGAGCGACTGGAGCCCGGGCCCCGGAGCCACAGCCAGGCCCCGCACCAGCACATAGTGGGCATAGCTGCAGCCCCTCATCGGCGCGCTAATCGATCCAACATGCCGCTCGCTGGCAGCAAATAAAAATGCCATGACAGACATTTCAGCACTCGCTCTGTAGGTACTGCTCTGACACCGGCTCATTAGAGCAATAACACTTGATGGAGCTTTCTCTTGGATCAATCGTGATGATGTTGCAGTGGATCTGCTCGTCCACATCCACTGAGAGAAGTGGAGCTAAGGAAATACAGACTGGAAGAACTAAGATCGCTCAAAGTCCTCCCACTGTTGCTCAGTGGCAACAGCAATCAGATTCAGATTCAGACTTCTTTATTCATCCCACCAGCGGAAATTCGTTTGAGCAGCACATACAATAAAAATACATAAATGAAACAGAAAATAAGCGATATGATATGAAGTGGAACCCCATACTAATGACATAAAACAACAATAAAGCTCAGATCAAAGTCCACATCACCACCAGCTACAGAGAGTTCAGGCTAAGAGAGGTTGGGACAAAAGATTTTAAGTGACGATTGGTTTTACAATATGGTGCAACATAACGTCGTCCTGATGGAAGTGAACTCATCATTCAAAACATGATCAGTGGACTTTATGATGCCAGCCTTTCTCACAATCTGCTGGTTACAGAGACCAGAGAGAGACCAGAGAGACCAGAGAGAGACCACAGAGACCAGAGAGAGACCACAGAGACCAGAGAGATACCACAGAGACCAGAGAGAGACCCGAGAGAGACCACAGAGACCAGAGACCAGAGAGAGACCCGAGAGAGACCACAGAGACCAGAGAGAGACCAGAGAGAGACCAGAGAGAGACCACAGAGACCAGAGAGAGACCAGAGAGAGACCACAGAGACCAGAGAGAGACCCAAGAGAGACCACAGAGACCAGAGAGAGACCAGAGAGAGACCAGAGAGAGACCACAGAGACCAGAGAGAGACCAGAGAGAGACCAGAGAGAGACCACAGAGAGACCAGAGAGAGAGACCACAGAGACCAGAGAGAGACCAGAGAGAGACCACAGAGACCAGAGAGAGACCAGAGACCAGAGAGAGATCAGAGAGAGGCCAGCTGACAGTTCCCTTTATCCAATTCCTGTGACTTTTGAACAGATGTGCACAATTCAATTAGACTGTTTTTGTCTTTGTGTGAGAGACTAGGGAGCCAGCAGATAAAGGAGAAGCACAAAATGCTCTCAATGAAGGCCTGATAAAACCAAGACAGAATTGCCCCTGGTGGGATAAATAAAGTAGTCTGAATTTGAATCAGTAAATCAGCCACACTGCCAATGCTCAATCTAGCATTGTCTTGCATCTGGGCTCATATTGCTAGGAAGCTTCATTCGTGCAGCAACCCTCCTCCTCCCCATCTCTGACTCGTTCCAGACCAGCTCTTTCACCCTTCTCCGAGCTCCCGTTGTGGACCCGGGGGATTTCATCTCATAATCTTTATCTACATTTCCACTTCTGTAATTGTCAAAAAATGCTCTGCCTTGGTCTAAGCACCAAATCTTAACCACATTTCTCGTACAGTTTGTAATCAATGTAATCTTGCAAATATCGACTTCATTCCATACCATTCCATTCCATCTTCTTCCGCTTCATCCGTTGCCGGGTCGCGGGGGCAGCAGTCTAAGCAGAGACGCCCAGACTTCCCTATCCACACACACCTCCCCCAGCTCGTCTGGGGGGACCCCAAGGCGTTCCCAGGCCAGCTGAGAGACATAGTCCGTCCAGCGTGTCCTGGGTCTTCCCCGGGGCCTCCTCCCGGTGGGTAAGTAATGTTTATTTATATACCACCTTTTCACTGCAGATCTGAGTCTCAAAGCGGTTTACAATTGTTATTTTTGGGCATTTCCTCTCAGAGATGGGAGCGGGGTCGCCAAACAGGAGGCGCATGCCAGACCAATTGGACATATTTTTAGTGGTAGGGGAAACCGGAGTACCCGGAGGAAACCTACGCAGACACGGGGAGAACATGCAAACTCCACTCAGAAAGGCCTTGGGCCGACCGGGATTCGAACCCAGGACCTTCTTGCTGAGAGGCGAGAGTGCTAACCCCTCAGTCACCGTGCCGCCGGTGGGACGTGCCCGGAACACCTCCCCAGGGAGGCGTCCAGGAGGCATCCGGAACAGATGCCCGAGCCACATCAACTGGTTCCCCTCGACTTGAAGGAGCAGCGGCTCTACTCCGAGCTCCTCCCGTGTGACTGAGCTCCTCACCCTATCTCTAAGGGAGCGCCCAGCCACTCAGCCAAGGAAGCTCATTTCGACCGCTTGTATCCGCGATCTCGTTCTTTTGGTCATTACCCAAAGTTCATGACCATAGGTGAGGAAGGGAACAAAGATTGACCGGTAAATCGAGAGCTTTGCCTTTCGGCTCAGCTCCCTCTTTACCACAACGGTCCGATACAGCGACCGCATCACTGCGCACGCTGCACCGATCCGCCTGTCAATCTCACGCTCCATTCTTCCCTCACTCGTGAACAAGACCCCGAGATACTTGAACTCCTCCACTTGAGGAAGGACCTCTCCACCCACCTGAAGAGGGCAAGGCACCTTTTTCCGGTCGAGCACCATGGCCTCGGATTTGGAGGTGCTGATTCTCATCCCAGCCGCTTCACACTCGGCTGCAAACCGTCCCAGTGCATGTTGCAGGTCCTGGTTCGTTGGAGCCTACAGGACAACATCATCCGCAAATAGCAGAGATGAAATCCTGTGGTCTCCGAACCGGACCCACTCCGACCCCTGGCTGCGCCTAGAAATTCTGTCCATGAACACAGTGAACAGAACCGGTGACAAAGGGCAGCCTTGGCGGAGGCCAACATGCACCGGGAACATTGACCTCAGAGTTGTCTACTAAAACCTGAATCAAACCCCAAATTTCAGATCAGACAAAGACAGAAGAGAGCGACAGAACAAGAGGTGGGGCAGGTGGAGGTCTCTTCTTTAGGTTCAGTTTTCTTCAGATTGTTATATTTGAGAGCAACACATACTTTATACTTGAGGAGGTAGAAGTAAAACACATTTATAAACGTCAACCTCTTCATTGCATGAATAAATTACGTGGAGCTGTTGATGCTGCAGTGAACACATTGGACGACCTCCAACTTGCACTGGGACGGTTTGATTATCACTGGGTTGATAATCAGGACGTCCAAGTCCTCTGGCCTGGTTCTGGACCTTTTTGTCCACATGAATTAAGTCGTAATGCCTAAAGATGCTGTGACTCTCTTCCAGGCCTGTGGGTGGCGCTGTGTGGAAGTCTGGCCATCAGACAGACTTAAGCAGGACACACACAAAACGTACAGCTCCCGTTGATGTTAGTTCTCAGAATCTCTTCAGACACAACACCCACAGAGCGATGTGCACGTCCTCCAGAACCTGGTTTAAAAATGTATGATTTCACAGCTCCAAAACGCCGGCTTCCCAAGGATAATATACTGGATCTCTCTGATCTCTCTCTGCTCTCTTTCTGATTCAGAGAGAGTCTGGTCTGTCTAGTATTATCTCTCTGATCTCTCTCTCTCTGGTCTCTCTCCTCCTCGTGTCCCTCTCTGATATTTCTCTGGTCTCTACCAGGTCTCTCTCACTCTCTCTCTCTCTTTTTCTGGTCCCTCTCTTGTCCGTCTCTTGTCTCTGTCTGGTCTCCCTCTGGTCTCTCTCTGATCTCTCTCTCTCGCTGGTATCTCTTGTATCTAGTATTTGCTCCCTTCATGTTCTCACAACATGTTTGTGCCTCCTGTGTAGCTGTATGTGTCTGTTCTGTGCACGAATGAGGAGGGGGTCAGTTGGAGACCTCCCCCAACACACACACACACACACACACACACACACACACACACACACACACACACACACACACACACACACACACACACACTCACAGGACCCTCGTGGCTGCTCTGCTGGCCCTTGCAGCTGCTGTCACACCAGTCTTCTCTACTCTCGCAGTCGGCTTGGAGTCTCCCCTCTCGCTCCTTCTGCTCCTCTCCTCCTCCTCCTCCTCTGCTCCTTCTGCTCCTCTGCTCATGGTCCCCGCACATGGTTTCGTCCCTGGGCTCCGGGCGCAGTGACCGCTGACCATGAGCTGTCTGGATGTTATGTACCCGGCTTATGGACATTACACAGCGTACGGCCCCAGTGCTCCAGCCTTCATCAACAGCCTACAGGTAAGACTGCTCTGTGGGACTGCTCTGTGTGGGACTGCTCTGTGGGACTGCTCTGTGTGGGACTGCTCTGTGGGACTGCTCTGTGTGGGACTGCTCTGTGGGACTGCTCTGTGTGGGACTGCTCTGTGGGACTGCTCTGTGTGGGACTGCTCTGTGTGGACTGCTCTGTGTGGGACTGCTCTGTGGGACTGCTCTGTGTGGGACTGCTCTGTGAGACCACTCTGTGTGGGACTGCTCTGTGGGACTGCTCTGTGTGGGACTGCTCTGTGGGACTGCTCTGTGGGACTGCTCTGTGTGGGACTGCTCTGTGGGACCGCTCTGTGTGGGACTGCTCTGTGCGACTGCTCTGTGTGGGACTGCTCTGTGGGACTGCTCTGTGGGACTGCTCTGTGTGGGACTGCTCTGTGGGACTGCTCTGTGGGACTGCTTTGTGTGGGACTGCTCTGTGGGACTGCTCTGTGTGGGACTGCTCTGGGACTGCTCTGTGTGGGACTGCTCTGTGTGGGACTGCTCTGTGGGTGGGACTGCTCTGTGTGGGACTGCTTTGACTGCTCTGTGTGGGACTGCTCTGTGGGACTGCTCTGTGTGACTGCTTGTGGGACTGCTCTGTGTGGGACTGCTCTGTGGGGTGGGACTGCTGCTGTGTGGGACTGCTCTGTGGACTGCTCTGTGGGGACTGCTCTGTGGGACTGCTGGGACTGCTCTGTGGGGACTGCTCTGTGGGACTGCTCTGTGGGACTGCTCTGTGGGGACTGCTCTGTGGGACTGCTCTGTGGGACTGCTGCTCTTGTGGGACTGCTCTGTGGGGACTGCTCTGTGTGGACTGCTCTGTGGAGACTGCTCTTTGTGGGACTGCTCTGTGTGGGACCGCTCTGTGGGACTGCTCTGTGGGACTGCTCTGTGGGACTGCTCTTTGTGGGACTGCTCTGTGTGGGACTGCTCTGTGGGACTGCTCTGTGGGACTGCTCTGTGGGACTGCTCTTTGTGGGACTGCCTCTGTGTGGGACTGCTCTGTGGGACTGCTCTTTGTGGGACTGCTCTGTGTGGGACCGCTCTGTGGGACTGCTCTGTGGGACTGCTCTGTGTGGGACCGCTCTGTGGGACTGCTCTGTGGGACTGCTCTGTGGGACCGCTCTGTGTGGGACTGCTCTGTGGGACTGCTCTGTGTGGGACTGCTCTGTGTGGGACTGCTCAATTCAATGAATTTTAGTATAGCCCTAAATCACAACAGCAATTATCTCCCAGGACTTTACAAACCTATCATTTTGCCAACACAGATCAGAGAATCAAACAGGTCAAACACAAACAACAGAACGATTAAAAACACATTGATCCATAAGGCGCAGATGACCAAAGTCTATAAATGTTGATAAAGTCCATTAATGTTGTGTCCATGTGTCCTGGATCATCTGCAGAGAACTGATCTGCAAACAAGATCCACTTAGATTGTGTGTCTACGAACTTGCACCTTCTTTCTGTTCAATTCCATTGAATTTATTTTTGTATCGCCCTAAATTTACAACAGTAGTTATGTGGGAGGACTTGAAACGGTTGATTCGCCAACGCAGATCAGAGAATCAAACACAAGAAATGCAATGAGAGAAAAACACACAGAGCCGTTGGATCGGACGTTGCAAATTATCCTTGGCCATAAATGTTGTAGTGTTTCACATGCTGATTGTGTACACTTGTTCCGAGCAAGCAATCAATAAATACATTTATAAATGTTGTTGAATGTTGCGTGTCGTGGATCCTCTGCAGAAAACTGATCTGAGCTCTGCAAACAAGATCCATTTAGATTCTCTGTGTGTACGAACTTACGTCTTCTTCCTGTTGTTTTGGTGATTGGGGAAAAATGTAAAAAGTCAGAATATGGTGATTTATGTTTAAGCTGCAAGTAAAGTTTAGTGCCCGACTCGGGGAATTGGTTTTGCAGAAAGAAAACATCTACAATCACTATGCTATCACAATGAATACAATGAATTTCTCCATTGTGAGAGAATAAAGTTTCTCTCTCTCTCTGAAGATGGACGAGAGGAGGTGATGTCACGAAGCGGGTTTAAGCCCAGTACAAATGTTCTACGCTGTAACAAAGGACACAGACGCTTTTGGGTTCAAGTAACAGAAACACAGCTCTACCGATATAATAATTAAAATAGATGGATAGATACTTTATTTATCCTTAATTCAATGCAATTGGACGACTGTGAATGATGTAATAGAACATGAAATGACCATGGAGACATGAATCATTACTTCATCTCGTTGAGTTGACCACTTTATGTCTGTATACAAGGTTTTTGAGTCTTGGGTTAGCTTACCCTAACCCTTGGCTTGAGTCTACAATGTAAAACTCTTGAATTGTTTTTGAATCTGTATTTTCAGTGCCTCACTTGTTAAAGCTGCAGTGTGTATTTTTCTAAATGTTCTTTTTTCGTCTATTAACCATTTTACACCATTGTCCCTTGTCAGAAAGTAAGCTGGATTTGTTGCTTATTTAGTCATGGGTTAAAGACGCAGTTAGCGATGTTGTTAGCTTAGCCGTAGCACCACTCTGGAAACCACTCCCCCCTCCCCTCCCTCTCCACCAAACCAAACATCCAGCATTTTCTTTTCTTTGTCACAGGGAGAGTGGGCGGCAAACGTGAAATTGGCATTTTCTGTTCAGTCATTTTAGGTTTTAGAAAGTCTGATAACTCTGGTGCACTCGCGAGAAACAGGAAGAGGGTGAAGGCGGTAGACACATCCCATTGGTTCGTTGGGAATGAACGAATCCCATTGGTTTATTTTTATCGGTCCTCTCCAAAATATTTTGTATTCATTTTTGGAGACTATAGACATCTGGTCAATTCCCTTACTATTTGAAAACACATGATAACTTGATACTTTTAGGGTTTAGGGACATTTTCCCACAATATATATAAAAAAAAATGCATCTGGAAATAATCACTGACTGCATTTTTAAGTCATTTTAAATCTGGAGTACCTGAATTTCCGACGATTCAAAAAGGATTGTTCCACTCCATCACCAAAACACAGTGGCTCAGTTGGTTGAGGAATAGTCAGTGGTTAGAGCAATGGTGTTTGAACCTAATGGTTGTGGGTTCGATCCCCCCACGACTCATCTCACCTGCTCCCATTGACTTCTGCTGTTGCTGTGTCCAAGGGAGAGACACCTAACCCCACTTTGCCTGAAGCCCCCACTGAAACCAAGGCTGTGTTTTTATTTACGAGAGCAGCCCTCCTCCTGTCGACAAAGAGAGTGAAAATGGCAGCTCTCATTGTCGCTCCCTCGACCCAGAACTGGACACATGAAGAGGATGAACATGAATGAATGAATTGCATAATAAAGTAGATCCTGCTTGCACTGCTCACAGCTGTTTTATACAAACAAACACTGTTATAGATAGTGTTTAGTTTACACTTCACATATACACATCTCCAGAGGCTGAACCTTTTCAGGACCAGAGCTGGAAGCAGGCACATGATTTTAGTGGTCGGGGAAAACCTGCACCTGGAGGAAACCTAAACACACACAGAGAACATGCAAACTCCACTCAGAAAGACCCTGCTCCGGGATTCGAACCCAGAGCCTTGTTGCTGAGCGTGTATACAACGTCTTAAAGGGGACAGTGTTATTGTCGTGAGGTGAGACAAAGGAGGACTCAAAAGCAGGAATGCCACAATAATGATTAAATAAAATAAAGTCCAGGTGAAAATAAAACGCAAAAAATCCTACATCGGAACCAGGAACGAAGACAGACAAAGACAATACGATGGACCAGAAACAAGGGGAGAGGAGCACAGGTACATATAGACACAGGTACATGAGGGCCCTGTCCCGATACCCACACTGCACCTTACACTCCTCTACGAAGTGTGCATTTGTTTGAAGTGCGCAAAAGGCGGAATCGGGACATTTTACGATACGTCATCAACTAGTCAAGACATGGTCATTTTCAGACTTATACTTTATAAAAAATAAAGGTCATTTCGTCCGACCCTGTGAGAAACAAAAGCAGTAGATAATGAGTTGCTCCACACACGTTAAAATAAAAGTATTCTAAGTATTCTTGGGTTTCATTAAACTGGCCACTAGGGGGCGAATGAGCAGAGGTGGGACAGATTTGGTCCCATTGAAAACCATGTAAAGTCTGTTTTGGAGTCAAAGGCTCTCCTCCTGTGCGGTGTACGGTTGTTGGAACAGTCTTAATCGGGGACACTCAATTCTAAGGGAGTAATAACAAATATTTCTCAAAAGAGTCTTGATGTCGAGCATTTTTGGGAAAAAAACAGAATAAATTGCTGCGTTTCATTGGGGTGGCCTGCAGGGGGCGCTTATCTGGGAAAGCCTTGATCCACCTCGCCCGCCTCATTCCAGTGATTTTTTCAAAGTGTCCTCCTTTATCTGAGACCACAGTTGGAACATGAACAAACTCTGGTCTTTCTCTGTATTTGTGCGGTTGCTACAAGCGTACACCGCACAAAAAGATGGCATTTTGACAGCTCTTCTTCTTCTACTATATCTCCGTGTATAAACCACTTCTTCTTCTACTATATATCTGTGTATGTAAACCCAGCAGACTGAACCACCAGGATACGTCACGTCCTGTCCTACGTTTGTTGTTCGCGCCACTGCCCTGACGTCATATGGAACCCAAGAAAATTGGTTATTCGTAATTAGAGATAGCTGTATAATTTTAAGTTAAATGTGGGTAACTAACTGTTATCCCTCGACCCAGAGCGGGGCGGGGCCAAAGACCTCCCTGGAGAATTGGGACACCCTACGCACTCGCACCCATCATCGGGAACGCGCAAATGAGGGGAGAAACACATCATGGTAGGGCAGACGATCAACACAGGGGAACAAAACAGGAAGTCAAACTGAAACCAAATTAACTGAGAACTGATATCAAAATAAAACCAAAGTACGAAATAACACAAAATCCACACCGTGACAGTTAAAGGACTCTGTTTGTGAATGTGGCAGAGCACAGCAGTTATTCAGCTCTTATTAAAGCTGGGCAACCTAAATTAAAGAAGCAGTATGTAAAAATGTGGCCAAAAGTGGTACTGCAGCCTCTCCCACTCTCCCTGACTCAGGTTGCCAGATATGCAGACGAATCCAGCTGGGACCATAACAGCTGAATAGACAAGAGTTTTGTCAACAACAAATCTATAACCAACACCTTTTTCACAAAGATAGAAATCCTGGTTTTATTCCTTGTTTTGTCAGAATCATAACAACACCTTTTATAGTTCTGCGCCACATGGTACTTTACCAGTGAGATTAGCTCCACACGGTGAGCTCTGGCGCTCAGATCACAGACTTTCTGATTGGTGAAACGGTGGAGGGCGGGACATTGAAATGAAAACAATAACAAGATTTAGGGGCTGTAAAACTCATTTTGAAATTAGAATATCTCGGCTGAACTTTGTGATCATTTAAACGAAGTATTGGAAAAGAGCATGTTTTATTAATGCCTTTTGACAGATTATGGCCACTTGACATGAAAATCTTTAGCCTGGCCTTATCCATTCATACACTCCGCTCAATCATCATTTCACTGCATGTAACGTCTGGGTCTGGTCCCTGTGTTTGCGATTACAACCTGTTGAATTCTCTCCGACCAATCAGAGAGCGCGGGAGGCGGGTGTTGTAGTTAAATGTGGGTGACGTCAAGAGTTTGCGTCGAAAGGGAAGGTTGTAGTTTGGCAGTGGTGAGAAATGCGAGAAATGCGAGCAAAAGGAATGTTTAGCAAATGTAATCGCTGGCAAAAATTGTGGCGCTACTCCCCACGGGCTCTGTTAGCAGCAAAAGAGATGACTAGGCTAAATGCTAAAGCTAGGCTAAATGCTAAATCTCTTTGAGCTGAGAGCTGATTGGCCGGGTGAGGATGATCCTTTCTTTTTCGCTTTTCCGTCTGAAAAGCTAAAGTAATCCAGGTCCGACCTCTTGCACATGGTCTGTGTCCTACTCCCACTTTTTATCACATTTTAGCTGAAAAAAACAAAAACCATCCATTGATAAAAGATTAGAACTTGGATTAAGGTGCAACAGCTCAAGGTCTGCAGTGACGTTAAAAGTGACGTTTTTTACGGATTCTTCTTCTCTCTGATTAGCGTCTGCTCCGTGTTGGCTTTAGGTGACGTCGATCTGCCCTGTGTGTGTGTGTGTGTGTGTGTGTGTGCGTGTGTGTGTGTGTGTGTGTGTGTGTGTGTGTGTGTGTGTGTGTGTGTGTGTGTGTGTGTGTGTGTGTGTGTGTGTGTGTGTGTGTGTGTGTGTGTGTGTGTAGTTTTACACATGGATTATGGATGACAGAAGCGAGGCAACCAGTCTGTGCCATGACCAACCATTCACACACACACCAGACTCATTCTAATGTGGGTGAAGTGTCTTGCCTAAGGACACAACCACAGTTTGGCACTTTACAGCTGCAGCCACCCCACTGTGTCACCTGGTGTTCCCATCACAGCACTAACCAGACCCTGCTCTGCTTAGCTTCTTTCACCTGCAGTGTAAATACTACACAAACAAACATTCAGCATTTTCTTTTCATTATGTCCCTTGAACATGGTGTTAGACCAGCAGAACACAGAGACCAGCTGAGCACAGAGACCAGCAGAACACAGAGACCAGCTGAGCACAGAGACCAGCAGAACACAGAGACCAGCAGAACATAGAGACCAGCTGAGCACAGAGACCAGCAGAACACAGAGACCATCTGAACACAGAGACCAGCTGAGCTCAGACCAGCTGAACACAGAGACCAGCTGAGCTCAGACCAGCTGAACACAGAGACTAGCTGAACACAGAGACCAGCTGAACACAGAGACCAGCAGAGCTCAGACCAGCTGAACACAGAGACCAGCAGAGACCAGTGAATGGGGACTTGGGGCTCATTAAGAAAAGCGTGTTTTGGATGCGAGCCGTGCGTGCGGGAAGCGAGTGTGCGTTTATGAGCCGCGCCATGTGTGATGTCGCTGAGTAAATATAGCGAGCTGCTGTAAGAGCAGGAGGACAGGCCAAAAGTGACTTCATGTAGAAACACTATCTCCCCCAGCGACTCCCCCCACACCCCCCTCACCCCCCTCCTCCCCTCCTCCCCCCTCCACAGCAACAGGGACTGAGGTCCGACCCCAGCAGGTACTGCGGGGTGTTGTTTTCTACTTTAATACTAATACTAATACTTTAATCTACTGAGCCCTGTTTCCACCAGTCCTACTCTACTCTACTCTACTCTACTCTACTCTACTCTACTCTACTCTACTCTACTCTACTCTACTCTACTCTACTCTACTCTACTCTACTCTACTCTACTCTACTCTACTCTACTCTACTCTACTTTAGTCCCTCATGGTACTGGTTCAGTCCAGGCCGAGCTGGTACTAAAGTGTTCTGACTGCTTCTAGAGCAGTTTCTCTCTCTCCGTCTCTCTCTCTCTCATCTCTCCCTCTGGACTCTTTTTCTGGTCTCTGTATACCTCTCTCTTCTCTTTCTCTCTGGTCTCTCTCTGGTCTCTTTTTGTTGTCTTTTGTTTCTCTCTCTCTTTCTTTCTTTCTCTGGTCTCTCTCTCTCTCTGGTCTCTCTGTTCTCTCTCTAGTCTCGCTTTCTCTGATCTCTCTGGTCTCTCTCTCTGGTCTTTCTCTAGTGCAGTGTAGAGCAGAGCAGAGCAGAGCAGAGTAGAGTAGAGTAAAGTAGAGTGTGTTGATGCTGTGACTCACATCAGTCACATGGTGCAGCAGCTCACATCAGTCACATGGTCCAGCAGCTCACATGGTGCAGCAGCTCACACCTGTCGCCTCAGCCCACAGAGGCAGAGAGTGACGTATGTGGCCTTTTGTTTTGCCACAGTTAGAACTGGTCCAACAAGAACCATTTGGAACAAACTCACATCTGGCGCTAAGACTCGCACACAACTGAGAGAGAGGAAAGTTCTGGTCCTTTAAGGTGTTTGATCCAAATCACAACCGAACCCACACTAATTAACAGCTAATTAACTGCTAATTAGGTAATATGTTTGCCTAATTAGCTATAATTGGTATTTATTAAGCACCAATTCTACATGGCCTTATTTAACATCTAACTAACTACTACCGGACACATTTCCGTGTGGGTTAGAGTTAGAGTTAGAGTTAGAGTTAGAGTTAGGCTACACTAATTAGCACTTTATCTGCTGTTCATTAGTGAGGGCTAATCTAATAGTAATAGTAGTTTTTCGTGGATCATTTTTGTCTTAATGGTCTTTCCCATGATGCAATGGGGTGGATGGATGCAAAAATATAGTGATGCATTAGAGCAGGGGTGTCTAAACTTAGATCTAGTAGGGCCACTTTAGTTCACCAGACGTGTCCAGGGGCAGAGGCAGAGTCATACTTTTCTGAGCTTTAAAATAAGCTGAGGTTGGAGCTGAAGTTGGCTGAATGACAAATAACCATCTCACCAGCTACATGAGCATCAATAATGGAGGTACTGTCTGACTCGTTATGACTCGTTATGGGTCCATGGGTCTCGGTAAATTGTGTTTTAGAAAAGCTTTAGAGCATTGTGTTTGCACGCTCTCTGCCGCTAACACAATGTAGCCATGGAGATCATAAACACAGAGTCATCCAGCCAACTTCAGCTCCGCCAACACGCTCAGGTCATACCTCTGAGATCTAGCTGTAGACTTTTTGTATTCTATTGTACCAGAAAATTCCATAAATGCCGCTAAATGTTTCTAGTGAGAATGTAAACATGTGTCATTCAGCCAACTTCAGCACAGTCAAATGTGAATCATTATGGGCATGATGTAAGTAAGTAAGGTTCTTTATATAGCGCATATATACAGTACATACCAAGGACATAAGAATGTCATACCTCATTTTAAAACCAATTTTAATTCTTTTTTTCTCTGCCCCTGAACTGGTCTGTAGAACTAAAGAGACCTTTGTTTTTGGGGAAAGTGACCAAACAGGGTTCAGGTTGATGGTTGTGTTTGGGGTCTAAGTGACTTCAGTTTTGTGGACATTAGAATTTCTGACAAAGGGTTCTGCACATGTTGTTCTTCTTCATCACTTTTTTTCTGTCTGTAAATGTTTCTGCAGCACAGTGTTCATGGTTTTACACTGATCCAGACCAGAGCAGAGACCATGGAGGAATTTACTGTTTTTGTTGTTGAAAAATGCTAATAAAGCATTCAGAATTTCACATCAACCAGAGGAAGCAGCTCATCACCAGCAGCTGCACTTTTGTACTGTTGTTAGTCACTTTTAGAAGGATTTATTTATGTGTTTGTCTGGATGGATGTGTTTCTGCTGCTGGACATCTGCATGTCTCCGACTGGGATCAGTAAAGTATCTGTCAAATGTATATTATTGTACTGCACAACTGCACTCAACTCAGTCCTTCACTCTGTGTGTGTGGCTGTAGAAAGAACTGTTAAATGTTTTGGTGAAACTTAACTTAAATAACAAGATACTGCTTCAGGATTTTAAAGTTAACTGTTTCCCTCACTCTCTGGTCTCTCACTTTCTGGTCTCTCTCTCTTTGATATCTCTTTGGTCTCTCTCTCTTGTCTCTCTCTGATCTCTCTCTGGTCTCTCTCTGGTCTCTCTGGTCTCTCTCTGGTATCTCTGGTCTCTCTCTGGTCTCTCTCTGGTCTCTCTGGTCTCTCTCTGGTCTCTCTGGTCTCTCTCTGGTATCTCTGGTCTCTCTCTGGTCTCTCTCTGGTCTCTCTGGTCTCTCTCTGGTCTCTCTCTGGTCTCTCTCTGGTATCTCTGGTATCTCTGGTCTCTCTCTGGTCTCTCTCTGGTCTCTCTGGTCTCTCTCTGGTCTCTCTGGTCTCTCTCTGGTCTCTCTGGTCTCTCTCTGGTATCTCTGGTCTCTCTCTGGTCTCTCTCTGGTCTCTCTCTGGTCTCTCTCTGGTCTCTCTCTTGTCTCTCTTCAGTTTTGCTGCCAAATCTTATTAGAACTGAAAAAACGTTTGGTCCTGACCCAGATCTGTGTCCCCAGGCCCCCGCTGCCCTGACGCCTCCTCACAGCAGGGACCGCATGGACACGCCCAGGGGCCCCGAGGGTCCACCTGGGGTCCCAGCCACTTCCTCTTCCTCCACCTCTTCCTCTGCACTGTCATCTCCGACAACCGTGGGCCCCCGGTCAGAGGAGGGCCCCAAAGAGAAGGCAGAGGCCCCTGAAGCGGAGTACGTGAGCGCGCGCTGTGTTCTCTTCACGTACGTCCAGGGCGACATCAGCAGCGTGGTGGACCAGCACTTCTCCAGGGCCCTCAGCTCCTACATGGACGGGGAGGGCAAGAGGCGGGCCCCTGAGGCCCAGGCACCAGGTATGGTCACACTGCATCATAGGACACAGTGTGGGCTGGTTACAGGGCTGGGACGCAGAGGTGGGTTGGAGATGGATAGATACAGTAGATACTTTATTGATCCCTGTAGGAGAAATTCAGGCGTCCGGTAGCAGCGAAAATACAACATGAAATTGATCATTCTAAAAAGCTGACAATAGTAATGTTCAGGAACAGCCCTCCAGGTCACAGCAGCAGAGGTGGAGTCGCCTCTGGGTGGAGCAGGACGGGTCACAGCAGCAGAGGTAGAGTCGCCTCTGGGTGGAGCAGGACGGGTCACAGCAGCAGAGGTGGAGTCGCCTCTGGGTGGAGCAGGACGGGTCACAGCAGCAGAGGTAGAGTCGCCTCTCGGTGGAGTAGGAAAGGTCACCAGATGGAGTAACCACTGGTTCGGACCATTGTCTCTGCTCTGGTCCAAAGTAAAATGCTCAATGCTTCATTAGCCTTTTTCAAAAAGTTAGCATTCCTTCAGTGGATTTTCACCTGATCCACTTGGTTCAGACCATGAATCCTCTCTGCTCTGGTCTGGACCAGTGTAAAACCATTAAGACTGTATTGCAGAAACATCTCTCTTGGAAAATAAAAATAAAACTTGTAAAACAGAAAACAACAACTGTTTCAGAGACACTTAGGACTTTCTGCCGTTTTCAGCTCATTCAGAAGTAAACACTTGGATTTGTGAAATGATCTCAATACAATTCAATTCATTTTTTGTGTATCCCTTAATCACAACAGTGGTTATCTGAGGACTTTACAAAACTGTTCGTCAACATAGATCAGAGAATCCACCAGCCATTGGTCCATAAGAGGCATGACCAATGTCCAGAAATGTTGATATCAATGTCTTTGAATTTGGAGTGTCCTGGATCATCACCACTGTCCTTAGACCAGTACCACTGTAAAAACCAAGTGGGAGAAAAAAAGAGAAACCTCGGGGCCCACATTTCGAGCAGTATCTGCTCCCACAGACGGACGAGCTGTAGATCCAGGACTCAGGCTATAGAACAAGGACCGAGGCCACACAATGCCCATGAGTCTGGGCTGGGGAGGACAGTGGGGTCCCATCATCACAACATGAAACCGACAACGGGACACTATGTGGAGTGTGTTGCTGCTTATACCCGTCTCCACATAGACTAGAGGCCACCTGCGGTACTGCATCCTAAATCCACACGGACTGTAAGGAGTTTTCAACACAAACCTCAATGTTTACAAAAAACGGCTCATCCTCAGAGACAGAACTAAGATTGTGTGAGGATTTAAGAGTCTCTTGTAATCAGGAAATCCTATAGTTTTATAAAAATCCACACTCTTGTGCCACACACTCGCTCTGATTGGTCCGAACGCTCACATGACCGTTGTCCGTCTCTGGAGACAGAAGTCCTGGGAGTTAAATGTTGCAGCGTTGGAGCTTGTTATTTCGGAGCCACACAGGACGCGCTGACCCTTCGCTTTGGGGCAGCTGGGAGTCTGCCGGGGTCAGGGGTCAGGGCTGATGTCCCACTGATGAAGGAGGGTGACAACTGTTGACCATTCTGAGCACAGACACAAGCCCTCACACCACAACACATGAGGTTTCAAATGATTTATTCCGAGCCGGTCGTGAGAAAAAGCAGATCTGACACGACACCAATGTTTTGTGAGTGATTGTGATTTTTTTTTGCACAGCGTTTTGAGTGACCTTGGTCTGTAAAATGAACTATATAAATAAACCCTACTTACTCACTCTCTGGTCTTACTCTCCTATCTCTCTCTTTCTGGTCTCTCTCTGGTCTCGCTCTCTGGTCTCGCTCTCTGGTCTCGCTCTCTGGTCTCGCTCTCTGGTCTCACTGTCTGGTCTCGCTCTCTGGTCTCTCTCTGGTCTCCTTCTAGTCTGTCTCTGGTCTCTCTCTAGTCTGTCTTTGGTCTCTTTCTGGTCTCTCTGGTCTCTCTCTGGTCTCTCTCCGGTCTCTCTCTGGTCTCTCTCTGGTCTCTCTCTGGTCTCTCTGGTCTCTCTCTGGTCTCTCTCCGGTCTCTCTCTGGTCTCTCTCTGGTCTCTCTCCGGTCTCTCTCTGGTCTCTCTCTGGTCTCTCTCTGGTCTCTCTCTGGTCTCTCTCTGGTCACTGGTCTCTGGTCTCTCTCCGGTCTCTCTCTGGTCTCTCTCTGGTCTCTCTCTGGTCTCTCTCTGGATCCTCCTGAGGAAAAACTCTAAAAACCCAGTTGGAAAAAATGAGAAAATAAAACCTTTTATAAACATAGAAACAGAAAAGTCACTCATTAGGCCATCAGAACTAAAAAGCCGTCAAATTGACTGCTCTGGGAGTTCTGGTGTTAAATGCCCCGTCAGCTCAGGGGCGTCGCCGCTGCCCCTGCCCCACAACAGGCTAAGTTTGAACAGCAGCATAAGCAGCCAGTCCCGCGGTCGTGTCGCCTTCAAACCTCACTCTCACAATGCACACCCCTCCCCCCTCCTCCCCCCTTCTCCCCCCTCTGGCTCCTCACAGCTCAGATTTATTTACCGCATGAAAGGTGCGCAAGGAAACACAAGCCAAGCCGCCGCGTGGTGCCTGTGTGCAGGGCTACAGCTAAATATAAAAGTATACGTCCAAAACGGCAGAATGGGTCAGTGACATTTGGTCAAGGGCGAGAGGGGAGGGAGGGGGAGACAGGTGGGGTTAGGGTACATGCATAGAGACACCCCACCAAAGCCTCGGATTTGCCCCAAAGTCTTGATTTCCTGAAAAAAAGGTGCTTGAGACATGATTCTGTGGCTGATGTCTATTGTCCCGTTCACACTGAGGGAAAGCCCAGGACCACTTCCCTCTGTGCTGACACGGGCTGGTGGGTCAGAAAGACTCGCCCAAGAACCCGCCTCACAACTATGACTTGAGCAACGTCCATTTTGCTTAACACGGGTTTGATCATACATTCATGATATATACATACACTATACACTACATACTGTACACTACATATATACACTACTGTTGCAAAGACAGCCACGCATTTGTGCATAAGCTATAAATATTGTGTGTGTGTGTGTTTGTGTGTAGGTGCCTGCATGTGTGTGTGTACAGTACACACGTGTGTGTTTGTGTGTAGGTGTCTGCATGTGTGTGTGTGTTTGTGTGTAGGTGCCTGCATGTGTGTGTGTGTTTGTGTGTAGGTGCCTGCATGTGTGTGTGTGTTTGTGTGTAGGTGCCTGCATGTGTGTGTGTGTTTGTATGTAGGTGCCTGCATGTGTGTGTGTGTTTGTGTGTAGGTGTCTGCATGTGTGTGTGTGTTTGTGTGTAGGTGCCTGCATGTGTGTGTGTGTTTGTGTGTAGGTGCCTGCATGTGTGTGTGTGTTTGTGTGTAGGTGCCTGCATGTGTGTGTTTGTTTGTATGTAGGTGCCTGCATGTGTGTGTGTGTTTGTGTGTAGGTGTCTGCATGTGTGTGTGTGTTTGTGTGTAGGTGTCTGCATTTGTGTGTGTGTTTGTGTGTAGGTGTCTGCATGTGTGTGTGTGTTTGTGTGTAGGTTTCTGCATGTGTGTGTGTGTTTGTGTGTAGGTGTCTGCATGTGTGTGTGTGTTTGTGTGTAGGTGTCTGCATGTGTGTGTGTGTTTGTGTGTAGGGTTTCTGCATGTGTGTGTGTGTTTGTGTGTAGGTGTCTGCATGTGTGTGTAGGTTTCTGCATGTGTGTGTGTGTTTGTGTGTAGGTGTCTGCATGTGTGTGTGTGTGTTTGTGTGTAGGTGTCTGCATGTGTGTGTGTGTGTTTGTGTGTAGGTGTCTGCATGTGTGTGTGTGTGTTTGTGTGTATGTGCCTGCATGTGTGTGTGTGTTTGTGTGTAGGTGTCTGCATGTGTGTGTGTGTTTGTGTGTAGGTGTCTGCATGTGTGTGTGTGTTTTTGTGTAGGTGTCTGCATGTGTGTGTGTGTTTGTGTGTAGGTGTCTGCATGTGTGTGTGTGTTTTGTGTGTAGGTGTCTGCATGTGTGTGTGTGTTTGTGTGTATGTGCCTGCATGTGTGTGTGTGTTTGTGTGTAGGTTTCTGCATGTGTGTGTGTGTGTTTGTGTGTAGGTGTCTGCATGTGTGTGTGTGTTTGTGTGTAGTGTCTGCATGTGTGTGTGTGTTTGTGTGTAGGTGTCTGCATGTGTGTGTGTGTTTGTGTGTAGGTGTCTGCATGTTGTGTGTGTGTTTGTGTGTAGGTGTCTGCATGTGTGTGTATGTTTGTGTGTAGGTTTCTGCATGTGTGTGTGTGTTTGTGTGTAGGTTTCTGCATGTGTGTGTGTGTTTGTGTGTAGGTGTCTGCATGTGTGTGTGTGTGTTTGTGTGTGGGTGTCTGCATGTGTGTGTGTGTTTGTGTGTAGGTGTCTGCATGTGTGTGTGTGTTTGTGTGTAGGTGTCTGCATGTGTGTGTACTAAAAATCTATACCTGACACAGAAACTTACATGAGAATAATTCATGCAGTCACTTTGTAAACAAACACATGGTGAAGCGAGAACGAGGGACCATGTGTGTCCTGCAGCCTCAGGGACCAGCATCACAGACAGACGATAACCACTCAGCCACAACATGGTCTGAACCAAAACCCTAGACAATGTAGGCAGGTCAAACTCAGGCCCGTGGACCAAATTCGGCCTGCAAACCCCTTGTTAGTGGCCCCTGTAATGATTTTCAATGATCCTGTTTACAGTAACTTGCAGCATTGATGGTGGTGGGCTACTATGGCATGTTATACTTTATTTTAGAGCCCATTATTTCAGGAAAACAACCATATAATTGAATCTGTTCTAAAATGTGAACTGAAATGTACTTAGAAGTTATAGTTACACAAATTTTAGGAAAAAACCACCCTCTCCACTTGGTGAACAAAACTCTCTGGTCTCATTGGACGAGCACGTATCACCAGAATTTTTAGCTATCAATCTCACAATACATCTCTTCTTTATAATTGGCCCATTTTATACTTTTTTATATACTTTTTGCCCGTATCAGCTCTTATGTTTTAAAATTGTACCAGACCAAAATGAGCTTGACCCCCCTGGTCTAATTTTGATCCACTCATTTATTCATGGACCAATTGCATTTCTTGTGTTGGAACTGTTTGATTCTCTGATCTGTGTTGGTGAAGCTTTGCAAAGTCCTCAGATACTGTCACTACTGTTGAGATTTAGGGCGATACAAAAATACATTGAATTGAATTGAACAGACTTCCGCCTTCGTCAGAGGTCTCTAAGCATTGTCTCTCTGGCCTCATTCTGGTCTCTCTCTGGTCTCTCTCTGGCCTCATTCTGGTCTCTCTCTGGTCTCTCACTGGTCTCTCTCTGGTCTCTCTCTGGTCTCTCTCTGGCCTCTCTCTGGTCTCTCTCTGGTATCTCTCTGGTATCTCCCTGGTCTCTCTCTGGCCGCTCTCTGGTCCCACTCTGGTCCCTCTCTGGTCTCTCTCTGGTCTCTCTCTGGTCTCTCTCTGGTCTCTCTCTGGTCTCTCTCTGGTCTCTCTCTGGTCTCTCTCTGGTCTCTTTCTGGTCTCTCTCTGGTCTCTCTCTGGTCTCTCTCTGGTCTCTCTCTGGTCCCACTCTGGTCTCTCTCTGGTCTTTCTACGGTCTCTCTCTGGTCTCTGTCCGGTCTCTCTCTGGTCTCTCTATGGTTTCTCTCTGGTCTCTCTCTGGTCTCTCTCTGGTCCCACTCTGGTCTCTCTCTGGTCTCTCTCTGGTCTCTCTCTGGTCTCTCTCTGGTCTCTCTCTGGTCTCTCTCTGGCCTCTCTCTGGTCTCTCTCTGGTCTCTCTCTGGTATCTCCCTGGTCTCTCTCTGGCCGCTCTCTGGTCCCACTCTGGTCCCTCTCTGGTCTCTCTCTGGTCTCTCTCTGGTCTCTCTCTGGTCTTTCTCTAGTCTCTCTCTGGTCTCTCTCTGGTCCCACTCTGGTCTCTCTCTGGTCTTTCTACGGTCTCTCTCTGGTCTCTGTCCGGTCTCTCTCTGGTCTCTCTCTGGTCTCTCTCTGGTCTCTCTCTGGTATCTCTCTGGTCTCTCTCTGGTCTCTCTCTGGTCTCTCTCTGGTCTCTCTCTGGTCTCTCTCTGGCCTCTCTCTGATCCCACTCTGGTCTCTCTGGTGTCACTCTGGTCTCTCTCTGGTCTCTCTCCGGTCTCTCTCTGGTCTCTGTACGGTCTCTCTCCGGTCTCTCTCTGGTTTCTCTCTGGTCTTTCTCCGGTCTCTCTCTGGTCTCTGTCCAGTCTCTCTCGGGTCTCTCTCTGGTCTCTCTCTGGTCTCTCTCTGGTCTCTCTAAAAACCCAGTGGGGAAAAATGAGAAACCTTGGGGAGGCCCTTTTTTAAATATAGAAACTAGACCACATAGACCACAGATGTACATACGCCCATTACGCTTTCAGAACTAAAAGCCGTCAAATTGACTGGAAGACTTTTGCCTGCGTCAGAGGAATCCAAGCATTGTCTGTACCAGAAGTCTATAATAATCAACACAACACCAATAATTGTTGATTAAAAGATAAATTGAAAACAAAGTTCGAGATACGCCTTCACCCGAGGAATCTGCAACTCCCTCGTCTGTCACAGGCTAAAGGGAATGTTCAAAGTGCATCAATGTCTGGCTCAGAACATGGAGAACGTCTGCCATGCTTCAATGTCAGAGTTAGGGTTAGGGCTTGTTGTGTTGATTCTGTGGTTGTTGATGGTCCTGGCCCCCACTTTGAGAAGCACTGTGCTGGGTATTGTGTTCTGACAGTGTGTGATGTGATGGAGCAGATATGTAGGACACTCATGTGACGCCCCACACACATTTGTCTCCATAAATCAGTCTGCTCCCCCCTCAGCCCCCCCCCCCCCCCCCCCTCACTCTCCCCTGACTCCCCCCTCCCTCCCCTGAAAGCTGTTACCATTCCATCTGAGCAAGCTCGTCCGACCGTAGTTGTACCGAGGTAGCTTCATTCGTTCAGATTCAGTTTATTTGCCATTTGCAGTAAAACCACGTTGGAATAGACGTGCAACAGTCCCCAGTGTGCAGCAGACAAGTACATTAATAAAACAAGCTAAATAAGTACAAGAAACAATTGTTGCTGTGAAATGTATCAACAAAAACAGCTTCTATACAAGTGAGAGATCATTGAAGAGCTTTGTTAGCATGTTAGCATATCCAGATGTCCTGCAGCCAACAATGTCTTCTGCCAGAGGCAGAAGATGGAACATGGCTTTTCCAGGAGCCAGAAGAGTCATTGATCATTCTAAGAGCTGGGTTTAAGAATCTGGATTCAGAGAGAAACAGTCCTCTTTCAGAGCGGAGCATGGTTTGAGGGGACTCGGGGAGAACATCCAAACTCCACACAAAGGCTGAAGGTGGAATTTAAAGCAGTACAAGCGTTAACGTACAGTTCAGTGTATCGGAGCATTTCAAAGGCTTGACTCTCTCTTAGGCCCTTCTCTTTCTGGTCTCTTTCTGGTCACTCTGAAAAGTTCATGTTCTCTACTTCATTTGTTTACCTTTGAATGCTCTGGAAACAGTGGCGAGTCCTTAGTCGCTCTGAAACAGTTGTTGTTCTGTGTTTTACGATAGTTTTGTTGCTTTTTTCTACCTGTCAATGTTACTGCAGAACAGTGTTCATGGTTTTGCACTGATCCAGACCAGAGCAGAGACGATGGTCCCAATCAAACAGATTAAGTGGAAATCCACTGGAGGAATGATAATTATTTTGTATTTAAATGCTGTATTTAAAAGCATTCAGAATTTCACTCTGAACCAGAGCAGAGAAAATGGTCTAACCAGAGGAAGCAGCTCATTACCAGGGGCTGCACCACCGGCTGCTGTAGCATAAAGTGCTGCGTACTTTGTTTCTATTGTTGGTAATGTTTAGATTGATGTATTTATGTGTTTGTTTGGATGGATGTGTTTCTGCTGCTGCTGGACACCTGCTTTTCTCCACCTGGGATCAATAAAGTATCTATCTGTGACCTTTGTGAGCTCTGGGATTGGCTGAAGTCTCTGACTTCTGTGAGCTCTGGGATTGGCTGAGTCCCTGACCTCTGTCCTCTCTGTCCTCAGAGGCGCCCCCCAGTGGCCGCAGGAGCTTCCCCCCTTCCTTCTGGGACAGTAACTACACGTCGCCCCCGAGTCGGTCCCACTGTGAGCCCGCCCCCTCGTACGCTGTGGACCCGTACGGCCTGTCCCACCCCCACCACCCTCACCACCCCCACCACCCTCACGCCCCTGAGTCCTGGGGCTACCCTCAGCCTCAGTACGCTCCCCCCAGACCCCTGCATGAACTGTACCCGCCCTCAGCCCTGGAGCCTCACTACGGGCCACTTCTCATGCCTAGTGTGAGGCCCCCGCACCTGTCTGCCATGCCCCCCCACTACGAGGTCAGCAAGCTGGAGCCCCCCAGCCCCTGGCCCCCAGGACTACTGCCCGCGGGGGACATGGGCCAGAGCCTGGCCCTCAACATGGACACAGGTACGCGGCCTCACCTGAGGGTTCATTATGTCTCTTCATGTTTAAGGCTTAGAAGGTTCTCTCAGGATTCTGGAACTACCAGAACGCCCAGAGCTGCTCCCTTTTAAACCCAAAGAAATCTGAGAAATTCCCCCCAGAAAGTTTTAGTTTTATTAAAAGTAAATTCCCTTACCTTAGAATATGGGTTCTCCAAAAATCACTGTGAACCCCTTTATGTGATCGTGGTCAGAGAAATATAAAAATACAGATGAGGTACTGCCACTAAAATCCTTTACAATCAGTAAAATCCTCCAGCTCTGGTCCTGAAGAGCATCAACACCTGGTCCCTGTTACTACGGCGACCACTGCTCCTGACAGAGCCTAAAGATAATGAAGGTCTGACTTAGAAAAAGACAAAAGAAAAGTTGTTGAAATCCATTGTCGTTGCAAGCTCATTCGAACCATTTTCTTTCTTTATTTCAAGCTCATACAGGAGTAAATGATTGTATTGTACAACGAAAATATGTCTCAAACGTACATGAACATACATTTTACAGTTTCCTTTGTTCACTCCTGTCGAAGCCTGAACTCGGAAGAAGTCTGACGAGCAACACATGAGCCTCATCATACGCTTCCATCTCAACACAGAACTACTCACCTTTACGTTTATGACACAGTTTTAAGAGAAGAGCACTTATCAAATTCTCTACTTATACAGTTTTGCATGTATTTTGCTTCCACATTCACTGATTATTCCCCTTGTGTGCCTGACTCTACCCTCAGACCAAAGAGGCCTTTATTAGTTTTTTTTTCAGAGAGACAGCTCCCTCTGCACCATGAGCCGCTACCAAAACACACGCTGGTAGCCACACATTTATAATTATTTTCCATCTGTACATTAGCAGCATGAGGCTCCGGGTAAAGAGACAGTGACACATGTGGTTCTACATCGCACATTCTGACCTTAGTTCAAAGTATTGCACAGATGAACAACATGTGAGCTCCGGTCGGCAGTGTTCGTTAGTCCTAATTGTTCGTTGTACAGTCTGAGACACTGGTCAATGACTATCCCCATGTGTTGTGTTCTCCGTGACTCTCCAGGTCCCAATAACAGTCTCCTCTTTCTCCTGCTCTGGACCTGTGTCTTCGCCATGACGACCGAAGCCAGTCTCACCATTGTCCTCTCTCCGCAGGTCTGCCGCAGCACAAGAAAGCCAAGGAGCTGTACTGGTTCTAACGAGACCTAACGAGGGAGCCAATTAGCTACCCCAACCCCCTCCCCCACCGCAGCCGGATGCGTGTGCGGCCGAGATAAAGCGCTCACACGGTTACAATTGTGTCGGTGGAACGGACTCTGGCGCCGCGCACTGACCCGGTTGGAACGGACTCACAGGACAAACGGGGAGAGGGGGGGGGGTCCATCTCATTTCACATGTCATTTTTTTTTTTTTCGTTTTTGCTTTTCAGTTATTTATTGCATTTTTGTGAAATTTGGTGCCACTTTAGCAAAAGGCTGCTTCCACTCAACAGTGTTTATTTCCTATTGAAGAAAATTGACAGATTTGAATTCATATCACTTCACTGTATCTGTGCATCGCCTCAAATCTCAACAGAAGTCTTCTCGGGGGACTTAACAAAGTTGTGGATTTGCCAACAACAAATCAGAGAATCCAACAGTTCAAAGACAGGAAATGCAATAATAACTAATACATAGGAGCCATTGGTCCATAGGGAACAGGACGACCACTGTCCAGAAATGTTAATAAATGTCCTTACGTGTCCAGGATCATCAGGCTGTAGATCCAGGACTGAGGCTGTAGATCCAGGACTGAGGCTGTAGACCCAGGACTGAGGCTGTAGATCCAGGACTGAGGCTGTAGACCCAGGACTGAGGCTGTAGATCCAGGACTGAGGCTGTAGACCCAGGACTGAGGCTGTAGATCCAGGACTGAGGCTGTGGATCCAGGACTGAGGCTGTAGATCCAGGACTGAGGCTGTAGATCCAGGACTGAGGCTGTAGACCCAGGACTGAGGCTGTAGATCCAGGACTGACTGTAGATCCAGGACTGAGGCTGTAGATCCAGGACTGAGGCTGTAGACCCAGGACTGAGGCTGTGGATCTAGGACTGAAGCTGTAGATCCAGGACTGAGGCTGTAGACCCAGGACTGAGGCTGTAGACCCAGAACTGAGGCTGTGGATCCAGGACTGAGGCTGTAGACCCAGGACTGAGGCTGTAGACCCAAGACTGTGGCTGTAGATCCAGGACTGAGGCTGTAGACCCAGGACTGAGGCTGTAGACCCAGGACTGAGGCTGTAGACCCAGGACTGAGGCTGTAGATCCAGGACTGAGGCTGTAGACCCAGGACTGAGGCTGTGGATCTAGGACTGAAGCTGTAGATCCAGGACTGAGGCTGTAGACCCAGGACTGAGGCTGTAGACCCAGGACTGAGGCTGTGGATCCAGGACTGAGGCTGTAGACCCAGGACTGAGGCTGTAGACCCAGGACTGAGGCTGTAGACCCAGGACTGAGGCAGTAGATCCAGGACTGAGGCTGTAGACCCAGGACTGAGGCTGTAGACCCAGGACTGAGGCTGTAGATCCAGGACTGAGGCTGTAGACCCAGGACTGAGGCTGTGGATCTAGGACTGAAGCTGTAGATCCAGGACTGAGGCTGTAGACCCAGGACTGAGGCTGTAGACCCAGGACTGAGGCTGTGGATCCAGGACTGAGGCTGTAGACCCAGGACTGAGGCTGTAGACCCAGGACTGAGGCTGTAGACCCAGGACTGAGGCTGTAGATCCAGGACTGAGGCTGTAGACCCAGGACTGAGGCTGTAGACCCAGGACTGAGGCTGTAGACCCAGGACTGAGGCTGTAGACCCAGGACTGAGGCTGTAGACCCAGGACTGAGGCTGTAGATCCAGGACTGAGGCTGTAGACCCAGGACTGAGGCTGTGGACCCATGACTGAGAAGGCTCCCAGGCGAAGTCCAGGCCGGGGGAGACAGTCCACAGGTGCAGATTACGGAAGCCGGATTCAGGGTTCCCTTCTTCACCCCATGACACAGACAAAAGAACAGCAGGTGAATAGCAAGAGACAGACTACAGCTGAAGTAATAATGACGACAGATAAAGCAGTTTGACTTTGGAATTACATTTGACATTTTTCTGTGTTTGATCATTGTTACGAGTGAACGTCTAAAACTGTGGTAAATGTGGGAGAGTAGAGCTCTTGTGAGAAAAAACACACCACAACACATTGTTTCATGCAGTTTTAAAAGATCGTTCTAATACTTGATCACCATCCCTCTGGGTCGTAACGGTCATGGAAATGCTTTTTGCCTTTTTAGACGTTTTGCAATTAACCTTACATTTCTCCAAATTAACCCAATATGTAAGTTCCCACTTCAAACACAAGGTGGAGTTGTTTCAGGAGCCCAAAAACCTCCTTTATCCACTGTACATTTTTATCCCATGTTAATTCTACTTGAGGATATTTGGCATTTAATGTTTTAGAATGAGTTCTAGAAGCTATTGGTCCTGTTGGCACAATGGCCACATGTGGTGATAGTGTCCATAATGAAGGGGTCTCCATGTGGTCTTTATGTGGTCACAGCTTGATCTCTATGTGGTCTCCATATGGTCTCCGTGTGGTCTCTATGTAGTCTCCGTGTGGTCTCCATGTAGTCTCCATGTGGTCTCCATGTTGACCCCTTTTTTCTTACAACTTGAGTCTGGCGTCCAGCCGCTGTCCAAGGGTCTCCAGCTCTGTCCAGGGGTCTCTATCTCTCACATTTACATTAAACACATACAATTCTACGGTCCCCACCTTTAAACCTAACTTTGGTTCAAACGTTTTTTAATAAAGTGTTTTTAAAAATCTTTGTCTGGCCTATTTGGAAGCACAGTGTTTTTTAAGTGATGCTCATGTAAGAATAAGATTAAAATGAAAAAAGAATACGTTTAAAATGAAAATAAAAAGACACGAGAATACATAAACAAGAAAGTGCAGTAGAGCTCAGAAATTTCAGTTTGGTCCAATTCTGCATCAAATATAACAATAGTTCCTGCATGAGTTCATGCAGTTTTAGGATTTATTCATGATTCATTACTTGTTTATAAAAGAGGCCACTGAAGTCGGGATGAAAAACATGTTTTTGTACTGGATCAGCTGCTGACGTCTGTTCAGAGGAGTCCAGAGAAAGTTTGAGAGTGTGATAGTGCTGCCATCTACAGGCCGCGGAGGGAACTGTCAGCTCCATGAATAAATGTACAGCAGGTGAGAGCAGGGACACGTCATGAGGGGTGAGAAGGACCTCCCCCCACCTCCACCCCCCTCCTTCTACCATGACATAATACTTGTGTGTGTGTGTGTGTGTGTGTGTGTGTGTGTGTGTGTGTGTGTGTGTGTGTGTGTGTGGGTGTGTGTGTGTGTGTGAGAGAGAGAGAGAGAGAGAGAGAGAGAGAGAGAGAGAGTGTGAGCTCATATAAATGTATGTACAGAGAGATAGTGAAGAATGGGGGCTGGGTGGTTTCATTATAACTTGTGGTAAATTCAATTGAAATTTCTGCCTGATTAATGCAGGCTGTGTCTCCATCTACTTTTATTTTACTGTTTTAGAACCACCTGCTCAGGGCTTCAGCTGTAGATTAGCAACGCTGCTAATACCTGGTACAGTGCATTTCTCCTCTTGCCGAATGTTTATTGTACACTGTCTCTGTAAAAATAAAAATCATACCATACCTTTATTCTTTTATGTAAGTGGCAAAACAGTTCCCTCATAAAGACCTGAAGTTGTTTTTAATTCCATCCACACACGTTTTCAGACTAAGACATCATAGTTTTCTTGTTTTCAGCTAGAACAGGATGTGCCAAGTCAGCATTCTCCAGCCTCCGTCCTCCATCCCTGCTCTGACCAAGCCCTGACCTGCTTAGTTTCTGAGAGCTCACCAGGTCAGGCTTTGACAGACGGGAATGTGGCTCTGATGAAACTATAATAAAAACTGCATGATCAGGTTTGGTGAGAATCAGCGCCAACTCTTTCTGTGAAAATCACCTGGTCCTCTGGCGCCCTCTGCTGCTCACACTGAGTAGTCACTGAGGCACTTTCCCAGCATCATCCAGCCAACTCTAGCTTCACCTAGTAACCCATGCTGTACCTCAGACATGTAAAGCTCAGAAATGGAGTGAATTTGTTTTTGATTTTGTCACAAAAGTCCATATATTACAGAGATGTAGATTAAGATGAAGAGATCCTCCATGACAGCGGGGGAAATGTCAGTGTTGCATCAGCAGTTACAGAGCAGTAGGAATGAGGAGCACACAGCACAAGATACATGAACAATAACTCTGTACTCAAATAAAATCTCTAATTTTAGCATAATGAAGAAGCAAGTCTAAAATCTCTATCCATAACCAAATGAAGAAGCAAGAATAAAACACTGTATATTCTAATGAATTCTGACATTAGTTCAAATTATTGCACAGATGCACGACATGTGAGGTCACGTCGGCAGTGTCGGTTAGTCCTCATGGTTCGTTGTACATTCTGACAGCAGCAGGAAGGAAATACCTGCAGAACCTCTCCCTCTCACAGCGGTGGTGTGAATCATCAGATCGTGGAACTGTTTTGATTCTGGGCTTTCAAATGGAGAGCATTTGAAAGCCCAGAATCAAAACAGTTTTACGATATGTGCTGTCGGCCCCTGGACAAAAGTTTGGGCACCCCCGACCTCATGGCTTGGTTTATCTTGACTAGATGACTTATTGGTGAAGCTCGAGTCTGACTCGTGGAGCAATAATTTGTGTATTGCTGAGTCATTAACTGCTGCGGTCATGTGCCGTGGACTGACATCAAACCTGCAGCACTTTACTGTTCTCCTCTGGACTCTGCAGGAAATATCTGAACAAAACATTTAAATTCAGTGTAACTTCTGTGTCGCCTGAAATCACAACAGTCGGTTTGAAGGACATTAAAAAGTTGTGATTTGCCAGAGAGATCAGAGAATCAAACACTTCAAACACAGGAAATGCAATCATAACAAACAAATACAAGCCATTGGTCCATAGGGTGCGGGGGGAACCCTGTTCTTAGACCCTCCTGTATCAGAGAGGAACCAAGGCTATGGACCCAGGACTGAGGCTGTAGACCCAGGACTGAGGCTGTAGATCCAGGACTGAGGCTGTAGAACCAGGACTGAGGCTGTAGATCCAGGACTGAGGCTGTAGACCCAGGACTGAGGCTGTAGATCCAGGACTGAGGCTGTAGACCCAGGACTGAGGCTGTAGAACCAGGACTGAGGCTGTAGATCCAGGACTGAGGCTGTAGACCCAGGACTGAGGCTGTTAAACCAGGACTGAGGCTGTAGATCCAGGACTGAAAAAAGGTTGATCCAGGCTCAAAAATGTCCAAAATGACATGTGCTGACGTACTGCAATACCACCCCGGGCCAGTGGGGGTGGTACCGGAATAAGAATTAGCTAATGCCAATGATTAGAAAGTAAGTAAGTAATCTTTATTTATATACCGGCTTTCACAGACCAGAGTCACAAAGCAGTTTACATTTGTTTTTTTTGGGCATTAGTCTCTCACTCCACGCAGAGATGGGAGGGGCCAATACAGAAGGCACATGCCAGACCTTTTGTACATATTTTTTGTGCTAGGGGAAGCTGGAGTACCCGGAGGAAACCTACGCAGACATAGGAAGAACATGCCAACTCCACTCAGATAGGACCTGGTCCAACCGGGATTTGAACCCAGGACCTCCTTGCTGAGAGGCAAGAGTGCTATCCACTCAGCCACGTGCCGAACATAGCATCTTCTTACCTCTTAAAAAACGTCTTTACAGGATGGTCCCAAAGTGTGTCTTGGTCCAAAGCTCCGTTCCTCACGTGTCAAAGCTGAGGGAGTGTCAATCAATGAGGCTGGTGCACCTGACACATGCACAAATGCGGGTTTTTTTTCACATTTTCCAGCCCCCGTGGCCATTTTTAAAGTGCCCACAGAAGCCAAAAGCGATGACACATTAGTTTAAACGTTGGAGATAGACGTGACTACCTTCGTTATTATTTACAGTCTATGGTCCCAACATCACGCCATCAATAAACAGCCCACCTCGAAATGTCCATCTCTTTCTTCTTGGCTTTGAACCGGTGTTGGGGTCCACCATTCACTGCGGCCATGTGACTTCACGTCCTGTTTGTGTGAAGCAACTTTCAGATTCAGATTCAGTTTATTTGCCATTTGCAGTAAAAAAAACCACATAGGAATACATTAGCAAAAAGTCTCCAGTGTGCACAGACAAATACAGACATAAAACAACATTAAAAGACAGAAATAAAACAAATAAAACAGTAAACAAATGTCACTGTGAAATTGATCAACTAAAACAGCAAATCATTAAAGTGCTCTGTTCACACTGATAACAGCTTGTGGATAAAAACTGTTAGCGTAGCCGTAACGAGATGTCCTGCATCTCAGAGAGCGATATCTTCTGCCAGAGGGAAGAAGCTGGAACATGGCTTTCCCAGGGTGGCCAGAAGAGTCATTGATGATTTTAAGAGCTTTGTTTAAAAGTCTGGATTTATAAAGAACCTCCAGAACAGGAAGCTCACAGCCCACGGTCCTCTTTGCAGAGCGGAGCACCTTGTTTAAAGCTCTCTTTTCTTTATCTGTGATGTTTCCAAACCACACAGACACAGAACCAACAAGTAAACTCTCAATGGTGCAGCGATAACAGTTAAGCACAATCTTAGAGTTAGTGGTAAATTCTCTAAGTTTACGCAGAAAGTAGAGACGCTGACGAGCTTTGATCTGCTGATGGTTTTAAAGTGATCTATAAATAAAGTTGAGATCGGTTCAGAAAGTGCAGGTGACGGAGCAGGTTTGGTGACATCGTTCATGCGCCGATTGTGTTGTTTGTCGAGTGTGGAACATGTTGTGCGTCTTCATCCACCACCTGTTCCTTGTGTAAATAATACAAAACCACATGCGTCCACTGTCACTTACTTTAGTCCCTTTAACATGAACAGATGTAAACATACAACTGGATATTTCTTCTTCATTATGCTAAAAAATATTAGAGTTGGAAAATTAAAAAGTTTTTGATTTAATTAACGATTTTTAATTGTGTGACATACAAACACATTTACACAAAGAGCATTAGTAGGATGATGAAGACAAATCCATGAATAGAAGATATAGATACACAAGAAAAACAAGTGCAAAATTTGAATGGCATTAAACACCTGCAGGTTAGATTCCGTCAGACCTCTGAAGCTAAGCAGTGCAGGGCCTGGTTAGTGCTGCGATGTAAAGTGCCAAACTGCAAGAAACTTCCCCCACATTAGAATGAGTCTGGTGTGTGTAGCCCCAGGGCAGCTGTGGCTAGAGCAGTAGGTCATGACCACCGCGTCTGGAGTGAATGAATAAAAACATTTGCCTGTTTGAGTGTCCTGCTGTGTAAAACCAATGCATTATGGGCCTCCCTGTATCCTGACCCCGACTGAACAGAACAATGTCTAGATTCATAGATTATCAGAATAATCGTGAGTTACAGCCGCTTTGTGATGTAACTGTAGGAAAGACACAAGTGCTAAAAATAATACTTCTGTTTCTCCAAAAATGAAAGCAAAAGTCACAGAAGGGGAAGGATAGAAAAGAACCTTCCCTCATGCAGATCTCCTGTCGGCACTCACCGCAAAAGATTCAGTCAGATGGGTGTAGTTTACAGGATCCACAGCCTCCTCCAGGTTTCTCCCTTTTCTCTCATTGGGTTTATTATTATTATTATTATCTTTATTTATCAGACTCGAAGTCCATAAAAAACAAACAAACACATCACAAACACAACAGACAAACAGTTATAAAAGAAAACTGTACCAGAGCTTCCACAGAGCTGACTGGTAGCGCACAGAACTCATACTGGGGTTCACCAGAGACCGCACAAAATAGTTCTCACTGACATTCAGACGGCATATAAACCTGTACATCATGTTTCTCATGAGAGCATGGAAAGAGTTCACACGACTCTGACAGAACAGCAGACTAGCACTACTGGACCTGGGCTTTTTCAGCAGAATCCTGAAAGCATCATTATATGCAACTTTGAGCTTCTGTAGTGCAGCCTTCTTATATCTGCTCCACAGTGGAGCTGTATACAAAGGTGAACAGTACATTTATTTTAGAGTTGTTCCTCTGATGCAGGAGGCTCTAAGGACATGATGATCCAGGACACATGCAACATTTATGGAGATTTGTCTCTGTGAAGCACTTGTGGTCGGATAGATGAGAGTTCAGAGAGTTTAGAATTATCCTTATTTTCAATTGGCGTTTGCACTGAAACACAAGAGAAACGACATCACCACGCATTCCCGTCTGAGCACACTTTTCAATTAGGACAGGGGTGTCAAACTTATTTTGATTGAGGGCCGAATAAAAAAAGACAGAGCTGGTCAGGGGCCGAAAAAATAAGTGGGTTTCATTTATTAAAATGTTTTGGAATATGAAGGTACTGTATCTAAATAAATGGCTTGTTTCACATTATTTAGATGGATGTTCTTTTCTGATTAGCATTAGTCCAGTTCCTGTGGACTGAACCAAAACTGGACCAAATATTGAATGTAGGAGGATTTTATACTTTTGTGTGTATCAGTATGGTTAATGCTCCTCCCAGTTTTCAATCATTCTAGTTATTTGTGATCGTCAAAAAAGACCAGAGAGTTTTGTTCAAAAAGTGGAGAGGACGGTTCTTTCCTTAAAAAATTGGTAAATCTTTTATTTCTTATGGAATTGTATTTAATGGTTGTTTTATTTGTAATGAAAAACATGCCATTGTCGCCCATTACCATTTATGCTGCTATTTAATATAATAATTCAAAATCGTCTCTGGAAATGGTCTCGCGGGCCGGATCTGACTTTGACACCTGTGAATTAGGACCTCCCAAGCCCCCCCCAAGCTGCCTCAACCTGCCTGCGTGGGTCACCGAAGTCTCTCCTGTTGAAAAATATGTTGATGTCCTTGTACTTACACATGGAAATTAAACAAAAAATAGGAGGTGGGTGTTATTACAGCGTTATTGTTGTAAATGTCAATTATCACGGGTCCCACATGTGCCCCTCATGGACCAATGTCTCTGTGTGTTTTCTATCACTTTGAACGGTTTGATTCTCTGATCTGTGTTTGCGAATCCACATCTTAGCAAAGTCCTCAGAGATAAAATACTGTCGTGATTTAGGGGTGTTCAAAAATAACTAGTTGAATTGACGTTGAAGTTTAATTATAAAAAGGGGAAGAAAGAAAAGTGGTCACGTCTATAAACGGTATGAAACAGAGCAACACGAGGCCACATTATGCAAAGTCATGGGCCGTGTGTGTTTTATGCCCCTGACAGCTGACTTCCACCTGAGAGACACCGTGGGTAATAACATCTACGGGACTATATAAGAGCCCTGAGGGACCCCCTGACATGTTCCTGTTCCTGCCCTCTGCTCAGGTAAGAGACACACACACAGACGCACACTCACGGCAACACTAACGCACACACCCACAGAAGGAATTACTCATGTGGGTCAGGTGCTTTCCGAGATAATGCAGAGAGGAAGAAGGAAGCGAAAGCTCCGGGTTGGAACGTTAAAAGAGTGGCGCGGGATGATCTGATTCAGTGTGTTGTTGTGTTGCGACAGGATGAAGCTGCTGTTGTGCGTCTCTGCGTGTCTGGTCGTGGCCAGCTGCGTCAGTATCTCTCTGGAGGATCTGGAGTTCCACGCTTGGAAGCTCAAGTTTGGTAAGAAATTAATTGGTTTTCATGTTAGTTTTTTAATTTGTGCAGGTGAGAGAAGAGACTTTAAGATTCATCAGTGAGAACTTTGTCCGTGTTTGTCCAGTTGCAAAACTAGAGAGAAGCTTTTGTGAGTGTTTTGTGTGTGTATGAATAAAGCTGTCATTTTGTCTGCTTCCATTCAAACCAAAAGAAGTATGAGAAATCCCCCCAAAAAACCAGATTCATTGAAATACATTTTTTTAAAGCTTTTGCTAATATCAGAATCAGAAATATTTGTATTACCGTTGTGAGTAACAGTTAGTCACAAACTAGAAAATAATATTGGCTTTAGGTGCAAACAGGTGATAAAAATGACATGACTATAAATACAACAGACATAGTGATAATACATTTTATTTCTTAGGCTTCTTCTTGACACTAACGGTAAAAGCACAAATAAAAACAGTTAAAATACAAAGTAAAAACAGAGGGTGTTGTAGTTGCAGTGTTAGTGAATAGGTTTGTCTAAACAGATGAGTTTGGACGGTGGCTAATGCTAACTTGTGACTGCAAACAGTGTGTGGCTACGCTAACTAGCACTTGGTATTCTCTGGACAACAATGAATTAAAGTTAGTAAAACATAATTTAATTTACAGAAATAAAACGTGACATAGAGAAAAACTATGTAAAGATACAAAGTCACAAAGTTACGAAGACCAAGAATACGCGTGAGATTAGACACTTCCAAAACGAAAAGGCGTCAAATCGACTGCTCTGAGAATGTTAAAGCTGTGGTACAGGTTTCCGAGGTTACAGGACAGAGAGGAGACTAAAGCCTCGTCAGCGATTACACAAGTTGACAGCCAAAAAATGGTCTGGGGTTTCTCACTGATTCAGACTAATGTTGGTGTTCTGAGTCTGAATATCACATGCATTTTGCTCTATCAGGTCAACTTTTTGAGATACAGCCATAGTGTTACGGAGGTACGTCTACGTTATTATGAATTCTGCTTATCAAACTTTGAGTAAATAAAAACTGAATGACTTTGGATACGTTGACTTTTATTTCTTGAGGAAAACGGAAAAAACGTCAAGGGTTTCTCAGCTGATGATCCGCAGAAATTTGTTTTTTACGCAAAATATATTTAAAAAAATATTTCTGTAGCCTGACCTGATTGAGCAAAACCAAGGTCATTTTCGGACTCAGAGCATCAACATTAGTCTGATTCAGCTGAAAAACTCTGGACTATTTTCAAAAAATATGTTTTTGTTACCCAGTGTTATTGTCACCGCACAAAGTGATAAAATACAAGTACAAAACTGCTCAAATTTGGCACATTCTGACTGCATTAAAACAAGATTTTGCAAACGAGACAAAGAAAAATAATCTTGTTTAATAGAATTGAGAAAATACAGCAACAGACTTTGAAATAAGACTAAATGTGGAGTTTTAACAGAATTAACTCAAATTAAGATACACTTGATTTAAACGTTTATTACCGCATATTTAACTTTTTGCAGTGTTGTCCATGTTTGTCCTCTTACAAAACCTGAGAGCAGCTTTTTCACAGTGGATTACACTCTCAGCAGCTCTCAGCCCAAAGAGGCACAAAGTGACTCTGGAGGCTCTGGATCCAAACACCAGAGAGTTTCCTGTAATCTACTGTTTTAGAAGAACTAATCGTGTTTGTAGGAAGCCCTTCTGCTGAGACAGGATTCTGACAGTGTGTGTGTGTGTGTGTGTGTGTGTGTGTGTGTGTGTGCGTGCGTGCGTGTGTGTGTGTACTGTATGTGTACTGTATATGTGCGTGTGTGTTTGTATGTATGTGCATGCATGGGTGTGCGTGCATATATCTGTGTGTGTGTATGTATATGTCTGTGTATAAGTTTGTGTGTGTGTATGTTTTTGTGTGTATTTGCGTGCCTATGTGTACTGTAAGTGTGTGTGCGTGTATTTGTGTGCATATTTGTGTGTATGTACTGTGTGTGTGTGTGTGCTTGTATTTGTGTATGTATGAGTATGTGCGTGTGCTTGTGTACTGTGTGTGTGTATACGTGGTTGTGTGTGTTGAGAAAGAGATTCCTGGTATTTGAAACAAACCTCAGACTGATGTCAGGATCATGTGACATCAGTGTTTTAGATCCAAGGCACTTGAACATATGAATACATACACACACACAGATACACACACATATACACACACCTATACACACATTGGAGTTCCTATAACTACACAACAGACACAAAACCACCCAAGAGTGTGTTTAAAGCTGAATCTTCTGAACACACAATATTTTTATGGTTTGACTTTTACCCTTTTGTAAATCTGCTCAAACCGGTTTATGGAGTGACGGCTGTAAAGAGTCACATGCAGCGAGTTCACGAGTCTGCTCTATGATCCCAACGAACAACCACAGAAGAAAAGCAGCCGATTCATCCAGACCAGATTAGAAACACACAATCGTAAATGTACTTTTGAATATACTCAGATTTGCGATAAAAAATTATAAATGTGTCAGAAGTCTATCTTGTCTCATCTTATCTTAAAAACACTCTGGCTAAAGCTGAATTTGACAAAATACTAGTTGTGGTCTGAAACCGTCTCCGTCTGGACAGAGTGTGTGGTAACCGCGGTAACCAGGTCCAACTTGTCTGGTGCTTCCACAAACAAAGCGTATTTAGCGTTAAGTTTGCTAAACTCAGCTTCACTCTGCAAGAAGAGATGGAAAACAAGGCAAAAAGTGCTCACATTTGGCAAAATATAGCTTCATTTGAGAACACTCTGTCTGAGCCTTAAAACAAGATTCTCCAACAAGACAAAGCAAAATGATGCAAGAAATGTCTCTCTTGGAAAAAGAAAGTTACGAAATAGATCTTGAAGTAAGATTAAATGACTTTGTCCCGTTGGAGAATCTGGATTTATGTCAGAATGTACTTTTAACTCATTGAGACTGAGACTCTTGATTTCTGTCAAACTTCCCTCTGTTCGACCGGGGTTTACAGGAGAACAAAAATAGCTAGAAACCACAATTATATACCACCTTTCACAGACCAGAGCCACAAAGTACTTTACAATTGCGGGCATTAGTCTCTCACCCCGCACAGAGATGGGAACGAGGCCACCTACAGGGGGCGCTGCCAGACCTGTTGTACATCTTTTTAGTGGTAGGGGAAACCGGAGCACCTGGAGGAAACCTCTGCAGACACGGGGAGATCATGCAAACTCCACTCAGAAAGGCCCCTCAGTCACCGTGATGCCTGAAACCTGAAATATTGAGTGTACAACCTTTGGCGAGCTACCTGGAAGGGGGTGGAGAGCTACAGGTGGCTCCCGAGACTCGACGGGAGTGATTCTTTGAAGAGACGGAGAAACAGAGACAGCTTTGTTAATGTTTTACAGATTCTGTGTGAGTTTCCAGTGAATGCGACTGATAAAAACGTTTGCGTCTGAACTTTGACCAGAGTCTGACGCCGAGAACATACTGTACACTGGAAAAAAACCTGAAAACAATATATGAAGACAAATAATTACTGCTCAATTATATATCTGCTCAAAGAACAAGAAAAAATGACTTGACAAAATTCCTGAAAATAAATAATAATTAATACCAGCCCCAAAAGACTTGATTCTAGAATAAAAAAAAATACATTCACTTATTTCTTAAACATGTTTGAGAAAATCTTAAGATACAGCAGAACATACGTATTTTAGCTAAACGAGAAAAGTTGACTATAGGAAAAAAACGGTAAAAAGCGCTCAGACTTTTTAATCTAATGAGTATTGAAAAATTGTTATCTAGTAAAATAGAAAAACTAAATTCTAGCCAAAAAAACTAAATCAGGATTTGACTTTTTTCAGTGTATCTCTGCAGCGAATCCAACATTATTCAGATTAATGAATGAAACTTGAGTGAAAAAGTTCTAAATGATGGACTCTGTATTTCACATGTTTTCTACTCAGTTGCTCTCACAAACTCGTTCACTACTTTTACCGTTTGGAGAAAAAAAAAGGGTTTTGAAAATGTTGTGTTTATGGCGTTGTAAAAAATAACACAGCTGCCCTCAGACAACACTGCAAAAAAGTGTTAAATAAGTCAAAAAATGCTTGAATTTGGAAAAAAAAAACATATCTTCATTTGAACACATGTGACTGAGCCTAAAAACAAGATTTACAAACGGGACAAAGCAAAATTATGCTGTTTTATAATATACAAAAAAAATTTTCCTCTGAATGAGAAAATAAAGCATCAGCTCTTGAAATAAAACTAAATGTCTTTGTCCCGTTGGAGAATCTTGTTTTAAGTCAGAATGTGTCAGATTAAGATAAAAAACACTGAAATCAAGCAAATATGACCTTATATTTTTGACACTTTTTTTACAGTGTAATAACTGAATCTACACCAAATGTGGGTTTTGGAGCAGACAGCAGCAGAAAGAGGAAGGGGAAAAAACCAACGGCAATTTTAGCTCCGGAGTTTTTTTTCTATTTCATCATCATATTGCTTATTATTATTATTATTATTATTTTTTCATCTATCATTTTAAACAATGGACCCTGTTTGATGTGTGTGATTTGGGCCACGATGACATTGAAACTTCACCCACTGTGGGACGAGCAAAGAAATATCAAATTTCAAATGTTGTTACTGAATCATTGTGATGATTAACCCGTCAGATATTTGGAGCGCCTTTCACAGACCAGAGTCACAAAGCGATTTCCAAGTGTGGGCCTTTGTCTCTCACTCCACACAGAGAGCGGGGCCAGTACAGGAGGCACAGGCCTACATAAAGGAAATGCCTTATTTTATTTTTTATCCTTTTTTTTAATGTGTTTTTATCAGTTTGGCCGAGTCCCAGCTCAAAAGTGTCCAAAATGGCGTGCGCTGACATGCTGCAATACCACCCCGGGCCGATGGGGGTGGACCCGGAATAAGAATTAGCCAATGCTAATGTATAGCACCTTCTTATCTCTCGAAAACGTCTTTACAGACATCCACATGTGTGTCAATGCTGAGGAGGGTGAATTGTTTTGGACCAGTCTAGTTTAGCCGCTGTGGACTTCAGAATGCACTCCTCAAATGAATGGGGCTTGTGCAGCTGACGCATACATCAAATGCTTTTTTCACTTTTTCCAGCCCCCGCGGCCATTTTGAAACTGCCCATAGACTGCACAAGGAAAAAGCATATTCATTTAAATGGCAGAGATAATCGTGACTAAATCTGTTAATATTCACAGTCTATGGTTCTTGTGGATGTCTTTCTGGTTTCTAGACCTTTTACCCTTGTGTCCAAAATAAAGTATTGAATTGAACTGAACAAACAGAACATGATTATGAACCGCAGGAAGAGTGGAGGTTTGTGTGAGACGAGTGAGACTGAGGCTGATCTCTGACACCATCAAGTGTTTGTCCAACGCTTCTCTCTGGTCCTTCAGGAAAGTCCTACAGCTCTCCGTCAGAGGAGGCCCGGCGCAGAGACGTGTGGCTGCAGAACAGGAAGTATGTGCTGGTCCACAACATGCTGGCCGACGAGGGCATCAAGTCCTACCGCCTCACCACCACCTTCTTCGCCGACCTGGTACACTACACACATGCTATTGATTTATTTATGAACTTGATACAGACAGTTACAGTGGACAGACCAGATGCCTTTAGTGCTGTAGCAAGACCACTGCAGAAAGTTATTAAAAACAAGTCCGAAATTGCTAATATTTGGCAAAAAATGTATTCTAGTTTGAGCAGTTTTTGACTGGGCCTTAAAACAAAAATAGCCAATGGGAAAAAAGCTAAATTAGGTTGTTTTGAAAAGACACAAGAAAAATAAAAAGCTTAAAATAAGTTTAAATGTCTTTGTTCCATTGGAGAATCTTGCTTTAACACTGTCAAAATGTGCACAAATTAAGATAAAAACCACTCGATTCAAGCAATATCAACTCATATTTTATCATTTTTTGCAGTGCATGCTAATTTTCAACACACTTTTAGGACAAAAAATGCACACATTATAACAATAATTAAACATGTGACGAGGTTGCTCTGATTCCCGCCACAGTTTCAGATCTTCAGTGCTTTTACCACCGACTGAAGCAAAGCACTTTGTTTGTGAGACAGAGGATAGAACAGTGGGTGAATAGCAATGAACAGACTACAGCTGAAGCCATAAGGATGACTGATAAAGCAGGAGAGAGGAGAGTGTAGAGACAGTGCTGTTCCCAGACTTCTCCAGCAGGGGGCTCCATATACTGCATCACTGATCATCTCTGAAGTTCAAAGGTTGTGGCAAAAGAAGAATCACTTTTTGGTGTTAATGCATTAGCAAATGTATGTGACAAGAACCCAGAGTAGCTAATATGCTACGTTAGCAAATTTGGTCATTGATGCTGCTTTACAAAAAAAGGTTATTTTTATCAACAATTATCTTTATGTCTGGGTTCTACAGGGTTAAAGTTGTAGACGATTTCTTAGACAAATAGACATAGAAAAAACCCTGAAGGATGTTTAGTAACTACAGTAACCATAGTAACTAAATCTTTCCATGTAATATAAACAAAGCGTGTTGAATAGATAGATAGATCCTTTATTGATCCCCTGTGGGAGAAATTCAGGTGTATTAGTATCATATAAGTATAAGATTTGAAGAAAGGCAAAGAGCTGAGTCATTCTGTAACGACAGAGACTGAGGACTGGTGCTTTCATGCACGGTTGGAAAATCCCAACACGAAAAACCGGTTTGAACAGAGAGAGCCGGAGATTCCAAGATTCCTTTTACATCCACTTTGGTAATGACTCTTTCCTCGGCAACTGATTTATTCTTTAGTTCAACAGTTTCTCACAATAAATCTGCACAAGACACTTTATTACAAGAAACAGCACAACGTTTAAGTTACAGAATCACAGCCCTACACTGCAAAACGTGATGAAAAATAAGTCAAAAATGTATCTTTATTTGAGCACATTGACTGTCTTAATGGGACAAAGAAAAATGATCTTGTTTTAAACAGATGAGAGAGGAAACAGAGGAATGAGAAAATACAGCAACAGTTCTTGAAATGAGACTAAACAGCTTTGTCCCGTTGGAAAATCTACTTTAAACACAGTCAGAATGAACTGAAATGAAGACAAAAAAACACTTGATTCAAACAATTATTATCTCATATTTTATCATTTTTTGCAGTGTAGAATTGAAAGTCAGACCCACATTATTACGGCTGCGTTTCAAAAGCTGCTCTCACCAACTGTGTTTATTCGTCTGTCATTGTCTCCTCAAAAACAGAAGCGATGCCTTCACTATGTGTTGTGTGTTGTGTGTTGTGCGTTGTGTGCTGTGTGTTGTGTAGGAGAATGCAGAGTACAGGAGCCTGGTGTCCCGCGGCTGCCTGAAGTCCTTCAACAGCTCCCTGCCTGGTCATGGGTCCTCCTTCCTCCACATGGCTCAGATCTCAGACCTGCCCCCGACTGTGGACTGGAGGGACAAGGGCTACGTCACCGATGTCAAGGACCAGAAGCAGTGTGGCTCCTGCTGGGCCTTCAGTGCTGTGAGTACTACTACTACAACTACTACTACTACTACAACAATAAAAACGTGTACGAGGCATCAGTAAGTTTATAAAGACATAAGTAATATGCTCCTCATTATTGCTTCGATGTGACCGTCGTCTCCCAAAAACGACTAAACTCTAACCCTCTGCTGTCGTCCTGTGGTGTGGCTCAGACGGGCTCTCTGGAAGGACAGCACTTCCGGAAGACGGGGGAACTGGTGTCTCTGAGCGAGCAGCAGCTGGTGGACTGCTCTGGGGCCTATGGGAACGAAGGCTGTAACGGAGGTCTGATGGACAGCGCCTTCAAGTACATCCGGGCCAACGGAGGCATCGACACCGAGGACTCCTACCCTTACGAGGCGCAGGTCAGCGCCGCACTGCACCCACTGCACCCACTGCACCCACTGCACCCACTGCACCCACTGCACCCACTGCACCCACTGCACCCACTGCACCCACTGCACCCACTGAACCCACTGCACCCACTGCACCCACTGCACCCACTGAACCCACTGAACCCACTGCACCCACTGCACCCACTGAACCCACTGAACCCACTGAACCCACTGAACCTTCTTAACTCCATGTCTAAGCCATATTTGACGTTCCGTTTGATTCTAACGAGTGATGTGCAGATGAAGCCCCGTAACACACCAAGGCTTTCTTTTAGCCAGATTGTTTCATGTGGAGGAGCTTCTGAGCTAGCTCAGACTAGCTTGTAACACTGACATCTAGTGGACGAAAGTAATCATTGTAGCTTTTGAATTCGAGTCCACAGCAAGCACTGCATTATAGTAATGACTATTTCACCATGAAAGATAAATGGTAGATAATATAAAACATATAAAAAAAACGTATAGATGTCCTTGTTAGGTTAAATAGGTTAAATAAATGATCCCAAGCCTTGCATCTCTGTTTTCCACTTCCAGATGCCATTAAAGTCGCCAAATCCACCAACTCTATACAACACTGTTTTCAGTCTGTGATGTCAGTCCCTGGACTAACCTGGTGAACTGAAATGTTTGGACACCCCTGTAATAGATGATAGAATAAAAACATAATAATAATACAGTCACTGTTAATAACATTTTAATACTTGGTTGCAAATCCTTTCCACGTCGATTGCAGCTTGGAGCGTGGAAGTCAAGCTAATCTCACTGGTAAAGTACCATGTGGCCAGAGAACTAATAAAGGTGTTGTTGTGATTCTGACAAAACAAAAAATAAAACCAAGATTTCTATCTTTGTGAAAAATGTATTGGTTATAGATTTGTTGTTGACAAAACTCTTTCAGCTGTTATGGTCCCAGCTGGATTCGTCTGCATATCTGGCAACCTGAGTCAGGGAGAGTGGGAGAGGCTGCAGTACCACTTTTGGCCACATTTTTACATATTGCTCCTTTAAATCAGCGAGTATGTACAGTATACCGGCCTTTTATTCACAGACCTCACTCTCACTGTTTGCAGGACGGAGTATGCAGATATGATCCTTCCAACATCGGAGCCAAATGCACGGGTTTCGTGGACATACCGGCGGGAGACGAGAAGGCGCTGCAGGAGGCTGTGGCCACGGTCGGACCAGTGTCTGTGGCCATCGATGCCGGACACACCTCCTTCCAGCTCTATCAATCTGGTAATAATAATAATAATAATAATAAAAATAATAATAATGATAATGATAATAATACTAATAATAATAATAATAATAATAATAATAATGATAATAATAATGCAGTTATTCAATCAACTTTAATTTGTAGAGCACCTTTCCTATACAAGGCAAAACAAAGCGCCTCACAACCCACATCACATCATGCATAAATCAAACATTAAAATCTACACACACAAAAAACACACAATAAGAGCACAATACATATAAAAAACATAAAAAATACAATCACACAAGTAGTTTAAATCCTTAAAACATTAAAAACACAGATGTGATTAAATTAATAAATAGTCATAGTGCATTATAAAGAGTGAAGATAAATCCTTCAGTTGTAGCAGTTTTAACCGATATTTGAAGACTGCCAGAGAAGACGCCTGCCTCACATTCTCAGGAAGACTGTTCCAGATGTTAGCTGCATGAATCTGAAATGCTTATTATGTTTCTTATATATAGCGCTTTTTTTGACTTTCAAAAACGCCTCACATGTGATATTTTCATTCACTCGACACAGGCACACACGATAAGGATGAACTGATATGGAGCTAGTGTGTGTGTGTGTGTGTGTGTGTGTGTGTGTGTGTGTGTGTGTGTGTGTGTGTGTGTGTGTGTTGCAGGAGTGTACGATGAGCCTGAATGCAGCAGTTCGGAGCTGGACCATGGCGTGCTGGCGGTGGGATATGGCTCCGATGGAAATTCAGATTACTGGCTGGTGAAGAACAGGTCAGAGAGGTTTCTGGGCTCAGGATCTGTGGGTTCTTCCAGTACAGCAACAGACAAGGCACAGAACACACACAGACAATGTTTATTGTTTGGCAAGGTACTGCAGGTCTCAAGCAGGACAAAAACGGGACTAATACAGGTCTATAGCAGGTTTGAAGCAAGACTAAAGCAGGACTATAACAGGTTTAAAGCAGGACTAAAGCAGGTTTAAAACAGGACTAAAGCAGGATTAAAACAGGTCTAAAGCAGGTCCAAAGCATTGACCCCAGGGGCCGAGGCACTGGTGGTGGCGTAAGATCAGAGTCAAGAGGTGATGGGTGCGAGAACCAAAGAAGTGTATTTGGCGGGAAGTTTGATTGACATGGCTTGGCAGGGAGGTTGGCAGAGCTGTGTGATAGGCCGAGGGTGAAGGGGGCGAGCCTTGGTTGCGATGGGACTGAATTTCCACTTGAGCTGCTCGTCTCTGTCTCTGTCCCAGTGAATGAAACACTGTCTTCTTCTTTTTCTGCAGTTGGGGCCTGAGCTGGGGGAGCAAGGGCTACATCATGATGACCAGGAACAAGCATAACCAGTGCGGCATCGCCACGGCCGCTAGCTACCCCCTGGTCTGAGCTACACCCCTGGGCTGAGCTACCCCTCTCTGAGCAGGTGAGTAACACATGTAACAGTCACTTGAGACTTTTGCAATCTTTAAACCCAGATTAGATCATTCTGTGTCGTCTCAAAGAAACTGGGCATTCAATTTTCACAATTAAGAGGTCCCTTTCAGGTGGAACAGTGCAGACCTAAAAACTAAGGCTATAGACCCAGGACTGAGGCTGTAGATCCAGGAGTGAGGCTATAGACCCAGGACTGAGGCTGTAGACCCAGGACTGAGGCTGTAGATCCAGGACTGAGGCTGTAGACCCAGGACTGAGGCTGTAGACCCAGGACTGAGGCTGTAGACCCAGGACTGAGGCTGTAGATCCAGGACTGAGGCTGTAGACCCAGGACTGAGGCTGTAGACCCAGGACTGAGGCTGTAGACCCAGGACTGAGTGACGTGTGAGGGACTTCCTTCTCCTAATGTCAGACATATTGTTTATTTGCAGGTCTGGTGGAATCTCAGCGCGGACACACACTTCACGATGATCATGAAACCAATGGGCCTTATTATACTCACATCATTCCACAGCTGTACCTGTTTTTCTAATTTCAGTGTTTTTCATATTAAAACTGAATAAATTGGCTGAAATAAAAAGACTATTACTAATGTGTGTGTTGTTTTTACTGACTCTAGAGTCAGGAGTGTGTGTGTGAGTGTGTGACTGCTTGTGCATGTGTGTGTCTATGAGTGTTTATATAGTGTGTGTCTATGAGTGTATAGTGTGTGTCTATGAGTGAGTGTGTGACTGCTTGTGCATGTGTGTGTCTATGAGTGTTTATGTAGTGTGTGTCTATGAGTGTATAGTGTGTGTCTATGAGTGAGTATGTGTCTATGAGTGAGTGTATAGTGTGTGTCTATGAGTGTGTGTGTGAGTGTGTGACTGCTTGTGCATGTGTGTGTCTATGAGTGTTTATGTAGTGTGTGTCTATGAGTGTATAGTGTGTGTCTATGAGTGAGTGTGTGTCTATGAGTGAGTGTGTAGTGTGTGTCTATGAGTGTGTGTGTGGGTGTGTGACTGCTTGTGCATGTGTGTGTCTATGAGTGTTTATGTAGTGTGTGTCTATGAGTGTATAGTGTGTGTCTATGAGTGAGTGTGTGGCTATGAGTGAGTGTGTAGTGTGTGTCTATGAGTGTGTGTGTTTGTGTCTATGAGTGTGTGTTTGTGTCTATGAGTGTGTGTGTTTGTGTCTATGAGTAGTAAGTAAGTAGTAAGTAATCTTTATTTATATACTGCCTTTTCACTGCACATCGGAGTCTCAAAGCGGTTTACAATTGTTATTTTTGGGAGTGGGGGTGCCAGTACAGGAGGCACATGCCAGCCCTATTGTACATATTTTTAGTGGTAGGGGAAACCGGAGCACCCGGAGGAAACCTACGCAGACACGGGGAGAACATGCAAACTCCACTCAGAAAGGCCCTGTTCCGACCGGGATTTGAACCCAGAACCTTCTTGCTGAGAGGCGAGAGTGCTAGCCACTCAGCCACCGTGCTGCTGTCTATGAGTGTATGTAGTGTGTGTCTATGAGTGTGTGTGTGTAGTGTGTGTCTATGAGTGTGTGTGTTTGTGTCTATGAGTGCGTATGTAGTGTGTGTCTATGAGTGTGTGTGTGTAGTGTGTGTCTATGAGTGTGTGTGTTTGTGTCCCCCCCCCCCCCCCACCCCCACCCTCACCCACCTCACCCTGCCCTCACTCGCCCCCCCCATTGGAACTGTGTGTGTGTGTGTGACGTAGCATCACGCTCTAAGTTGTTTATCTCTAGTACTTAGTCATTTCAGACCTGAGAATAAACTTTTTGCCAACAATGACAATCCGTTACATTGAGCCCTATGTCCCCGATGCACAATCAGACTCTAAATATTTAGTTTACAGAAGTATACGGCGAGTTAGCGTCACTGCACTCACAGATGGGGGGGTCCGTGTTACGTCTTTTATGTTTTGTTTCCAGATCAGCTTTTGAGTAAGTCCAGTTCCATTGTCCCTGTAGTTCTGGAACAGTCTCAGTGAAGTGTCGCAGATGAACCGTTAATATAATAGATCCATGAGATGAACAGATTAAAAAAGTCGAGCCGCTGGACTCGGGAACCGGACTCAGGAACTGGCTGTACGCTCTGATTCGCTGTTTAGATCTGTCAATCACCTCCCGGCTTTTACTAATATTTTTATTTGTATTATTTCTGACAATAAAACAGCATACCTAATGTGTATTCTTTACACTGTTTTGACAAAACTATTCAAACATTTTAAATACAAAGCAAACGGGGTTATGTGCGTCATATTCGTCTTCAGAGTGGTAATCGTCACTGAACTGGACCCGAGCGTTTCTGTGCCTCACGAGGCTGAAGGAGAAAGATCGCTCTCTTACTAAAGATTGACAGAATCAATGAAAAAACGACTCTGGGTATGTGTATGAGGGCAAATAGCACAGTAATCATGTTTAGAGCAGAGAAAAGTCAAAAAGCGTGATATGGGCCCTTTAAAGCAGATACTGGTGGACAAGCCTATAGCGCCCTCTAGCGGCTGTCAGTCTGAATAATAATAATAATAGCTATAATAATAGTCATAATAATGCATTTGTTTCATATTATTGCTTTTTTCTCCCTGAGGTGTTGGTGCAGTACAGTGTTCATGGTTTTACACTGGTCCAGACCAGAGCAGAGAGGATTCATGGTTTTACACTGGTCCAGAGCAGAGCAGAGAGGATTCATGGTTTTACACTGGTCCAGACCAGAGCAGAGAGGATTCATGGTTTTACACTGGTCCAGAGCAGAGCAGAGAGGATTCATGGTTTTACACTGGTCCAGACCAGAGCAGAGAGGATTCATGGTTTTACACTGGTCCAGACCAGAGCAGAGAGGATTCATGGTTTTACACTGGTCCAGACCAGAGCAGAGAGGATTCATGGTCCGAACCAAGCGGATCCGATGAAAATCACTGAAGGAATGCTAACTTTTTGAAAAATGCTAATGAAGCATTTAGCATTTTACTTTGGACCAGAGCAGAGACAATGGTCCGAACCAAGCGGGTACTCCACCCAGAGGCTACTCCACCTTGTGACCCGTCCTGCTCCACCCAGAGGCTACTCCATCTCTGCTGCTGTGACCTGAAGGACTATCGTATTTATTACTTTACTCATTTAGAATGATCAATTTTATTTTTTTTATTTTTGCTGTTACTGGACACCTGCATTTCTCCTACGTGGATCAATAAAGTATCTATTTATCTAATTATGTTTAAAACTGCTCTGATAATGTTCAGGGAATCTGTAAACTCTCTCCCAGAAACGCTCACCGTGGGCACAAACCCAAAGGAAACGGAAAATTAAATCAAGCTAAAGTTAGAATGACCCTAAAGTCGATGTTTATCTCAGTGTGTGGAGTTAGGATTTGGAACTGTGTGTGTGTGTGTGTCCTGTGTCCTGTGTGAATGAGTGTGGAGTCTAAGTGAAATATACAAACCCTTTCCAAACCTTGTCTATTGAATGAATTATTCTGTTGTAAAATTATGTAAATGCTGTTTTTCGGAATAAACATAAACATGAAATGAAAGAATTCCCCTTGTGAGCTGGAGATGACAATGTGTTGACACAGATCAGAGAATCAACAGTTAAGACACAAAAAAACACATAGATGGTTTTTTCATAGATAGAACAAAAATGGTTTTAGAGCAAACCATTCCACTGAATCAGCAAACAGCTTCTTTATAGAAAATGTAAAAAGTAAATTAGATATATATCCCTGTGTTGGTGCAGTGTTCCTTGATCTTAAAAAGGCATTTGACACTCAGCCATGAAATTCTGATAGCAAAATTAACAGACTTCAACTTCTCGGCAGAGGCCATTCAATGGATGAAATCATATTTAGCTTCACGAAAACAATGTGTACATATTGGCAGTGTAAAGTCATCAATCCAGGATGTCCCAGTCGGTGTGCCGCAAGGATCAATACTTGGCCCCCTATTATTCTCACTGTACATAAATGATCTTCCCAAAACATGTGAGTTTTCAAATGTATGCAGATGATGCTGTAATATATACTCATGCAAGGAGCGTTAAGGAAGCAGCTTCCATTCTGACCTCAGCCATGGAACAAGTAAATGACTGGCTATTTAAATCATGCTTGCTTCTAAATTCTAAAAAAACGGTCTGTATGATGTTCTCCAAGCAATCAAAAGTGATGAAAAATTCTGGAGTTTTCTTGAGAGGGGAAGAACTGCAACTTGTCACAGAATTCAAGTATCTGGGTCTGACACTCGATTCCACTCTATCTTTTAAAGATCATATAAAAAAACTGGCCAACACCATTAAATTCAACCTTAAAATTTTTAAACAAATCAGGTCTTTTTTAACACTTAATGCAGCCAGAATGTTTCTCCATTCAATGATTTTATCCCATGTTGAATATTGCATCACAAGTTGGTCTCTCACCTCTGTAACCATTTGAAAATAATTGAATCTCTGTATAAGAAATCTCTTAAAGTTTTTGACAGAAAACCCAATTCATTTCATACATGCAATATTTTAAACAAGCACAATCTTTTAAATTTTGAAAGTTTTATCAACTTTAAGTATGTATGCTTCATCTACAAAGCGCTACATGGACTAGCCCCACCTCCTGTATCGGCCCTATTCAAACCTAGGACTTCAAGTGGCCTGAGGACTAGGGCCTCCTCCAGAGGAGACTGTGAGGTCCCCTTCAGAAAAACTACATTTGGACAGAACACTCTCTCTGTGAGGGCCATGAACATCTGGAACAGTCTCCCTCTGCACTTACGGGAGAGTCCTACACTGGTCACCTTTAAAACTCAAATCAAACAATGGATTAAGAGAAATCAGTCATGTGACCACTAGACTCTGAACTATTCTCTGTGCTAGTTGTATTATAGTGTTATTTTGTATTTTATTGTATTGTATTTCGTTATGTATTTTCCTGCCTAGGGACTACGGATGAAAACTAGCTTTGTAGCTATAATCCGGCATATTTACATTTGTTTTATACTGATGTTCATTAATGTGCATTGTCCCTATCAAATAAATAAATAAATAAATAAATATGAATCGGTCCATATGGAGAGACAAAGTATGAAGCCCCGTGAAGCAATATGAACACCCGTGAAGCAATAGGAAGTCCAGTGAAGCAATAGGAAGCCCTTTGAAGCAATATGAAGCCCAGCGAAGCAATAGGAAGCCCCGTGAAACAATATGAAGCCCTTTGAAACAATGTGAAGCCCCGTGAAGGAATATGAAGCCCTGTGAAGCAATATGAAGCCCTGTGAATCAATATGAAGCCCCGTGAAGCAATAATAAGCCCTGTGAAGCAATATGAAGCCCCGTGAAACAATATGAAGCCACGTGAAGCAATAGGGAGCCCAGTGAAGCAATAGGAAGCCCCGTGAAGCGATATGAAGCCCTTTGAAACAATATGAAGCCCCGTGAAGCAATATGAAGCCCCGTGAAACAATATGAAGCCCTGTGAAGCGATATGAAGCCCTGTGAAGCAATATGAAGCTCTCTGAAACAATATGAAGCCCTTTGAAACAATATAAAGCCCCGTGAAGCAATATGAAGCCCCGTGAAGCAATATGAAGCCCAGTGAAACAATATGAAGCCCTGTGAAACAATATGAAGCCCTTTGAAACAATATGAAGCCCCGTGAAGCAATATGAAGGCCCGTGAAACAATATGAAGCCCTGTGAAGCAATCTGAAGCCCCGTGAAGGAATATGAAGCCCTGTGAAGCAATATGAAGCCCTGTGAAGCAATCTGAAGCCCCGTGAAGGAATATGAAGCCCTGTGAAGCAATATGAAGCTCCGTGAATCAATATGAAGCCCCGTGAATCAATATGAAGCCCTGTGAAGCAATATGAAGCCCCGTGACACAATATGAAGCCCCGTGAAACAATATGAAGCCCTTTGAAACAATATGAAGCCCCGTGAAGCAATATGAAGGCCCGTGAAACAATATGAAGCCCTGTGAAGCAATATGAAGCCCCGTAAAGCAATATGAAGCCCCGGGAAGCAATATGAAGCCCTGTGAAACAATATGAAGCCCCGTGAAGCAATATGAAGCCCTGTGAAGCGATATGAAGCCCCGTAAAACAATATGAAGCCCTGTGAAGCGACATGAAGCCCTGTGAAGCAATATGAAGCTCTCTGAAACAATATGAAGCCCTTTGAAACAATATAAAGCCCCGTGAAGCAATATGAAGCCCTGTGAAACAATATGAAGCCCCTTGAAGCATTATGAAGCCCCGTGAAGCAATATGAATCCCAGTGAAACAATATGAAGCCCTGTGAAACAATATGAAGCCCTTTGAAACAATATGAAGCCCCGTGAAGCAATATGAAGGCCCGTGAAACAATATGAAGCCCTGTGAAGCAATATGAAGCCCCGTGAAGGAATATGAAGCCCCGTGAAGCAATATGAAGCCCTGTGAAGCAATATGAAGCCCTGTGAAGCAATATGAAGCCCCGTGAAGCAATATGAAGCCCCGTGAAGCAATATGAAGCATAAAGACGCTTAAACTGTGATCATTACTGTGTATGGCGCGTGCATAATAGATCCATGTGCGCGTGTGACATGCAGTGAGTGAGTGATGCATTTAAGGTGGCTCTGAAAATACGGGACAAAAGCTGTCCTGTATCAGTTCAATACGGGACGCACATAGTGTTTCTATAATACGGGACAATTCCGTATTTCAAGGAACGGTTGATAACCCTACCTATATGTGAATATTAGCACCATCGTAGGTCATCCTTGACTTTGCATTGAAACTCGCCTCAATTCATAATCTGGTGGGAACATGGTTTCAGGGACTGGCATCCTGCTGGGACTCTGAGGAGCACAAGGACTGGCCTCCGGCTGGGACTCTGAGGAGCACAGGGACTGGCCTCCTGCTGGGACTCTGAGGAGCACAGGGACTGACCTCCTGCTGGGACTCTGAGGAGCACAGGGACTGGCCTCCTGCTGGGACTCTGAGGAGCACAGGGACTGGCCTCCTGCTGGGACTCTGAGGAGCACAGGGACTGGCCTCCTGCTGGGACTCTGAGGAGCACAGGGACTGGCCTCCTGCTGGTCTCAGAGTCAGGACTAAACATGAGGAGGCAGCGTTTCAGATTCATGCAGCTATAATCGGGAACAGTCTTCCTGAAAATGTGAGACAGGCTTCTTCTCTGACAATGTTCAACTCCAGGTTAAAAACAGTTCTGTTTCGCTGCAACAACTGAAGGATTTTATCTACTGCTGTGATTACTGTGATTTTAATTCCTTGTGATTGTTTTGTATCTTGTTTTTCAGCTTTTCCAGTTTCTATGTGCATGAACTGTGCTATACAAATAAACTTGCCTGTGATATATGTTTTTCCCCTGCTCAGGACGCTGAAGAGGCCGCAGCACCACAGTCCTTGTGTCCGCAGGTTATTTTGTTCAACAAGAGACAATCCCAAGGTTAAAACAGTAATATAAATGACAGACACCAAACCTGATCTAGATGTTACTTTATATCAAAGAGTTTCCAAGCAACACTACTAATGGAACCGAACAAGCGTCGCGTCTGTCGGAGGAAGGGCCGGCCCTGGGGCCCTCACCGTCTGGTCGAAACACAAAGGCCCACACTGGAAACTACATTTGGAAAAAGTTTTATTTCGAATTTAGGCTCAAAGAAAAGTCAGTGTAATCCTGTAATATAGACATCAGAAATCATCCAGAACCAGAAGCACATGTTTATACTTTTCTATTTGAATGATACAAAAAGCAGTTACAGTGTGTATAATCCATGAGAGAAAAGAAAAACAATGTTTATATTTTCAGATGGTTCAGTTTGAAACCACAGACTTTCACCTGGTCCTTTATGCACAATAACAGACCTGGACTAAAGGAGCCTCAGAAGACTCTTCACTTCAACCACTTGTGCTTGAACACCAGTAAGACCAAGGAGATGATCATCGACTTCAGGAGAAAACCACTCTCCCACACGCCGCTGAACATCCAGGTGGAGGACATTGAGCTGGTGGACAGCTTCAAGTACCTGGGTGTTCACATTAACAATAAACTGGACTGGTCCCATAATAAAAACGCCCTGCACAAGAAGGGCCAAAGTCGCCTCTTCCTTCCTTCTGAGGAGGCTGAGGTCCTTCTGAGGAGGCTGAGGTCCTTCGGAGTAAGCAGGCCTCTGCTCAGGACTTTTTATGACTCTGTGGTAGCTTCTGCCATTTACTACGCTGCCGTGTGCTGGGCCCCGGGCAGCACAGAGCGGGACAGGAGTAGACTAAACAAGCTGGTCAGGAGGGCCAGCTCCACTCTGGGCTGCTCCCTGGACTCTGTGGAGGAGGTGAGGGACAGGAGGGTCTAGTCAAAGCCACCTCCATCATGGACAATACCTCCCACCCACTGCACAGGACTGTAGAGGAGCTGAGGAGCTCCTTCAGTGGAAGACTGAGACACCCTCAGTGTAGGAAGGAGCGCTACCGCAGGGCCTTTATCCCCACTGCTGTCAGACTGTACAACAAGTCACTTTAAGTCACTGCACTATGACTGAAAAGAAACCTGCACTAAAATTGACACTTTTCTCTAATCGCCACTTTTTTGTACATAATATATCCTGCATTAACATGCTGCACATTTCTTACTTTTGCACAATTCTTGAGTGTTCCTGTCCTTGCCAATGTGACATGTAGATTTCTCCTGTGTGAGATTAATAAAGTCTTATCTTATCTTACACCAGGATTTAGCAAATCTAGCAAAGACAGAGAGGAGCATGTTCTGGTCAGAAGAGAACCCCAGGACAGAAGCTAAAGAGTCACTGAGGTCCAGCAGGGGGCGCTCTCCTCAGATCCACCACAGACACAGAGGAACCTTCAGACCCAAGTCCAAACCCAGGAAACACAGGCTCAGAGAAGGAGGAGGTGACGGTGTGGAGGTGGAACAGTTCTCCATCAGAGCGGACCTGATAAAAGGACAGAGATCCAGCCTCAGAGTCCAGGAACACAGACACTCGACCTGAGAGACCGAAGAGGGAGAAGGAGGAGAAGAAGGAGAATGTTTGTCTGTTGTTGTGAAATACAGAGTAACGATCCCCACAGATCCTCAGACTCCAGGACTGATCATTGGTTCCAAACCCACTCTCTCTCGTCCCTCTGCGTCTGATTCCTCTGTGACTCACTGCGATCTCAATGACCTCCTCCCTCCTCCTCCTGGTCCAGTCCACCTCCCAGTAACAGCGCCCCCTCAGGCCAGTGCTGCTCAGGACCTGTGTCTGGTCTGTAAATCTGTCCTGATGCCCTGGACACTGCTGCTCCTCTGTCCCTCTGGTCACTGTGCGTTTATCCTCAGACACTTTGAGGATTCTGTGAGCCGAGTTTGGATCCAGAGAAAACTCACAGGAATCTGAGAAAAAAACACAAAACAAGAAGAAAAATCAGGTCCAGACGCTTTAACCAAAGAGTTTAGAAAACCTCTATTTCTAAAAAACTTCTATATATAAATACATTTTATATAAATAACTTCTATACTTCGATATCACTTCTGTATATACTGTAGATAACTTCTATACTCTTTGGTACAGTATAACGTGAAAGAAGTGAATGAGAAACTCACACTTCCTCAGACCTGGAACCATCCACTGTTCTCCAGCAGGATCCAACCTGCAACACACAAGGCACTTTAGACCAGGACCAGGACCTCAAGATTCAAAAATGTATTTGCCATTTAAAGCTGTGCAAGACCACCCCAGTGTGCATTAGACAGAGAAGACAGCACACACCAGAGCTTATGCCAGGATGCTATGTTTCTGGAGCCATGCGACAAATAGTAGAAACAGCAGAGGGCAGCAACATATATATCACAAAGACAGTTGGATAGACACATTACGTCTAGGAAGATTCTTCATTGGAAATAATCTCCAAAAGCCCTGCCCAATGTGTGCAGCCAGAGGGGACTGGGTAGAAATATTAGGAGAGGAACCACAGACACAGAGTTGTCTGCTGCAAAACTACAAGAAAATATAAATAACAAGATAGTGTAAGCAGTCAGGGCAGGAGCGGTCAGAGACATGTCTGCACTCGACAAAGGCTGAAGAGAGAAGCCAGAGACCAAGACTTGAACCTGAGACCAGGACCTGGTCCAGAGCAGGGTCAGACCTGAGTTCCTGCAGGGGGCAGTGTGGGTCGTCCTGCAGAGCCTTCAGCAGCTCTGATGAACCTCCTGGATGGTTGTAGCTCAGGTCCAACTCTCTCAGATGGGAGGGGGCGGGGCTTAGAGCTGAGGCCAGAGCAGCCCCGCCCCTCTCTGAGATCAGACATCCAGACAGCCTAAAGACACACAGCGTTACACTCATGTGGACACAGAGGACACAGATGCATCATGGGAGTCTCACCTGAGAGTGTGCAGTCCACAGGGGGCGCTCTTCAGTCCAGAACACAGCAGCTCCACTCCTGAGTCCTGGAGGTCGTTGTTACTCAGATCCAGGTGTGTGAGACTGGAGGAGCTGAGGACTGAGGCCAGAGGACCACAGCTGTGAGGGGACAGTCCACTGTCCCTCAACCTGAGGACAGAGACACATTAGAGACTAGACCCTCCACAGAAGACCTTCAACACAGTCTGGACTCACAGGGCTTTGGTGGAGGCTCTGACCACCGGCAGCAGACCCAGGAGAGCTCTCTCTGAGGCCTGGTATTTCCTCAGGTCAAAGTCCTGCAGGTCTGAGTCTGAGGACAGTAAGACGAAGGACACAGTCGACCACTGAGCAGGAGAACTTAACCAGGAGAGTGTTCCTTCTCTCATGTACTTCTGTATCTCCTGCACCAGACTGAGGTCGTTCAGCTCCATCAGACAGTGCAGCAGGTTCATGCTTCTCTCGGTAGACAGACCCTCTTCATTCAGCTTCTCTTTGATGTAATATACTGTCTCCTGATTGGTCTCTGAGTCACTTCCTGTCTGAGTCAGACCTGACAGCAGCCTCTGATTGGTCGGCAGAGACAGCCCCAGGAGGAAGCGCAGGAACAGGTCCAGGTGTCCGTTTGGACTCTGTAAGGCCTGGTCCACAGCACAGCGGTGTAGAACACTCAAGTTATTCTTTTTAAACAGCTGTTTGAAGAAAGAGGTTTGTTCGACCTCCAGCAGGTTCTCAGAGGACTGTGGTGTCTTCAGCAGGTTCTCAGAGGACTGTGGTGTCTTCAGCAGGTTCTCAGAGGACTGTGGTGTCTTCAGCAGGTTCTCAGAGGACTGTGGTGTCTTCAGCAGGTTCTCAGAGGACTGTGGTGTCTTCAGCAGGTTCTCAGAGGACTGTGGTGTCTTCAGCAGGTTCTCAGAGGACTGTGGTTTCTTCAGCAGGTTCTCAGAGGACTGTGGTGTCTTCAGCAGGTTCTCAGACGACTGTGGTGTCTTCAGCAGGTTCTCAGAGGACTGTGGTGTCTTCAGCAGGTTCTCAGACGACTGTGGTGTCTTCAGCAGGTTCTCAGGGGACTGTGGTGTCTTCAGCAGGTTCTCAGAGGACTGTGGTGTCTTCAGCAGGTTCTCAGAGGACTGTGGTGTCTTCAGCAGGTTCTCAGAGGACTGTGGTGTCTTCAGCAGGTTCTCAGAGGACTGTGGTGTCTTCAGCAGGTTCTCAGAGGACTGTGGTGTCTTCAGCAGGTTGTGTCCAGAGCTGTAGAAGGTCTGATGGACGTAAAGAGCAGCCAGAAACTCCTGCACACTCAGATGGATGAAGCAGTAGACCTTGTCCTGGTACAGGCCTGGCTCCTCTCTAAAGACCTGTGTGAAGACTCCGGAGTACACTGAGGCGGCTGCAGCGTCCAGCCCACACTCGCTCAGGTCACAGCCGTAGAAGATCAGGTTTCCTCTCTGCAGCTGCTCAAAGGCCAGTTTTCCCAGAGACGTCACCATCTCCCTGGTCTGTGGAGTCCAGTGAAGCTCCGCCCCTGATCCCTGCTGATACTTGATGTTCTGGACTTTGGCCTGCACCACCAGGAAGTGTGTGTACATCTGTGTGAGGGTCCGGGGCAGCTCTGGTTCCTCTGTTTGTTCCAGAAGCTTCTGTTGAACTGTGGAGAGGATCCAGCAGAAGACTGGGATGTGGCACATGATGTGGAGGCTGCGGACGCTCTTGATGTGGGAGATGATCGCTGTGGCCTGTCGCTCGTCTCTGAACCTCTTCCTGAAGTACTGCTCCTTCTGCGGGTCGGTGAAGCCTCGGACCTCTGTTACCATGGAGACGCACTCTGCAGGGATCTGATTGGCCGCCGCTGGGCGTGTGGTGATCCAGAGGCGAGCGGAGGGAAGCAGGCTTCCCCTGATGAGGTTCACCAGCAGCAGGTCCAGAGAGACGGACTCTGTGGGGTCTGAGAGGACACGAGAGCTGCTGAAGGCCAGAGGAAGTCTGCACTCGTCCAGACCGTCAAAGATGAGGAGCACCTGGAGGTCTTCAAAGCTACAGAGACCTTTGGATGGACTGAAGAAGTGCTGTATGAGTCCCACCAGGCTGAAGCTTCTGTCCTTCACAACATTGAGCTCTCTGAAGGAGAAGGGGAACAGCAGCTGGAGGTCCTGATGAGCTCTGCCTTCAGCCCAGTCCAGACTAAACTTCTGAGTCAGCACAGTCTTCCCCACGCCGGCCACGCCCTTCGTCAGCAGCGCTCTGATTGGCTGTGGTGAGTGTGGGCGGGGCTTAAACATGTCTTCACAGGTGATGGGGGTCTCTGGAGCGGCTGGTCTCCTGGACGCGCTCTCCATCAGTCTGACCTCATGTTCCTGGTTGACCTCTGAGGCCCCGCCCTCTGTGATGTAGAGTTCTGTGTAGATCTGGGTCAGGGGGGCGGAGTCTCCTGCTTTAGCCACGCCCTCAAACACACGGCTGAACCTCTGCTGCAGCTGCTTCTTCTGTTCATCTCTACAAACTCCAACAGAGCTTCCTGAATAAAGACAAACCAAAGCTGTGAACCTGTGACCACTAAATTGACCACCTCCATTAGCATTAGCCAAAGATGCTAACAAACAAGGCTAATAGCCCTTTCATTTGTGAGTCACAAAGAGCCAATGTACAAATTGTAAAACAGACTGAGCCTGAAGTGCGGCTGTTCAGAGCTTTAAAGGGACGTGAACATATGGATCTAAATGGGATGGAGCTGATGTGATGAGGCTGATTTCCTCATTAGCTACATTTGCTCCGTCTCTAATGAGCACACGGACTGTCGTGACTTCCACTGGTCCAAAAGAATGGTCTGATATGGGTGAAATCTGGGCCCATTACCGATGTGTGGTGAGTGTTCAGAGCCTGAGAGCCAGAAATGTGTGTGTCTCTAGTAAACACATGTTGTGTTGCTACAGACACAGAGAGTTCTTACTGCTCTGCAGGCGCTGGACCAGCTGCTCCTGCTTCATCCTCCTCAGGAAGTCCAGGGCGATGTTCAGAACCTCTCTGCTCTGCACCTCACTCTCAGAGCATTCTGGGTAATCTGAGGCCAGGAGCCTTTGGATCCTCTGCAGCTGCTCTTTGACAAAAGTCACCACGTCCTCCTGCAGACGCTGGAACAGAACAATAAGAGAAGAGTTCACAGAGAGACGCTGAGGAGCAGCCAGAGAAGGCCACACAAGCTGCGGTGGTGGACACTCACCCTCAAGATGGCGTCCAGCGGCTCCTTTGGACCTGGATCCCTGTGAAACACACTCAGCATTTATTTAGTGTGCACAATAGAAGAACACAGACTCAAACAGGAGAGAAAAGGACTGTTTCTATAAAGAGCTTCTACACAGCACTAAACCTGGGACTCCCAGCTTCAGCACCAGTGACACCAGACATTTTGCCACAGATTAAGTTGGACGTTTGTGGTGACTCTGAAGTGTTGCCTTCTGGCTCTACAGGCCCTGGGCTTCTTCACCTCATCATCATCACTTTCTCCTGTTGCATTGTGGTCTTGGTGTCAACATGTGTTGATAAAAAGTGCCCTAACAAATGTGAGTGAGCTTCAACAGATCTGTCAGAAAGCTCTTTGGCCACGTTCACACGGAGCTGATCTCAGATCTGCAAATATATTCTGTCTCATTCAGTCTTCCACATGAAGCCAATCCAGGCTCTGAAAGCGGCTCCAGAGAGAAGGCTTTGAAACCAGCGTCTGCAACTGTTCCATCTGATCCACAACAAAGACATTTATCTTTACTGCAGGGTCCTCCACTGCTCCAGCCTCAGGCCCTGAAGGAAACACATCCTCCACAGAGAAGTCCACATCTGTGAACAAGGACTCAGAAGCTTCTCTTTCCCTCATAGGCCATGTGTTCATGAAAGAGGTCTAGAATTTAACTTTCGTTCCAGGATTGTGGGTGTGGAAGAAGAACCTCACAGAGACGGATCGTGGCGCATCAGAGCTCCTGGAAGTTTATTAGGCTTCCTTCAGTTGTTTCAGTTGTTTTAGTTTTCTCAGACAGAACAAAGTCAGGACATGGTTTGTATAGTCATTGTTACGTCTCACATCTAAAGACATACGTGTCGCATCCAGAGACAATCAGAGCATATTCTTAACCTGTCCCCCCGCCCTTTATAAAGTCACTTTACTGCTCATCATACGTCACTTTACTTCACTGTACTGCTGTCACCTTACATTGTGTGCACCATGTGCTCTTGTATATTGTAAATAGTAACTGTAACTCTATTTTAAATTTAAATGTATTCCTTAGAAGTGTTTTTTATTCTTTATTTTTATTATCTCTCTCTGATTGTTGCACTGAGCCAAAGCAATTTCCAAGTATGTGACTTCCTGTTACTTACGTGGCAATAAAAATAATTCTGATTCTGATATTATGGTCATAACATGGATACACAATCAGAGTCCTTGTAGAGTCTTGCGTTTGTCCACCTGCGTAGGCCATAGCTATCTATCGACGATATCAGTAATACTTTCTTTTTTCTTTATGTTATTGCTAAATAGTTACAGTTAGCCGTGAAAAAGTTCCACAAACAGAATCTCTGTTGTTAATGTAATTTTTCTTGTCAAAGTTGTGATTTTGATTGAAATTTGGACATTTTAGCCTGATGTACCATGTTTGGGGGTTTCTAATTGCAGAACGACCTATTTAATCAAAAACAAAATAACTTGGCCATAGAGATCACAACAAAAATTATTTATTTCTGAAATATCACTATTATTGAAGAAATATTTGAATATCCAAAATCATTATGAAAAACGATGACATTCCAATTTGGGCACTAAACTGGAAAAACAGCCATAAACTGATTTTATGTCTAATGATTGTTGACTTTCCTTCAAATATGTAGGAAGTAATAATTCCAAAAATAAATACTATGAATTTAAATTAATAATAAGTACTGAAAAATGTAATGCATTTCTAGATCTGAATGTTGCAAAGTAACATAGTTGACTTTACACAACAAAGGAAAATGTGTCACATCAGTGATGGACCTGGGGTCATAGGGTGTTTCAGGTCTTTAAATACCGTATGCAGGGTTTGAATCATTTAGAAATAAAGTTTTAATACCATTTTATTAGAAGAGAACTACTAAAGGTTTCACAGTCTTTTTTTTGTCTGATCCCCTCAAATATAGAAAATACCATAGCAACGTCCTTAGAAACGGGAAAACTCATACCGGTGCTTCTCCCTCAGTGACGTCACGACGGGCACCGGTCTGGTCCAGAAGTACATCTCCTCCAAACTATCGCGGTTGTTTACATTTTGTTTGTCTATTTTTTGCACTAAATCGGTGAATATTCGAGATGACGAGAAGATGTGTTGCACCGCACTGCTCACAGACGCACAATAGGCTTCTGACCAAAGGAGAAGAGGAGGCTTTGGACGGTAGAGGAAGAAGAGGAAAGAGGAAGAAGAGGAAGAAAGCTAAGCTACTTGTGTTTGAGACGAGGATAGATCCATGGGATGGACTTGATCGCAGCCTCAGTGAGAACGGCCAACAAACGTGATCCGTAGTTTGTTGAAACTAGCGGCGCTAGGACTGAGACCGCGGCTCTATCAGAGAGACTGTGAAATACGTGTGAGTCTATTATAACTTAATGTATTCAGCCTTGTAGATTGATCATTATAAGAAAACGAGTCATTTAAAGTTATCACATTTCTATCATACAGATGTTTGAGTTTGAATATAGCGTTTGATTGTACCTTTGTGTTTAAAGTGATGCGCACGGACAGAACCATAGACGCGTGAACAGAACCATGGACGCGCAGACAGAACCATAGACACGCGCACAGAACCATTGACACGCGGACAGAACCATAGACGCGCAGACAGAACCATAGACGCGCGGACAGAACCATGGACGCGCGGACAGAACCATTGACACGCGGACAGAACCATTGACACGCGGACAGAACCATTGACACGCGGACAGAACCATAGACGCGCAGACAGAACCATAGACGTGCGGACAGAACCATGGACGCGCGGACAGAACCATTGACACGCGGACAGAACCATTGACACGCGGACAGAACCATTGACACGCGGACAGAACCATTGACACGCGGACAGAACCATAGACGCGTGGACAGAACCATTGACACGTGGACAGAACCATGGACGCGCAGACAGAACCATAGACACGCGCACAGAACCATTGACACGCGGACAGAACCATAGACGCGCAGACAGAACCATAGACGCGCGGACAGAACCATTGACACGCGCACAGAACCATAGACGCGTGGACAGAACCATTGACACGTGGACAGAACCATGGACGCGCGGACAGAACCATAGACACGCGCACAGAACCATTGACACGCGGACAGAACCATAGACGCGCAGACAGAACCATAGACGCGCGGACAGAACCATGGACGCGCGGACAGAACCATAGACGTCCGAACAGAACCATTGACACGCGGACAGAACCATTGACACGCGGACAGAACCATTGACACGCGGACAGAACCATGGACGCGCGGACAGAACCATAGAAGCGCGGACAGAACCATAGAAGCGCGGACAGAACCATGGACGCGTGGACAGAACCATTGACACGCGTTCAGGACCATACACAGCTTGTTGCAAGTGCCTCCTATGCCCAACCAAATCTCACAAAATTAAAGCTTGGGTACCTAAATTTCCCCTGCATTAAAATGCCTGTTGGGTGCCTCACAAAAGTAAAATGTTGTGAACTAATCAAACAGAACACACCACGACAGGCGGTTTTTTATTTTGCAAACTTAAGTGAGTCATTATAGGGCGACAGTCGCTCAGTTGGTAGAGCGTTGGCCTTGCTCACCTTCTCCACTGACTCCCACTGTTGTCTTCTGTCGTTGTGTCCTTGGGCAAGACTATGTGTACTGAGTAAGGGGAAGATGATGGATGGATGGAAGTGAGTCATTATTTGACTTTTTGGGCAGAGTGGTGTTTTTATATATTTTTCCACACTGTTAGTTGTTATTGCCAAACTCTTGTTTACTCATTGTATTGAGAAATATTTGGGCAAGTAACTTTTGACATTGGGCAATAAAATATAAATGGTACTTCCCCGAGACAAAGCTTAATGTCAAGGCCTGATGCATAATGATGTTGGTTGTGCCCAAACGTAAAATGTTGTGAACAAATCAAACAGAACATTGTTTTGATTTTTGTTTTGTTTTGCTTGTTTAAGACAGAGCCCTGTGAGTCATTATTTGACTTTGATTGAGTGGATTTTCTGAGCTGGTCTAAACTTTAGCATTAAAAAGAACCACGAGACAAATGGAGTGAGAACCAAACACCATCTCCTGGTACTCATCTGAGAACCTCACTGAAAAAGTTATGTGCACCCCTGAATACGATCATCCTTTTTGCAAACTTTACGTCATAATAAAGAGGCATTACTCACCCTCTGCCGATCACTGAAGTGAGTGATTGTTATTTATATAGCGCCTCAGACCAGAGTCACAAAGAGATTTACAATTGTTGTTTCTGGGCATTTGTCTCTCCCTCCAAACAGAGAGCGAGGTCACCTACAGCTCTCTCCCATCACAAGCCAGACCTATTGTACATGTTTTTAGTGGTAGGGGAAACTGGAGCACCTGGGGGAAACTGGAGCACCTGGGGGAAACTGGAGCACCCGGGGGACACCGGAGCACCCGGAAGAAACCCTGGTTGCCTCTTGCAACCGGGGGCTGCCATCTTTGTTGACAAACACACCGACTCACTGACTTCATGTCCAAGAAATCCGGCGCTCTGATTGGTTGAAACTGGGTCAATGGCGATTTACAAACTTTACATGATAAAAAGTTCAAATCTCAGTTGGCCCTAACAAAAATATGGAAACTGCAGATTGGGTTCATATTGTTATAAGCTTTCAGAAAACGTTGAAAAGCACAATTACTCATGACGCTAGAACGGAAGTAAAAAATATTCAATCTAGCACGCATGAAGACCCGCTCCCCGTGTCTTCATGCTGTTTGTTTAGAGAAGGAAAGTAACTAAGTATTTGTACTTGTAAGTGTATTCTTAGTAGTCTACTTTACAACTGATTTTTCAAACCCTCTTGAGAGTGACCAGAGAAACCAGAGAGAAACCAGAGAGAGACCAGTGAGAAACCACCAGAGACACCAAAGAGACAACAGAGACCAGAGAGACACCAGAGAGACACCAGAGACCAAATAGACACCAAAGAGTCAACAGAGACCAGAGAGACACCAGAGAGACACCAGAGAGACACCAGAGAGACACCAGAGACCAGATAGACACCAGAGAGACACCAGAGACCAGAGAGACACCAGAGAGACACCAGAGACCAGAGAGACACCAAAGAGACACAAGAGACCAGAGAGACACCAGAGAGACACCAGAGAGACACCAGAGACCAGATAGACACCAGAGACCAGATAGACACCAGAGAGACACCAGAGACCAGAGAGAGAGACCATTTTTTCATTTCTGGACAGTGTTCCTCCCGCTCCCTATGGACCAATGGCTCCTATGTGTTTTTAAATTCCTCAGTGACGACTGCTGTTCTGATTTAGAGCGATACACAAGATAAGATACAATGGACTTTATCAATCTTAAAATAGAGACATTTATAAAATACATCCCCTTTAATAATCCATTTCTGTGTCGGGGCGGCAGTCAGAGCTGCCACAATGACACACACAAACTACATTGGACTGAACTGGATCTGAGGACCAGTCCCAGTCTGATCCTGGACTTTAGACCCGAGGACCAGTCCCAGTCTGACTCTAGACCTGAGGACCAGTCCCAGTCTGACTCTAGACCTGAGGACCAGTCCCAGTGTGTCTTTCCCTCGGTGTGAAGACCCGCTCCTGGTGTCTTCAGTAGATTCTACATTCATGCTGTTTATTTACAAAGTGCCACAGAACCACAGTCTTTGATGAAGGACGAGACACAGAACTGTCAAAAAGACGACGCTTTCGCCGCCGACGGTTGCGCACATGTTTTACAAATGATCAATTTACTCGCAAACCGTAAATCTTAGCAACTTACTTTTTTATCTCTGTGAAGTACACATTCCAGCCTTTCTGGAACTAGCTTTGGTTTGCCTGTGTGACGCACGGAAAATAAACTGCGTGTGTATGAAAGTCAGTCCCCCAATCGGATCTTCGAGCGGTGCCCCGTGAGCCAGACACAGCCAATTGTAAAGTTGTTACTCAAACAGGGACTCAGACAAAGATCGCCAGAGAGTAGGATCTCTCACTCCTCTGTGAGATGAGTGTAAGCAGCGCTCAGAGGAACCAGAGGAGTGCGCATTATTGAGAATAGACAATAATAAATACAGTAAAATGATATTATGTGTATATAAAGTATTTACATATCTATATATTATAGGTTTTATTTATTTTTCTATCTTAGTTTCTATTGTTTTACATATTTTACAGCTGTGATACTGAAGAAACCCCAGCCTTATAGACAAACTGCTTGAGGAAGGGCATCAGGAGTACAGTGTTTTTGGCTTTTATAGTGGAGTTTTGTAAAAATTATAATAGTCACAGGTTCATTTTTTCCCCCGTTATCCCCAAGACCCTAAATAACATTTCTATGCAGTGTAAAAAGTTGTATATAGCATTTCAGTCTGTTTTTTCAATACATTTTTGTGAAATTGATTTTCCATTTCATTTTTTTTTCTTTGTCTTCATGATTCCATAATTTTTTTAGACCTTGGAGGGTTAACAACATGTGTTCAAGTCCCACCTTTGATCTTCAGGACCATCTTCTCTGAACTCAGGAGGTAAGCCTTTGGACCGGTCACTTTTCAGAGACACAGAGCTGGGAGCAGGTCTAGGTCTGGGTTTAGACCAGGGGCCAGATCCTCGTGGCTCCATGTTGTAGAGTCTGGAATCAGAACAACTTTATTTATTTATATAGCACATTCTCACAGACCAAGGTCACACAAAGACCTTTATAAGAGTCCATGTGAGACTTTAGTGGCTCAGGTCTGGACTTGGATCTGATTGGACGTCAGCCTTGTTCTGATTGGACGTCAGCCTTGTTCTGATTGGACGTCAGCCTTGTTCTGATTGGACGTCAGCCTTGTTCTGATTGGACGTCAGCCTTGTGTCCTGCAACTCATTTCTTTGTGCTGTGTGTGTGATGTCCTCAGTGTAGAACAGATAAAAGGTTCTTTTCTAGGAACCAGTCCCAGGTCTGAGCCCTGAGTCCCAGGTCTCAGCACATTTATCAGTTTTTTACAACTCAGGGAAAATATGAGTCATGTCTTTAGCAGAGAGAGACCAGAGAGAGAGACTAAAGAGAGACCAGAGAGAGGGACTAAAGAGGGACCAGAGAGAGAGACCAGAAAGAGGGACCAGAGAGACAGACTAAAGAGGGACCAGAGAGAGAGACTAAAGAGAGACCAGAGAGAGAGACCAGAAAGAGGGACCAGAGAGACAGACTAAAGAGGGACCAGAAAGAGAGACAGACTAAAGAGGGACCAGAGAGACAGACTAAAGAGGAAACAGAGAGAGAGACCAGAAAGAGGGACCAGAGAGACAGACTAAAGAGAGACCAGAGAGAGGGACCAGAAAGAGGGACCAGAGAGAGAGACTAAAGAGAGACACTAAAGAGAGAGACTAAAGAGAGAGACTAGAGAGAGACCAGAAAGAGAGACTAAAGAGAGAGACAATAGAAAGACCAGAGAGACAGACCAGAGAGAGAGACCAGAGAGAGAGACCAAAAAGTTCCAGTCTGACTCTGGACCTGAGGACCAGTCCCAGTGTGTCTTTCCCTCGGTGTGAAGACCCGCTCCTGGTGTCTTCAGTAGATTCTACATTCATGCTGTTTATTTACAAAGTGCCACAGAACCACAGTCTTTGATGAAGGACGAGACACAGAACTGTCAAAAAGACGACGCTTTCGCCGCCGACGGTTGCGCACATGTTTTACAAATGATCAATTTACTCGCAAACCGTAAATGGTAGCAACTTACTTTTTTATCTCTGTGAAGTACACATTCCAGCCTTTCTGGAACTAGCTTTGGTTTGCTTGTGTGACGCACGGAAAATAAACTGCGTGTTTATGAAAGTCAGTCCCCCAATCGGATCTTCGAGCGGTGCCCCGTGAGCCAGACACAGCCAATTGTAAAGTTGTTACTCAAACAGGGACTCAGACAAAGATCGCCAGAGAGTAGGATCTCTCACTCCTCTGTGAGATGAGTGAGAGCAGCGCTCAGAGGAACCAGAGGAGTGCGCATTATTGAGAATAGACAATAATAAATACAGTAAAATGATATTATGTGTATATAAAGTATTTACATATATATATATTATAGGTTTTATTTATTTTTCTATCTTAGTTTCTATTGTTTTACATATTTTACAGCTGTGATACTGAAGAAACCCCAGCCTTATAGACAAACTGCTTGAGGAAGGGCATCAGGACTACAGTGTTTTTGGCTTTTATAGTGGAGTTTTGTAAAAATTATAATAGTCACAGGTTCATTTTTTTCCCCGTTATTCCCAAGACCCTAAATAACATTTCTATGCAGTGTAAAAAGTTGTATATAGCATTTCAGTCTGTTTTTTCAATACATTTTTGTGAAATTGATTTTCTATTTCATTTTTTTTTCTTTGTCTTCATGATTCCATAATTTTTTTAGACCTTGGAGGGTTAACAACATGTGTTCAAGTCCCACCTCTGATCTTCAGGACCATCTTCTCTGAACTCAGGAGGTAAGCCTTTGGACCGGTCACTTTTCAGAGACACAGAGCTGGGAGCAGGTCCAGGTCTGGGTTTAGACCAGGGGCCAGATCCTCGTGGCTCCATGTTGTAGAGTCTGGAATCAGAACAACTTTATTTATTTATATAGCACATTCTCACAGACCAAGGTCACACAAAGACCTTTATAAGAGTCCATGTGAGACTTTAGTGGCTCAGGTCTGGACTTGGATCTGATTGGACGTCAGCCTTGTTCTGATTGGACGTCAGCCTTGTTCTGATTGGACGTCAGCCTTGTTCTGATTGGACGTCAGCCTTGTGTCCTGCAACTCATTTCTTTGTGCTGTGTGTGTGATGTCCTCAGTGTAGAACAGATAAAAGGTTCTTTTCTAGGAACCAGTCCCAGGTCTGAGCCCTGAGTCCCAGGTCTCAGCACATTTATCAGTTTTTTACAACTCAGGGAAAATATGAGTCATGTCTTTAGCAGAGAGAGACCAGAGAGAGAGACTAAAGAGAGACCAGAGAGAGGGACTAAAGAGGGACCAGAGAGAGAGACCAGAAAGAGGGACCAGAGAGACAGACTAAAGAGAGACCAGAGAGAGGGACTAAAGAGGGACCAGAGAGAGAGACCAGAAAGAGGGACCAGAGAGAGAGACTAAAGAGAGACACTAAAGAGAGAGACTAAAGACAGAGACTAAAGAGAGAGACTAGAGAGAGACCAGAAAGAGAGACTAAAGAGAGAGACAATAGAAAGACCAGAGAGAGAGACCAGAGAGAGAGACCAAAAAGTTCCAGTCTGACTCTGGACCTGAGGACCAGTCCCAGTGTGTCTTTCCCTCGGTGTGAAGACCCGCTCCTGGTGTCTTCAGTAGATTCTACATTCATGCTGTTTATTTACAAAGTGCCACAGAACCACAGTCTTTGATGAAGGACGAGACACAGAACTGTCAAAAAGACGACGCTTTCGCCGCCGACGGTTGCGCACATGTTTTACAAGTGATCAATTTACTCGCAAACCGTAAATCTTAGCAACTTACTTTTTTATCTCTGTGAAGTACACATTCCAGCCTTTCTGGAACTAGCTTTGGTTTGCCTGTGTGACGCACGGAAAATAAACTGCGTGTTTATGAAAGTCAGTCCCCCAATCGGATCTTCGAGCGGTGCCCCGTGAGCCAGACACAGCCAATTGTAAAGTTGTTACTCAAACAGGGACTCAGACAAAGATCGCCAGAGAGTAGGATCTCTCACTCCTCTGTGAGATGAGTGAGAGCAGCGCCCAGAGGAACCAGAGGAGTGCGCATTATTGAGAATAGACAATAATAAATACAGTAAAATGATATTATGTGTATTTAAAGTATTTACATATATATATATTATAGGTTTTATTTATTTTTCTATCTTAGTTTCTATTGTTTTACATATTTTACAGCTGTGATACTGAAGAAACCCCAGCCTTATAGACAAACTGCTTGAGGAAGGGCATCAGGAGTACAGTGTTTTTGGCTTTTATAGTGGAATTATGTAAAAATTATAATAGTCACAGGTTCATTTTTTCCCCCGTTATCCCCAAGACCCTAAATAACATTTCTATGCAGTGTAAAAAGTTGTATATAGCATTTCAGTCTGTTTTTTCAATACATTTTTGTGAAATTGATTTTCCATTTCATTTTTTTTTCTTTGTCTTCATGATTCCATAATTTTTATATGATTGATATGACAGCTCTAAAATATGAATATTCTGAAACCCCAGGTTGTACTGAAAAAAACAAAGTATACTGCTTGACTCTGCATCAAAAGATGACTGTTTTATGAACAATTATACACAAAGAAAACCAGGCGAGGAAAGTTCCCCAAAATGACCCTAGACCTTGGAAGGTTAACAACATGTGTTCAAGTCCCACCTCTGATCTTCAGGACCATCTTCTCTGAACTCAGGAGGTAAGCCTTTGGACCGGTCACTTTTCAGAGACACAGAGCTGGGAGCAGGTCTAGGTCTGGGTTTAGACCCGGGGCCAGATCCTCGTGGCTCCATGTTGTAGAGTCTGGAATCAGAACAACTTTATTTATTTATATAGCACATTCTCACAGACCAAGGTCACACAAAGACCTTTATAAGAGTCCATGTGAGACTTTAGTGCCTCAGGTCTGGACTTGGATCTGATTGGACGTCAGCCTTGTTCTGATTGGACGTCAGCCTTGTTCTGATTGGACGTCAGCCTTGTTCTGATTGGACGTCAGCCTTGTGTCCTGCAACTCATTTCTTTGTGCTGTGTGTGTGATGTCCTCAGTGTAGAACAGATAAAAGGTTCTTTTCTAGGAACCAGTCCCAGGTCTGAGCCCTGAGTCCCAGGTCTCAGCACATTTATCAGTTTTTTACAACTCAGGGAAAATATGAGTCATGTCTTTAGCAGAGAGAGACCAGAGAGAGAGACTAAAGAGAGACCAGAGAGAGGGACTAAAGAGGGACCAGAGAGAGAGACCAGAAAGAGGGACCAGAGAGACAGACTAAAGAGGGACCAGAGAGAGAGACTAAAGAGAGACCAGAGAGAGGGACTAAAGAGGGACCAGAGAGAGAGACCAGAAAGAGGGACCAGAGAGACAGACTAAAGAGGGACCAGAGAGACAGACTAAAGAGAGACCAGAGAGAGAGACTAAAGAGAGACCAGAGAGAGAGACCAGAAAGAGGGACCAGAGAGAGAGACCAGAGAGACAGACTAAAGAGGGACCAGAGAGAGAGACCAGAAAGAGGGACCAGAGAGAGAGACCAGAAAGAGAGACAGACTAAAGAGAGACCAGAGAGAGGGACCAGAAAGAGGGACCAGAGAGAGAGACTAAAGAGAGAGACTAAAGAGAGAGACTAAAGACAGAGACTAAAGAGAGAGACTAGAGAGAGAGACTAGAGAGAGACCAGAAAGAGAGACTAAAGAGAGAGACAATAGAAAGACCAGAGAGACAGACCAGAGAGAGAAACCAGAGAGAGAGACCAAAAAGTTCCAGTCTGACTCTGGACCTGAGGACCAGTCCCAGTGTGTCTTTCCCTCGGTGTGAAGACCCGCTCCTGGTGTCTTCAGTAGATTCTACATTCATGCTGTTTATTTACAAAGTGCCACAGAACCACAGTCTTTGATGAAGGACGAGACACAGAACTGTCAAAAAGACGACGCTTTCGCCGCCGACGGTTGCGCACATGTTTTACAAGTGATCAATTTACTCGCAAACCGTAAATCTTAGCAACTTACTTTTTTATCTCTGTGAAGTACACATTCCAGCCTTTCTGGAACTAGCTTTGGTTTGCCTGTGTGACGCACGGAAAATAAACTGCGTGTTTATGAAAGTCAGTCCCCCAATCGGATCTTCGAGCGGTGCCCCGTGAGCCAGACACAGCCAATTGTAAAGTTGTTACTCAAACAGGGACTCAGACAAAGATCGCCAGAGAGTAGGATCTCTCACTCCTCTGTGAGATGAGTGAGAGCAGCGCTCAGAGGAACCAGAGGAGTGCGCATTATTGAGAATAGACAATAATAAATACAGTAAAATGATATTATGTGTATATAAAGTATTTACATATATATATATATTATAGGTTTTATTTATTTTTCTATCTTAGTTTCTATTGTTTTACATATTTTACAGCTGTGATACTGAAGAAACCCCAGCCTTATAGACAAACTGCTTGAGGAAGGGCATCAGGACTACAGTGTTTTTGGCTTTTATAGTGGAGTTTTGTAAAAATTATAATAGTCACAGGTTCATTTTTTTCCCCGTTATCCCCAAGACCCTAAATAACATTTCTATGCAGTGTAAAAAGTTGTATATAGCATTTCAGTCTGTTTTTTCAATACATTTTTGTGAAATTGATTTTCCATTTCATTTTTTTTTCTTTGTCTTCATGATTCCATAATTTTTATATGATTGATATGACAGCTCTAAAATATGAATATTCTGAAACCCCAGGTTGTACTGAAAAAAACAAAGTATACTGCTTGACTCTGCATCAAAAGATGACTGTTTTATGAACAATTATACACAAAGAAAACCAGGCGAGGAAAGTTCCCCAAAATGACCCTAGACCTTGGAAGGTTAACAACATGTGTTCAAGTCCCACCTCTGATCTTCAGGACCATCTTCTCTGAACTCAGGAGGTAAGCCTTTGGACCGGTCACTTTTCAGAGACACAGAGCTGGGAGCAGGTCCAGGTCTGGGTTTAGACCAGGGGCCAGATCCTCGTGGCTCCATGTTGTAGAGTCTGGAATGTATACGTATGTCGAGCTGGACTCGACGCTGCCGAGCAGAACGTAACTCTTTACCACCCGCTCCAAGGACCTAGAGCTACCCTTTTTAACTACATTACAAGGGACTAACGCAACTGGCTTAACGGATAAGAGAGCCGCTTCCACCCCTGGCTCTCCTGGACTCCCAGCTAAGCCATCTCGCTCTGGAGGCTGGTCCGCGGCCCCAGTCAGAACACGTGTGAGGAGAAAGGACTGGTTACTTTGCCCCGAGGAACGAAAAGGTCCCGTGAGCTATCGCAGCGGCTGCAATCGGGCTTTCCGGGGAACAATACCACCTTTGTTCGCTACTACAGGCGCACGGATCCCACGGACGAGAGACCTCCCAGCCACCAGAGGCCTCTTCCCTCCTCCGGTCGAGAATAATAGCCACGCGTTCGCCCTATTCCCAGACCGCGTTAGTGAGGAACCAGAGACTACCATCACTACTCACAGTAAGATCGAAACACCGTGTTGGTTGTGTATGTTGTGTTATGATTTGAATGTGATTTGATCATTCTGGTTCATTACCCTATTCATTCTCTATGTGTAGTTAATAAACGGAAACTAATTTTCAGTTAATTGTCAGTGCTTCTTTTGTTACAATCAATGAGTTCCCTGGCAGGATAGTAACCCCCGACCTCCAGATTATGAGACTGGTCAAGGCATAAACCTAGTGGGAACTTTTGCAGAACTTTTCCCTCTGCTGGTGCCCTAAAAACGTTCATCTTAAGCCCGCTAGGCCGGAGTGCTGTGAGCCTTAGAACAACGCTTTGTGATGGTGAGAACCAGCACAAGACTTGTACTGAGACAATAGCACTCCCCAATTTTCTTCCCCAACATAAGAGTCCATGTGAAGACTTTAGAGGCTCAGGTTTGGACTTGGATCTGATTGGACGTCAGCCTTGTTCTGATTGGACGCCCTGAGTCCCAGGTCTGAGCCCTGAGTCCCAGGTCTCAGCACATTTATCAGTTTTTTACAACAACAGGGACCAGAGAGAGAGACCAGAAAGAGAGACCAGAGAGAGGGACCAGAAATAGGGACCAGAGAGAGAGACTAAAGAGAGAGACTAAATAGAGAGACCAGAGAGAGACCAGAGAGAAAGACTAAAGAGAGAGACAATAGAAAGACCAGAGAGAGACCAGAGAGAGACCAGAGAGAGAGAGACCAGAGAGAGACCAGAGAGAGACCAGAGAGAGACCAGAGAGAGACCAGAGAGAGAGACCAAAAAGTCCCAGTCTGACTCTAGACCAGAGGACCAGTCCCAGTCTGACTCTGGACCTGAGGACCAGTCCCAGTCTGACTCTGGACCTGAGGACCAGTCCCAGTGTGTCTTTCCCTCGGTGTGAAGACCCGCTCCTGGTGTCTTCAGTAGATTCTACATTCATGCTGTTTATTTACGAAGTGCCACAGAACCACAGTCTTTGATGAAGGACGAGACACAGAACTGTCTTAACAACATGGGTTCAAGTCTCACCTCTGATCTTCAGGACCATCTTCTCTGAACTCTGGACCTATGTCTCTGGACCAGTCACTTTTCAGAGACACAGAGCTGGGAGCAGGTCTAGGTCTGGGTTTAGACCCGGGGCCAGATCCTCGTGGCTCCATGTTGTAGAGTCTGGAATCAGAACAACTTTATTTATTTATATAGCACATTCTCACAGACCAAGGTCACACAAAGACCTTTATAAGGGTGCTTTCACACCTGTTGGTCCACTAAAGTGGTCCGCTTGGGCCCTAAAGTTGTTACAATGTTGCAGTTCTCAACTAGTTCGGTTCTCATTCACACCAGTGTTTTTGCAAATGAACCAACCACTGTGCATGTTACATATTCTGTCACCCATGTGGTGGCGCTGTTCACAAAATACTGTGTTTTGGATGATGTATGTGAAACCTGATTGGTGCAGGATGTGAAGAGGGAAGAATACCAGAAGAAAACAAACTTGTCAGATCTTTAACGATGAACTGTGCTGCTCTAGTGTCAGGCTATTTTTTTTTTATCATCGTTGCACACACACACAAAAAAACAATGTGTGTGTCAAAAAGTGAGCTACACAACAGAGCAGGGCCATATTGAGGCCGGTCTGCATTCTCACCAGCAGCAAACCAGACTGGAGTCCACATGGAACCGTACCGAGACCAGCTCCCTAAGGTGGTCTCGGCAAGGGCGTAGGTTTGCGTGGGGACCATGGGGACATGTCCCCACCAATATTTGGTGAGGACTAAAAAGTCCCCACCAAAATGACATGATGTCCCGGGACCCGGACGGTCCGGGACACATGTCTTCCGTTTGTGCACACGTCGCGCCTCCTCCTCGCCTCCAGAGCAACAGCAGCAGCAGCAGCACGTGACCCGTTCCGTTCTCTGCAGTGATTGGCTGTCTTCTTCAGCGCCAAACTGAAGCACTGAGCGACTGTTTCATTTTTAAAAGTTAGCCAGCGTGAAGCAAGTGTTTTTTTTCGTTCCCTGAGCGTTGTAGCACGTGAGTAATCAGAGGAAAGTACTGTAGATCTATTACCATTCAAAGTACTTACGTTATTTCTAATCTGTCAGCGCACTGTTTAATGTTCCGAGGAGCTCACACGGCACAGAGACAGAACAGAACTGGCTCCAATAAAGAAACAGGTTGGTTGAAAGGCTGAAAAAATACTTATTGTGCTCTTACTATCCAAAATGTATAAGTGGGTGTTTTGTGTGAATCAGGATAAACTAGGGATGAAAATATTCCACGGATCCACGATTTACAACCTTTATCTGCTGATAATGTAATTTCTGTGAAATGTGTGACAGCGGGCACTTGCTGTTATTTGCTCTAAGCACATTCAAGAGATGCACTCGAATGTGCACGTCCTGGTGCAGCTGCTGCCGCTTTGTAATGACAGCCGCGGCGCTCAGTGAAAGCACAGCTCTAACATGGTACCGAGCTCGGACCATATGCAGACAGAACCATGTTGCAAGTGCGGGTCTCCCTCGTATCTCCCCCGTTTCTCCCCTGTGTCTCTGACATGTCTCTCCCCTGACTCTTCCCAAAGCGCAACCAGCGCTCCCGAAATTAAAGCTCGGATACGTAAATTTTCCATTGCGTTAATGATGCATGCTGGTTGTGCGCAAAACACACCACAACAGGTAATTTAAGTTTTTATTTTGCATACTTGAGAGCCCTGTGAGTCATTACTTGCCTTTTTGGGTTGAGAGTGGAATAAAAAAAAAGAAAATATAGAAAAATCCACACTGTTACTTATTGCCAAACTCTTGTTAACTCATTGTATTGAGAAATACTATGTAACTTTTGACATTGGCCAAGTTATATAAATGATTCTGCAGTTCATGTATATGAATGTCTTTTTTAACAGTTGGAAAGTAAGTAAGAGAAAGCACAAGTAATAGCAAATTATGAATTGTGATGATTAATCTTCTGTTAACATACATAGGAAACTCAACCAACAAGAGAGAACAATATAGGGAATGTTGAGGTAGAAGCAACAGGCCCTTCAGTGCATCAGGTGAGGTTGGAATTTTGTAGGTATGCATGGGACTATGAATTGTTTTTAGAGATTGATTGTATATGTCAAACAATGTAGTGAGCTACTCACTGTAGATTCTAATTCAATATTTTCTCCTCTGTTTTTATTTATTATAGGAAATTGAAAGATCAGAGCATGATTTATTTCAAGTATCGAGAGCAGTTCCTGAACTGTTAGAGCCTCAGGTGAGGGCTATTATGTAGATTTGGATTAGGTTTAAGTCAGTATAGAATGAACGCAACACAAAACTCAGAAGCTCTGATCCAATTGATTTTGTTTTAACTATTAGAAAAAATCCTTAACTGCTTCTCATTCAGTCTACAGCTGAGTTTAGTATAGAAGGCAACACACTAATGGAGCTTCGCGAAAGTTCACCGTGGTAGACCCGGCTGCTGCTGCCCAGGCCACAGGCTGCTCTTCCTCGACTCATCAATACCAGCAACGCCCACATCCAGTCAACCAATAACCACCAGGACAGCAAGTTAAAAGCCGGAGACGCCCACTTCCCGGTCTTCTGAAGCCTGCAAGGTGCATGTCGCTAACGCACCTGTTCGCAAATGCATGCGTTGTTCTGGAGGGGTCGCTTCTGCTCACGTGTTGCTCGTGCGCGTGACCCGGCTGTCCTCAGTCTGGCTGCTCATGGTCTGCTCCTCCTCCGCGTCCCTGCACCTGCTATGGTTCGCGTGTCTCCACTGCTCTCCTCCTCTGCGGGCTCTTCTGCGGGCTGCTCCGCGGGGCCCCTCCGCGGTTCCGTGCTGCTCGTTCCTCGTGGTCTGCTGCCGCGCGCAGACGGTCTGGCGGTGCCGCGTTGTCCCGTTGCTTTCCCAAGTCTCCTGGCATGTGAGTACAGTGAGTGTGCCGACCGCGGACAGATTAATCCCGGAGTCTAGGCTGCAGGCGGCTGGTTTTTGCCCTACGCACTTGACTGCAGGCGTCAGTTTTCGCCCCGTGCTTGGTCTGCAGGCTCCGTTTTACACGTGTTTGAGCTAACTGAGGGACAATGCATCTTAAATGGCATCAATCTCCAATGTCTGAGGGATATAAGAGGAGCAATGTGCATTAATTCAGATTCATGTTCTGCCACTTGCAGTAAAACCACGTTGGAAAAAATGTGCAAAGACTACCCCATCGTGCTCCAGACGGCACACACAGAGCTCTTGCACGGCGCCATCTTTACAGCATCAATCTCATTACTCGCAAGTCACTATTGTTAAATGAATGTGTTTAAATTCGTCTATCTGCAGGAGGAAGGAGGGGCCATGCATTTAAATAGCTAGGTCACTAGTATTAAATTGGGTAACTAAACTGCAGTTGTTGCATTTCGAAGTGCAGCAGAAAGAAAAGGGGCCCAATGTGAATCTGCAATGGGTTTGAAGTGGAGCTGGAGCTAATGAACGCATGGATCAGTGATCGTTCATGCGTATCTGCCATAACCAAAGCAGCAAGATGGCTCCAGGGGACATCTGTTTCTCGCATGGGAATGTTCGGATTCGGGTTGATTTATTTCCTCAGGCTCTTAAACAACCGTGGGCATGGTTCTCTGACCGCCGCTGCTGCGGTCCCTGCTGCCGTTCCTACTGATGCCTGATCCCGCTGCTGCCTGTTCCTGCTGCTGCCTGTTCCCGCTGCTGCCTGTTCCTGCTGCCGCTCCTGCTGCTGCCTGTCCCTGCTGCCTGCTCCTGCTGCTCCTACTACTACATATGCCGCTGCTGCTGTTCCTGCCGCTGCCGCTCCGCGGGCTCCCAGGCTGCACCTGTCTCTACGGCTCGGCTCTTTCAGACACATACGTAACCTGGCTCACGGAGACAAGCGGCGCACGCTGGCGTGACACGTCTGTTATTCGTATGAATCGCATTGTGCTGCTGCTGCTGCTTCTGCTGCTTCATACTGCTACCGCTACTGCTGCTACTGCTGCCGCTAATGCTGCTATTGCTGCCGCTGCTGCTTCATACTGTTACCGCTGCTGCTGCTACTGCTGCCGCTACTGCTGCTACTGCTGCCGCTACTGCTGCATTGCTGCCGCTGCTGCTTCATACTGCTACCGCTGCCGTGCTGCTGCTGCTTCTTTACTTTGACACCTCTCTTCACTGCGCATCTCTTTTACTGAAACACTAAACAGCTTCAACTATATTCTACTGCGGGGGCTTTGATACAGGATTATTGCTGTTATTATCTACGGATGCTGCAGCTGCTGCTGCTGCTGCTTCATACTGCTACTGCTGCTGCTGCTGCTGCTTCATACTGCTGCTGCTACTGCTGCTGCTTCCTACTGCTACTGCTGCTCCTGCTAATGCTGCTTCTGCTGCTTCATACTGCTACCGTTACTGCTGCTGCTACTGCTGCCGCTGCTGCTGCTGCTTCATGTACTTTGACATCTCTCTTCACTTCGCATCTCTTTTACTGAAACACTAAACAGCTACAACAATATTCTACTGCTCTGGCTTTGATACAAGATTATTGCTGCTATTATCGACGGATGCTACTGCTGCTGCTGCTTCATACTGCTACTGCTACTGCTGCTGCTTCATACGGCTACTGCTGCTACTACTGCTGCTGCTGCTTCATTTACTTTGCCATCTCTCTTCACTTGCATCTCTTTTACTGAAACCCTGAACAGCTACAACAACATTCTACTGCTGTGGCTTTGATACAGAATTATTACTGTTATTTTCTAAGGACGCTGCTGCTGCTGCTGCTGCTACTGCGGCTGCCGCGGCTTGATACAGGACTATTGCTGTTATTATCTGAGGTTACTGCTGCTGCCGCTGCTGCTACTGCTACTGCAACCCACTCTCTCAGAAGCTTATCCTGCTTCTAATGGATGCAGCCCGGCTGAGTATGCCGCGCTGCGCCGGACTCGCACCTATGCTCCCAGGGTCGCTTCGGCGGTCGTGCTTCATCTCTCTACTGAATCTTCTGATTCTATCAGATGCAGCTGGCCGAGTAGCTGCGCTGAGCCGTCAATCGGACTCCTAATCAAAGGCATCCATACCTGTATTCTTCACTCTTCTGATCGCAGGCTCCCCATCACGCTGCCCATCCTGCAGCGGCGCTGAACTCCGGCTCATCTCCCAAGTACATGTCCGCCCTCCTCGCAGCATCTTCCTGCTCTCCTTCTATGGCTTCTCTGCGTAAGCGTTTCACCATTGCTCACTCAACCTTCATGCGGTCCGAGACACGGCTTTCCCGACCATCCTACTATCCTGATTTCTACTCTCCAACCCAAGGTTTCAAGCGTAAGGGCGCCTGCAACATCAATGGCCCTCTCCGACATGTCTCTGCCCTACAGGTCTCCGCTTCTACACGGACGCTGCCCCTTCCGTGGGTTTTTGGGGGATTCTTCCAGGACCACTGGTTTGCCGAGCGTGGCCGCTACTTTCCACCGGAGCATCTCCTCTGCCTACACGTGATATTCCCAGTGGTCGTGGCCTGCGCGCGTGGAATCACACGTGGCAGAGAAAGAGGATCTCTGTCACATGTGATAATCTCGACGTAGTGGAAGCATTACACAAAGGTCGCTCTTTTTCACCCAACATAATGTTCCCTGACCACTTCAACCTTCATCTCAAACATTCAAAAATCAAAGGTGCCTGCAATATAATAATAGCTCGCTCCGACACATCTCTCTGCCCCTACAAGTCCATGATGCGTTACACTCGCCTCCGCTGCAAGAAGGAGATTCTAACGGACCTCGATTTCTCACTCCAGACCACCTTCCCATGACAGCAAACTGGTTCAGAGCTCAGCTGAGATCCCTACTGCTCCTCTGTAATTTGTCTCCCCAGCTCTATACAGCCCACTCCTTCAGGATAGGCGCTGCCACAGGATAGGCGCTGCCACGCGCGCGGCCTCGCTGGGGCTCCCCCACTCTCGCTGCAACAGCTGGGGCGCTGGTCCTCTTCGGCCTTCTCCACCTACATCAGGCCAGATGCGACCGCTATCCTGGCAGCACAACGTCAACTGGCTTCCTCGTAAGCTCCCAGCAAAGCAAGTAAGCAATAAGATTCTGGTGGCGGCACGCACTTTCCTCTTACACTCAAAAGATTCCCCTGCTGCAGCGTCTGGCTGAACATGCGCGTGCGCGCATGTTCTCAGCTCGCTCAAAAATTACCCTGCTCAGCGTCTGGCTGAATATGAGTTGCTTCTCATATTCTCAGCTCGCTCAAAGATTCCCTTGCTGCAGCGTCTGGCTGAACACGCGCGTTCTCAGCTCGCTCAAAGATTCCCCTGCTCAGCGTCTGGCTGAACATGCGCGTGCGCGCATGTTCTCAGCTCGCTCAAAAATTACCCTGCTGCAGCGTCTGGCTGAACATGCGCGTGCGCGCATGTTCTCAGCTCGCTCAAAGATTCCGCTGCTTCAGCGCCTGGCTGAATATGTGCACGCTCTTATTCTCAGCTCGCTCGGCCCAAACAAACACGGGCCCCAGCCGACGCAGCCTGGCTGAGCGACCGCGCGAGAAGCCTCTCACTCATGCTCTCAGGCCCGCGCAGTACGTCCTGCTATCCCAATCCCAGGCCCGCTTTTTGGGGATATGTACGCGAGCAAGCGCAGTGCTCAACAGCATCCCTCCCGGGCCTAGGGCGCCAAACATGCTCAATCAATAAACATGCTTAAATCTAATAAGTCTAACGCATTTTCCTCATGGGTCTCTCCAAGGTGAAATGGAGCTTCGCGAAAGTTCACCGTGGTAGACCCGGCTGCTGCTGCCCAGGCCACAGGCTGCTCTTCCTCGACTCATCAATACCAGCAACGCCCACATCCAGTCAACCAATAACCACCAGGACAGCAAGTTAAAAGCCGGAGACGCCCACTTCCCGGTCTTCTGAAGTTTGCAAGCCGCCGCCGCCCCACCTCCTCCTTCTCGCATGAAGCGTGTTGCCTACTGCCTCTGCCGTCACCAGTGCCTAGGCCCCGGGGGGATATGTACGCGAGCAAGCGCAGTGCTCAACAGCATCCCTCCCGGGCCTAGGGCGCCAAACATGCTCAATCAATAAACATGCTTAAATCTAATAAGTCTAACGCATTTTCCTCATGGGTCTCTCCAAGGTGAATTGCAAATATAGTGTGTGATTACACAACAAATTCTGGGGGAGAAACTCTGGACCCCGTGTCAATGGGTGTAGACTCAGGTCGTAGTGAATGTCCCCACCAAGATTGGAACCAAACCTACACCATTGGGTCTCGGTACTGTTCTTTAGTCCGGACCAAATTTAACTGGTCCACTTTCACACCAGCTCAAACGAACCACACTTGCAGGTGTTCCAGACTCCAGTCCGTTTTAAGTGGACTAACACAGAGTGAGATGGATACGAGAGGCGATCGAAATCAGGAAGCGGGGAACACGGACCATCAACAGAGACGAGGGGGCTTTCACCTTGGCTCACACTTGGGACTCACTTCTCCAGAGACCACAGCGCGGCGGGGGACGCGGTCAGTCTGATGGATCTGTGAGATCTGTCAGACTGACTGCTTCCGGCAACAACAGCTGATAAGAGACGCGTCACACCATCACGTGTCACCTCTGATGAAGGCGGAAGTGTACCGCCGAAACATGTCAGGTAATTAAGCAGCACTAGCTTTGTTTTGCTTTAATTGTCTTATTAGAAGAACGTAAAAAGTCATAAACATAAGAAGACAAAATGAATTTTCTACATTTAATACGTGTTAAGAACGTGTATACATTCGACTATATTATCTTATAAAACTCGTGTGTGTCTGTCCGGCCTCCGGGAGTTTACTGAGGACAGCGGTGAATGTAGCTAGCTGTTAGTAGCTAACTGTAGCCGTGTTCAGAGCCATATTCCCGGCCCTAACTACGCGGGCCGCCGCCGCAAGGAAGCTCCGCTGTGATCGCTCCGTGTGTGATAACTTTCTGTGAAGCATGGAACTGCTGCAGGAGCAGGGACGAGGCGCTCAGAGCAGACTGCTTCGAAAGAACCGAAGGAAAAGCAGTTTGGGCTCATGGCAGAGCCTGATGTACAGGAGACTGTGGACTACAGTTCTGTGGAATATCTAACATATATCATTTGTTTTGCACTGTTCCTGTCTTTATTTGAATCTGCTCTCGTAGGTTATTGCATCTGTTCCATTCCTCCTTCACTTGTAAATACTAGTTCATGTTTGTCTCAGATACCACTTTTTGACGCTCGAACGCGCGTTGCCATTGAATGATCCGGTCTGAACGCAGCATTAGATTTGGGTCAAGCCAAACAGGAGAAAATGTGCTTGGTCAGGTACCTCTTACCCCTGCCTCAACAAAGCCTTTTTCACCAGTTCAGCTGAAAATGTTACAATCGAACGCTAAGACTTTCACTTTTATTATTGTACTTTTTCATCTCATTTGTCACTTTTGTCTTTCTGTTCATTTTTTTTGTTTTTTGTTTTTGTCACTTCAAGCCAGCAATATGGTGAATAAAGTCTAGACCTCCTTTAAACACATTTGAGAAAAAATCATGTGATATTGTTTTATATATATTGATTATTCTTTTTTTGCTTACAGCGTGTTGCAGTCCGACAACAAGAAATTGTCAATTCTGCCCCACCTGTGGAAAATGTCAAAGCGCGCTGGCCAGCACTTCATACAGAGAGACAGGTGTGTACATATTTTTTACAACTATACATTTAACTTGAAGTGTTTTATGTTTTTTTTGCAGGTCCTGGCAGAATTTAACACTAGGACCGCCGTGTTCTAAACATATCTTGCATCGCCCCCTGCGGTCAGTTGACCGCTATGTATTTTGCGCTGATAGAGCCTTTTGCCAAATTGATTTTTCACTAAACCAGAACTTGATGTTGCAAGGAAATCGTGATCATAATGAAACTGTGTAAATTATTTGTCTAAATACGCTAAGTAATTGTAATTCTAGCCGAAATAAAAGGCTAAGATGACACATTGTGCGTGTACTGATCCATCAAAATTACAATGACTTTTCAGGGTAGATTTATTTTGTAACTTTGCAAACACCTAAAAGGTCGGTCACTATATGTTAAATTTGACTCAGTAACAATATGTAAATTCAAACAATATAAATGATAGTTTAGAGCACGGGACCATAACGTCTTTGCGCTGCTATATGCGTCTACTTCTTACGTCATCTCCAGACTGTTTTCTCTTTAGAGGCCGAAATCACCGTGGGAAATATTATCTAGATAATAATAATATTCGTATTGACACAAGATCATCAGCTAGGCTACCATCGTCAATGTACAATCTTCAATTTTACACGGGACACGTTATATATATATATTTGTATTTATTTGAGACAAGCAGTGCTCTTTATGATCAGAACAAAATTATAATCATTGCCTTGCAGTGCGCGCTGTGCAGAATAACACACTGTGTTATCTGAATGAAATAAGAATGATATCCTTATTGATATGATGAGGGCCGCTCCTGCCACAGTCGCTCTCCTCCCGCAGGTGTCCGCGGGTGACGAGAGGCCTCACAGTCGCTCTCCTCCTGCAGGTGTCCGCGGGTGACGAGAGGCCTCACAGTCGCTCTCCTCCTGCAGGTGTCCGCGGGTGACAAGAGGCCTCACAGTCGCTCTCCTCCTGCAGGTGTCCGCGGGTGACGAGAGGCCTCACAGTCGCTCTCCTCCTGCAGTGTCCGCGGGTGACGAGAGGCCTCACAGTCGCTCTCCTCCTGCAGGTGTCCGCGGGTGACGAGAGGCCCCACAGTCGCTCTCCTCCTGCAGGTGTCCGCGGGTGACGAGAGGCCTCACAGTCGCTCTCCTCCTGCAGGTGTCCGCGGGTGACGAGAGGCCTCACAGTCGCTCTCCTCCTGCAGGTGTCCGCGGGTGACGAGAGGCCCCACAGTCGCTCTCCTCCTGCAGTGTCCGCGGGTGATGAGAGGCCTCACAGTCGCTCTCCTCCTGCAGGTGTCCGCGGGGTGACGAGAGGCCTCACAGTCGCTCTCCTCCTGCAGTGTCCGCGGGTGACGAGAGGCCTCACAGTCGCTCTCCTCCTGCAGGTGTCCGCGGGTGACGAGAGGCCTCACAGTCGCTCTCCTCCTGCAGTGTCCGCGGGTGACGAGAGGCCTCACAGTCGCTCTCCTCCTGCAGTGTCCGCGGGTGACGAGAGGCCTCACAGTCGCTCTCCTCCTGCAGTGTCCGCGGGTGACGAGAGGCCCCACAGTCGCTCTCCTCCTGCAGGTGTCCGCGGGTGACGAGAGGCCCCACAGTCGCTCTCCTCCTGCAGTGTCCGCGGGTGACGAGAGGCCTCACAGTCGCTCTCCTCCTGCAGTGTCCGCGGGTGACGAGAGGCCCCACAGTCGCTCTCCTCCTGCAGTGTCCGCGGGTGACGAGAGGCCCCACAGTCGCTCTCCTCCTGCAGTGTCCGCGGGTGACGAGAGGCCACACAGTCGCTCTCCTCCTGCAGTGTCCGCGGGTGACGAGAGGCCCCACAGTCGCTCTCCTCCTGCAGGTGTCCGCGGGTGACGAGAGGCCACACAGTCGCTCTCCTCCTGCAGTGTCCGCGGGTGACGAGAGGCCTCACAGTCGCTCTCCTCCTGCAGGTGTCCGCGGGTGACGAGAGGCCTCACAGTCGCTCTCCTCCTGCAGTGTCCGCGGGTGACGAGAGGCCCCACAGTCGCTCTCCTCCTGCAGGTGTCCGCGGGTGACGAGAGGCCCCACAGTCGCTCTCCTCCTGCAGTGTCCGCGGGTGACGAGAGGCCCCACAGTCGCTCTCCTCCTGCAGTGTCCGCGGGTGACGAGAGGCCTCACAGTCGCTCTCCTCCTGCAGGTGTCCGCGGGTGACGAGAGGCCTCACAGTCGCTCTCCTCCTGCAGTGTCCGCGGGTGACGAGAGGCCTCACAGTCGCTCTCCTCCTGCAGTGTCCGCGGGTGACGAGAGGCCTCACAGTCGCTCTCCTCCTGCAGTGTTCGCGGGTGACGAGAGGCCTCACAGTCGCTCTCCTCCTGCAGTGTCCGCGGGTGACGAGAGGCCTCACAGTCGCTCTCCTCCTGCAGTGTCCGCGGGTGACGAGAGGCCTCACAGTCGCTCTCCTCCTGCAGTGTCCGCGGGTGACGAGAGGCCTCACAGTCGCTCTCCTCCTGCAGTGTGTCCGGGTGACGACGAGAGGCCCCACAGTCGCTCTCCTCCTGCAGGTGTCCGCGGGTGACGAGAGGCCTCACAGTCGCTCTCCTCCTGCAGTGTCCGCGGGTGACGAGAGGCCTCACAGTCGCTCTCCTCCTGCAGTGTCCGCGGGTGACGAGAGGCCCCACAGTCGCTCTCCTCCTGCAGTGTCCGCGGGTGACGAGAGGCCCCACAGTCGCTCTCCTCCTGCAGTGTCCGCGGGTGACGAGAGGCCCCACAGTCGCTCTCCTCCTGCAGTGTCCGCGGGTGACGAGAGGCCTCACAGTCGCTCTCCTCCTGCAGTGTCCGCGGGTGACGAGAGGCCCCACAGTCGCTCTCCTCCTGCAGTGTCCGCGGGTGACGAGAGGCCTCACAGTCGCTCTCCTCCTGCAGTGTCCGCGGGTGACGAGAGGCCTCACAGTCGCTCTCCTCCTGCAGGTGTCCGCGGGTGACGAGAGGCCTCACAGTCGCTCTCCTCCTGCAGGTGTCCGCGGGTGACGAGAGGCCTCACAGTCGCTCTCCTCCTGCAGGTGTCCGCGGGTGACGAGAGGCCTCACAGTCGCTCTCCTCCTGCAGGTGTCCGAGGGTGACGAGAGGCCTCACAGCGCTCTATCTGCACTCTGCCTTGATAGTTCATCTAATTGTTCTATTTTATTGCGATATTGTATTCTGCTTTATTGCCTTCTTCTATGTATAAATATAATAATGTAATTGATGATGAATGAAAAGGCAGAATGGAGCGACAGGCGCACACAGACACCTGCGTATGGCTGGCATTACACACGCTCATGTGCGTTATTGCTTCTGGACTTGTTCCAACACTGCTGTCCGTGCCGTGAATGCACTATGGGTTTACGTCCAGATTTAGAATATTATAGGTGTTCTCCCCGCTGTCACTTTCCACCTCAAAATGTGACGTCTCACCTCCGTCAGACTGTTCTCATTCAATGTCTTGAAGCTCTGTCAGGGCTTCATACCGTGTACTTGCAGATCTATTCATTTTATACTCCTCTCAATTCAAAACTCTTTCTCTCTCCCAAATAATAAAAAACAAGTCCCTTTAGAGTCTAATGAAAACATATTGATACATTTTTATAAGGTGCGAAAAAACCCCGGGAAAGGTTACTATGACAACAGTCGCCCCTGCGCCATGTATCCCTATGGGGCAGCAGAAAGGGCTGTGGTTTAGAAAAGTTAAAATGCGTGTAAATCTTGTTTTCTTTACTTTTTCCAAAACCAAAACACACCAAAATATAAGCAACAAGTACCCAGTAAAAGTCATAACATTTCAACTTCTGGCGTTTTGTTTTGAATACACTAATTAGCATTTTAAAGTGAGTGACGGTCAGTTGACCGCTAGGGGCGCTCCTAGTGTTAACCAGATCACCAGCTCCAAACTGGGCAATGATTTCGTTGAAGCATTGGATTGCCTAACGACACAGTTCATCAAGCTCTTTAAGGCCAAAAGGGGGTCTGCTGGCGCTAAGCTTTCCAAGATTGTCCGGCACCTCGATTCCTGTGTAAGTTCATAAAGCAGTAACAAAAAGAAATGACATATGATTGTGTTTGGTGTTGAAATGCACATATGTGCAGCAGAGGAGATGGAGAAAGGAGAAAGGTAAGTACATCCCCCTCCATTTGTCTTGTCTGTCAGTACAGTGTTTTACTCCTATGTACAATTATGAAAAAGACACAATAAGCAGTGACACTTGTAGGTGATAACTTACTCAGTACTGCTTTAACAACCTTAACCACCACCTGAAAAAGACATTCAAATAATACAGGGAAAAAAACAGTACAAGAAAGAAAGTGACAAAAATGAAACTAAAACTTGAAGCTGTTATATCTGCTGTAACCTTTTGGCTAAAGCTAAACTGGGGAAATACACTTCGTTAAGGCGGGTTTATTCTGTCCAGTGTGAATGACACGTAATATATTAAAGGACCGTGACGTCGCCCGGTCACAACACACTTGACGGTAACTCTACATTTCTCAATATAATGAGTTAACTAGAGTTTGGGAATAAAGTGGCACTAACTGTGTGGGGAAAAAAACATTTAAAAATCCACTCTCAGCCCAAAAAGTTACACAAGGACTCACAGGGCTCTTAAGTCTGCAAAATAATCATAAAAATGGCCTGTTGCGTGTTTTATTTGTTCACAACATTTTACTTTTGTGCACAAATAACAATGGTGATTTGACCCAACTTTGAAGTGCCACAGAATATTCATTTTTTAGACAATGTAAACACCAAGGGCACCAAATTAAAGATTAACCTCTCTGCTTTACTCTGAAAAAAACAGTTTGTTTCTACCTCTTACCGTTCTTGAGCTATTCGCCATAGAACAAAGCATACTTTCCAACCCACAACACCTGGTCTGAGCAAGAAAACAGAGGAAACGAGCTGTATGTAAACAGGAACATATCAAGCAGAAAATAAGTGACTTTTAGATGCATTTTTGCTGCTTTAGTGACAACTCAAAAACATCTTCACACTTGTTCTATTACAAAAATTATAAAAAACATGACTCTGAAATAATACTTTTGATGGAAAATTGTTGGCAATTTATTCACAGATAGAAAATTTAACTTTCTTCTATTCCATCAACCAAAACGTCAAACAAACAACAACACAAAGATCAATAAAAACTATAGCTGTATAAATAATAGAATGGACGCGTGTGAATTTGAGTGTGTGTGTGTGAATTGTCAGTGTGCGAGTGAGTGCGTGTGTGTCGGTGGGTGCGCGTAAGTGAGTGCGTTGTGTGTGTTTGTATGTGTGTTGTGACGGTTGCGTGTGAGTGTTCGTGAGTGTGTGTATGAGTGAGTTTCATCTGCTTTTTCAGTCATCCCAGTAGTTCAGCTTTGAGTTGTAGAGGTTGAAACACTGTGTGCAACGGAACACGACACGCTGTGTACCATTTGTAGTTCTCCCTCCGTGAAGAAGAGCTCCAGAAAGTCTGGATCAGATGAATCCAGCTCCAGAAAGTCTGGATCAGATTGATGAATCCAGCTCCAGAAAGTCTGGATCAGATGAATCCAGCTCCAGAAAGTCTGGATCAGATGAAATCCAGCTCCAGAAAGTCTGGATCAGATGAATCCAGCTTCGCAGCCTCTGTCCGCAGGCTCTGTGGTCCAGGAGCTCCTGTGAAGGGCAACTGACTCGGCTCCCACTGATCCTCCTGTCAGCTATCTTCCCCCAGAGCTTCTGGGTGACGAACGTGCTGGAAAATGGATACACACAATAACTTATATTATACAGTGAATTTGTTACAATAAAATCAATACATAAAATACAATGAAGGCCTTCACTCCACATTATTGACTGACTACTTTGGACCAAACAAATATACTATATATTATTATATTATATTGCCATGGGAATGTACAAGAATAGAAATAGTTCTTTTACCTTTTTTGTGCACAGCAACTGCCTCTTGATGCACCACCTGTAAATAATATAAATTTGTAAATCACTATACCAGGAGAATATATACAAAATATGTACAATGGTTATGAGGAGGCATTATCTTTACCTCCATGCTCTGTCAACCCAATGGGGGAGGGCTCTTTTATCAGAATCTGTGAATGGAGAACACATTTCATTTAGTCAGAGCTATGTGCACTGCAACAAGATGTTCAAGTATGAAATAACTAAACATAAAAATTAATAAATACAACAATGATAAAACGCATAACTGGCATTTTACTAAAGAAACAGTAGGATTTGAGCGCTGTGTTACTTAGCAGAATCAGAGCAAGTTTCCGCGCTTTCCCTCCTCTCAAGTCAGCATATTCTAGGCAATTTAGCAAGTTCTTACCTTCGACTCTTTGTGGAGCTTCTGACGAGGATGCTCTGCTGGATTGAGACTGCAACCACTCATCCGATAAATCATGATCAGGTTTGCTGAACGACAGAATCCGAGGGGCTCTCGACCTCACTCACTGATCCGCGAGTCAATCTCTGAAGCAGTGTCAACTGCTTATAACTATTCTTTTTCGCCATCACTCTTGCTATACTATCGCTAAACTAGATCGCTGATGCGTCTCAATGCTACGCTATCATCGCTCTGCTACAGCACCACGCTCTCCAAACACTCCCACACTCCTCCTCCTCTCCACTGACTTATGACCTCTCCTGTGGTGCAATACTGCATCCTACTGGTGTTGATTTATCATTACAGGTACATTTGCACTATATATCAGTATTGTGGGTCATTCACAAGGTGCGCCAGACATTACTGTAGCCTCCCGTGTAATAACATGAAAAACTCGTCAAACTCGTCATGGGCAGTGAGCGTTACTATTCAACATGACGAGTTTTGTCGTCATGGGCAGTGAATGAGTTAATGCATGGAGGAAAAATGTTGGTATCTGAGCTTTAAATTCAGGAGTTTTTCTTCAGGAGGAGACACAGGAGAGACACAACATTTATTTCACATTCAAAATCATGAAATGACAAAGTATTATAAGTAATGCATCATATTTAGATGTTTTATTTTTTAACAGCTCTTTCTCAAATGGAAATGGACACCATCACTTTCAATTGACCTGAACCCAGAGTCTCCTCCTAAAGGAGAATCCTCTGTGGCAGTCACAAGGAGATCCAATCAGGACATGTGTGAGAAGGACACAGCTAAAGAGGTCCTGCTGCATTTTGTATCATAAGATTTTTGGTACAATTGTAGATTGTCATTTTACATTTTCCACGTGTTTGTAGATGGTGGAACTGCAGGAAAACCCTGGTGACCGAGAGATCCTTAAAGATTATAATTCTGTGAGATCACTAAGTCACCGCTCTCGAAGACAACTTGTCGACCTTCTCGTCAGTGACATGAGTGAAACACATGGGTATGTTGTATCCCTCAGTTATTACTCAAAAGTTCCTTCTTACAAGTGGAAGGATATTTACTCAAAATAAAATGAAAATCACTTGAAAGACCTTTCACAATAATCACGTAACAATTCAGTTTCTCTCAGCACTGTTATTGATTCCCCATTGTAAGATAAATAGTACTTATCTCTTTTATAAATGACCTAGGTAGATGTTCTCCTGTAGCTTATCTCTTGGTTAGGTCCCCGTGAAAATATGTACTTGTAGAAACTATTAATTTAGCCTTTTTATGTAACCATGAAGTCCCTTGACCATGAGTGTTTTTTTCTTTCCTTAGACAAATACCTTCCCGAAAACAAAAAGAAAGCTATGCTCTTAGAATTATCACACTTTCTTCTTCATTGAAGGATCCATTTTCTCAAAAAGGTTATGTAAGTATTGTTAATGTATCCATGGAAATTGAATTTGGTTTATCTACACATGTTTAGTGTCGGTAATGGATATGTATAGATACCAATCATAACTGTACACTTTGTTTCCAGACTAATCTAGCCTCGTAATGAGGTCCTCAGGTCTCTGCACTGGCTTCCTGTGGCTCAGAGAATAGATTTTAAAGTAGCTTTACTTGTGTACAAGTCTCTCCATGGCCTCGCACCAGGGTACATCCGCGACATGTTGGTGCCATATGAACCAACTCGGGCTCTGAGGAGCACAGGGACTGGACTTCTGTTAGTGCCAAGAGTCGGAACTAGACATGGGGAGGCTGCGTTTCAGATTCATGCAGCTAGAGTCTGGAACCGTCTTCCCGAGAGTGTGAGACAGGCGTCTACTCTGGCAGTTTTTAAAACTGAACTGAAAACAGTTCTTTTTAGCTGTGCATACAAGTGAATGATTTTACATTTGTTTTTATCTTTAATCTTTTTAATGCGCTATGATTATTTATGATTATTTATGATTGTAATCCCTTGTGTGATTTTAATTTTTTACGGTTTTTAACTACTTGTGTGATTTTATATATCTTGTGCTCTTAATCTGTCTTTTTATGTTTACTTAAATTCTAATGTTTGATGATTTATGCATGATGTTATATGGGTTGTGAGGCGCTTTGCGTTGCCTTGTGTAGGAAAGGCGCTCTATAAATAAACGTTGATTGATTGATTGATTGAATGAGACGGTGACCTCCTATTTGCTTAACACAATATCTGCAAGTCCACATGTTGATAAAGACGACATTGTAAGTGACTTGTTTTACTGTTTCTCCTTCCTTGTTTGACGTTACTGTGACTTGCGTTTGATTTTTATTCATATCACTCATTTGATTGTTTTCTAGCGGCCTGTAAGACTTATTATGAGACGGTTCGCAGGAGCCATCAAAATGCCAAACCAGAAAACTCATTGAGGGCGGATGTGGCGAAGAGTTCAGCTCAGAGTCGAGTAAGAAGAAAGAGGGTAAGACTAAACTGCATCGCACAGTAAGGCAAGGGAGGTTTATTTGTGTAACACAATTCATACACAAGGAAACTCAAATTGCTGAACAAAAGAAAGCATTAAATAATCACAGTACAGCAACAAAGATAAATATAAAATCCCTCAGTTGTAGCACAGCTAAAGTGAGACAGGCCTCCTCTCTGAAAATGTTTAAAACCAGGTTAAAAACAGTTCTGTTTAGCTGTGCTACAACTGAGGGATTTTATATTTATCTTTGTTAATGTTCTGTGATAATTTATTTTAATGCTTTCTTATTTTGCTCAGCACTTTGAGTTGCCTTGTTAATGAATTGTGCTAGACAAATAAACTTGCCTTGCCATCGTACTTCCTGGTTCTGGTCAGGACTTGAGCTGCTGCATTTTGAATGTACTGCAGCTGTTGTTGCAGTAGTCTAACCTACTGGAGACAAATGCATGGATAAGAATCTCCAGGTCTGCTTTAGACACTATGTTTTTGATCCAGGCAATGTTTAGATGGAAAAAGGATTTGATTTGGCTAATAATATTTACTGATTCTTTCAGCCGCTGGAATCGAGACTGAGTGTGCTAGAAAGTGACAAAGTGGAACTCTGGAAGTCCAACACGGTAGACCTAATGTCCAATGAAGAAGAAGGCGTTGTGGACGGTGTCTCTGGGTGGATTGTGCGGTCGCCGTCTTTTCGAAAGCCGGAGTTTTCTGAACTCTGTCAAGCTGCAGTCCCGGTTAGAGGCGGCGCGGAAGTACCGAGCCACGCACATAAAGCGTCTATCTAGAACGCTGCCAAATTACAACCCCGAGGAGGCTATTGGACAGTTCAGAGTTCCATCCATCCATCCATTTTCTACCCTTTAATCCATTTCTGGGTCAGGGGGGTGGCAGTCAGAGATGCCACCCAAGTCTCATAGCACCAGCCCCTCACTGACCCTCTGCAGGTGGTGAGTCCACAGGAGGACGGCTGCTCTCTGAGTGTGAGCATAGCCTTGATCTTTCAGTGGGGGCTTTGGGCAAAGTGGGGTTAAGTGTCTTGCCCAAGGACACAACGACAGCAGTCATCAGTGGGAGTCGGTGGAGAAGGTGCAGAGGTGGGAATTGAACCCACGACCTTCTGGCCTTAAGGCCAATGCTCTACCAACTGAGCTACTGTCGCCCACAGTTCAGAGTTGTAATGTTTTAATTATCTATGTGTGGGCATAAAGCTGTGTGTGTGTTTTAATAAAGCTTTCTTTGTATGAACATATTCCTGGAAAATGTTAATTTCCTCTATAAATAATAATATGAATAAATATATATTTATATAAATATTACATTAATTATGAGGCAGGGTGACCAATAGTGACAGATCTGCCAGCCAATCACGAGAGATTATACTTATTTGAAAGTAGTGATTTCATCCAATGGGGAGTAATCCCACGTGGGCTGGCCACGTGTGATTTTTCAGCCAATCACGAGTTTGAAAGTAGTGGTATCCGCCAATAGTGTTCTGAAGTAGCCTGGCCAGCCGCTGCATTCATATGCTAATTAGGGCCATTAGCGCTCGGCCGGCCGCAGTGTTTCGCTGCATTCATATGCAAAGTAGGGACATTAGCATGGTACGGATGCGGCAGTTTGGAGGACAGGGCACCCTAACTGAAAACTTTGAAAACTGCCTGAGATACCCGAAAAAGAGCGTGATTTCCTGCCGTTTAGGGTGACGAAAATCTAACTTTTCATGCAGTGAACGGTTTGGACTTGGATTTGAATGGATTAAATATTGTCTTTAACCTAAATCTTTAACCTCAACACGATGAAAAACAGGCACATAAATAAAAGTACTGTTGATGCAAATGTAGTATTCTGTAATGAAGGACTAAGAGGAGAACAGCTCAGGCTGAAGGCCACACTAACATCCATAGACTGTAAGTAACAAACAGATACAGATACTGGGGAACTAGTGTGAGATTTCATAACACTTTGAAGCAACTTTTGTTAAAGTTAAACTCATCATTTTATCAATGTGCAGAAGCCAGTACTTTTCTATCTGAAGGCCAAGCTACATGGCACCGTGGCAGCTGCTGATTGGAGGTCTCCATGCCTCCGCTCTGTATAATACACTTGCATTCTATTGTATCTGTGATCGTGTGCTTTGTTCGTGCTGTCTCTACCATCGACAATAAAACATGTCTTCTGTAAGTAAGTTTTTATTTATATACCGCCTTTTCACTGCAGATCTGAGTCTCAAAGCGGTTTACAATTGTTAATTTTCGGCATTTGTCTCTCACTCCACACAGAGATGGGAGGGGCCAGTACAGGAGGCACATGCCAGAACTATTGGACATATTTTTAGTGGTAGGGGAAACCGGAGCACCCGGAGGAAACCGGAGCAGACACAGGGAGAACATGCAAACTCCACTCAGAAAGGCCCTGGTTCCGACCGGGATTCGAACCCAGGACCTTCTTGCTGAGAGGCGAGAGTGCTATCCACTCAGCCACCGTGCCGCCACAATTCTGTCTGAATTTAAGACGCGATCCCAGACTATGTCATCTTCTTCACTAGTGTCCAAGAGGAGACATCGCCTTGGAGCACAGACTCTTCAAAAACTACATTAAAAATGTATGAATGAATACAATTTCAGTGTTATTTCACACGATTGGACACAAAACCCCATTCATAACTTAAAAACATTTACTCTGAATATTATAAAGACAGATTTTCTCTATTTTAAATGGCAACTTATATGGTTTGGGTTCACAGCATCCATCATGCTCTTTACCTGTCATGATTTTACATCTACAGCAGAGGTCGCCATTGAGCAACCAACACGATCAATACACTTTGTCCACCTCAAAAATCATCTGTTTGTGTATTTTCACTTTTAAAAGTGCTTTTTGCCAGTTGTGTATGGTGATCTTAAAAGGAACCTAATCTTATTTTGTTCGTATATTGTGGTATTTTTTTTGTCTTAAATAAAACTCATTTTGACAGATAGTTTCACCCTTAGCAGTTTCTATCAATAATAATCATGCTAAAAGACATTCGCGGAAATATTGCCGAGACCGGAAGTGACGTACACATAGGTGTCATTGGGCTTTGTTGATATGCATTTGTGCCATAACGTTGTATACGGACGTTTTAAACAGATATTTGTCATTCAGTGATGGACAATACAAGTCAGGGGCTTTTATTTATGAGCCCTTGGTACTTGTTATGACAGTAATTATAATTTTGAGGACTCTGACTCGGTTCTGATGAGGAGCAATCTGCAAGAAATGGACATTTGCGGACATTAGGGCTGTTTCCACGAGCTGGAGTATGGATCTAAGGTCCGACCGGGTCCGACCCGTCTCGACCCGGTTTACGGATGCGGTCAGTTTGAGCTCGATGGTCCACCCGAGTGAGTGTAAATAGCTAAGTGTTAGCAAAGGTAGCGCTAGGGACGAAGGAGTACATCGTAGTGCAGAGAAAAGTTTAGAAGCGTAAAAGTGACTACCGTGGAATGAAAGATCCCAGCCGCAGAAGTGAAAGAACTGAAGTGTCTGGAGGTGGTTTGACAACATGGATTGACGCTATTTTTACGGACATCAGCTAACACGCTAACTCCAGCTAACAAGCTAACACCAGCTAAAACGCTAACACCAGCTAACACGTCAATAACCGCAACTCAGAAGCCTCAACTCCGTGTCCCAACTCCAGATGTTGATTTTGACAGAAATGGTGTTTTCAATCAAAAGAAAACATATGGTCTTATTCTGTCTGTGGTTCTAAAGACTTATTCTGAACGTGTGTCTGTGGTTCTAAAGTCTTATACTGAACGTGTGTCTGTGGTTCTAAAGTCTTATTCTGAACGTGTGTCTGTGGTTCTAAAGTCTTATACTGAACGTGTGTCTGTGGTTTTAAAGTCTTATTCTGAACATGTGTCTGTGGTTCTAAAGTCTTATACTGAACGTGTGTCTGTGGTTCTAAAGTCTTATACTGAACATGTGTCTGTGGTTCTAAAGTCTTATTCTGAACATGTGTCTGTGGTTCTAAAGTCTTATACTGAACATGTGTCAGTGGTTCTAAAGTCTTATACTGAACGTGTGTCTGTGGTTCTAAAGTCTAATACTGAACATGTGTCTGTGGTTCTAAAGTCTTATTCTGAACGTGTGTCTGTGGTTCTAAAGTCTTATACTGAACATGTGTCTGTGGTTCTAAAGTCTTTTTCTGAACATGTGTCTGTGGTTCTAAAGTCTTATAAGGAACATGTGTCTGTGGTTCTAAAGTCTTATACTGAACATGTGTCTGTGGTTCTGAAGTCTTATTCTGAACATGTGTCTGTGGTTCTAAAGTCTTATACTGAACATGTGTCTGTGGTTCTAAAGTCTTATTCTGAACATGTGTCTGTGGTTCTAAAGTCTTATACTGAACATGTGTCTGTGGTTCTAAAGTCTTATACTGAACATGTGTTTGTGGTTCTAAAGTCTTATTCTGAACGTGTGTCTGTGGTTCTAAAGTCTTATACTGAACATGTGTCTGTGGTTCTAAAGTCTTATTCAGAACATGTGTCTGTGGTTCTAAAGTCTTAAACTGAACATGTGTCTGTGGTTCTAAAGTCATATATAAATGTGTGTCTGTGGTTCTAAAGTCTTATACTGAACATGTGTCTGTGGTTCTAAAGTCTTATACTGAACATCTGTCTGTGGTTCTAAAGTCTTATACTGAACGTGTGTCTGTGGTTCTAAAGTCTTATACTGAACATGTGTCTGTGGTTCTAAAGTCTTATACTGAACGTGTGTCTGTGGTTCTAAAGTCTTATTCTGAACATGTGTCTGTGGTTCTAAAGTCTTATACTGAACATGTGTCTGTGGTTCTAAAGTCTTATTCTGAACATGTGTCTGTGGTTCTAAAGTCTTATACTGAACATTTGTCTGTGGTTCTAAAGTCTTATTCTGAACGTGTGTCTGTGGTTCTAAAGTCTTATACTGAACGTGTGTCTGTGGTTCTAAAGTCTTATACTGAACATGTGTCTGTGGTTCTAAAGTCTTATTCAGAACATGTGTCTGTGGTTCTAAAGTCTTATACTGAACGTGTGTCTGTGGTTCTAAAGTCTTATAATGAACATGTGTCTGTGGTTCTAAAGTCTTATATTGAACGTGTGTCTGTGGTTCTAAAGTCTTATACTGAACATGTGTCTGTGGTTCTAAAGTCTTATACTGAACATTTGTCTGTGGTTCTAAAGTGTTATTCTGAACATGTGTCTGTGGTTTTAAAGTCTTATTCTGAACGTTTGTCTGTGGTTCTAAAGTCTTATACTGAACATGTGTCTGTGGTTCTAAAGTCTTATTCTGAACATGTGTCTGTGGTTCTAAAGTCTTATACTGAACATGTGTCTGTGGTTCTAAAGTCTTATACTGAACATTTGTCTGTGGTTCTAAAGTGTTATTCTGAACATGTGTCTGTGGTTCTAAAGTCTTATACTGAACATGTGTCTGTGGTTCTAAAGTCTTATTCTGAGCATGTGTCTGTGGTTCTAAAGTCTTATACTGAACGTGTGTCTGTGGTTCTAAAGTCTAATACTGAACGTGTGTCTGTGGTTCTAAAGTCTTATACTGAACGTGTGTCTGTGGTTCTAAAGTCTTATACTGAACGTGTGTCTGTGGTTCTAAAGTCTTATACTGAACATGTGTCTGTGGTTCTAAAGTCTTATACTGAACATGTGTCTGTGGTTCTAAAGTCTTATACTGAACATGTGTCAGTGGTTCTAAAGTCTTATTCTGAACATGTGTCTGTGGTTCTAAAGTCTTATAAGGAACATGTGTCTGTGGTTCTAAAGTCTTATAAGGAACATGTGTCTGTGGTTCTAAAGTCTTATACTGAACATGTGTCTGTGGTTCTGAAGTCTTATACTGAACATGTGTCTGTGGTTCTAAAGTCTTATACTGAACATGTGTCTGTGGTTCTAAAGTCTTATACTGAACATGTGTCTGTGGTTCTAAAGTCTTATACTGAACATGTGTCTGTGGTTCTAAAGTCTTATTCTGAACGTGTGTCTGTGGTTCTAAAGTCTTATACTGAACATGTGTCTGTGGTTCTAAAGTCTTATACTGAACATTTGTCTGTGGTTCTAAAGTGTTATTCTGAACGTGTGTCTGTGGTTCTAAAGTCTTATACTGAACATGTGTCTGTGGTTCTAAAGTCTTATTCTGAGCATGTGTCTGTGGTTCTAAAGTCTTATACTGAACGTGTGTCTGTGGTTCTAAAGTCTAATACTGAACGTGTGTCTGTGGTTCTAAAGTCTTATACTGAACGTGTGTCTGTGGTTCTAAAGTCTTATACTGAACATGTGTCTGTGGTTCTAAAGTCTTATACTGAACATGTGTCTGTGGTTCTAAAGTCTTATACTGAACATGTGTCTGTGGTTCTAAAGTCTTATACTGAACATGTGTCAGTGGTTCTAAAGTCTTATTCTGAACATGTGTCTGTGGTTCTAAAGTCTTATGAGGAACATGTGTCTGTGGTTCTAAAGTCTTATAAGGAACATGTGTCTGTGGTTCTAAAGTCTTATACTGAACATGTGTCTGTGGTTCTGAAGTCTTATTCTGAACATGTGTCTGTGGTTCTAAAGTCTTATACTGAACATGTGTCTGTGGTTCTAAAGTCTTATTCTGAACATGTGTCTGTGGTTCTAAAGTCTTATACTGAACATGTGTCTGTGGTTCTAAAGTCTTATACTGAACATGTGTTTGTGGTTCTAAAGTCTTATTCTGAACGTGTGTCTGTGGTTCTAAAGTCTTATACTGAACATGTGTCTGTGGTTCTAAAGTCTAATACTGAACGTGTGTCTGTGGTTCTAAAGTCTTATACTGAACGTGTGTCTGTGGTTTTAAAGTCTTATACGGAACATGTGTCTGTGGTTCTAAAGTCTTATACTGAACATGTGTCTGTGGTTCTAAAGTCTTATACTGAACATGTGTCTGTGGTTCTAAAGTCTTATACTGAACATGTGTCAGTGGTTCTAAAGTCTTATACTGAACGTGTGTCTGTGGTTCTAAAGTCTTATTCTGAACGTGTGTCTGTGGTTCTAAAGTCTTATACTGAACATGTGTCTGTGGTTCTAAAGTCTTATTCTGAACATGTGTCTGTGGTTCTAAAGTCTTATAAGGAACATGTGTCTGTGGTTCCAAAGTCTTATAAGGAACATGTGTCTGTGGTTCTAAAGTCTTATACTGAACATGTGTCTGTGGTTCTGAAGTCTTATTCTGAACATGTGTCTGTGGTTCTAAAGTCTTATACTGAACATGTGTCTGTGGTTCTAAAGTCTTATACTGAACATGTGTCTGTGGTTCTAAAGTCTTATTCTGAACGTGTGTCTGTGGTTCTAAAGTCTTATACTGAACATGTGTCTGTGGTTCTAACGTTTTATTCAGAACATGTGTCTGTGGTTCTAAAGTCTTATATTGAACATGTGTCTGTGGTTCTAAAGTCTTATACTGAACATGAGTCTGTGGTTCTAAAGTCATATATAAATGTGTGTCTGTGGTTCTAAAGTCTTATACTGAACATGTGTCTGTGGTTCTAAAGTCTTATACTGAACATCTGTCTGTGGTTCTAAAGTCTTATACTGAACGTGTGTCTGTGGTTCTAAAGTCTTATTCAGAACATGTGTCTGTGGTTCTAAAGTCTTATTCTGAACGTGTGTCTGTGGTTCTAAAGTCTTATACTGAACATGTGTCTGTGGTTCTAAAGTCTTATTCAGAAAATGTGTTTGTGGTTCTAAAGTCTTATATTGAACATGTGTCTGTGGTTCTAAAGTCTTATACTGAACATGTGTCTGTGGTTCTAAAGTCTTATACTGAACGTGTGTCTGTGGTTCTAAAGTCTTATACTGAACGTGTGTCTGTGGTTCTAAAGTCTTATACTGAACATGTGTCTGTGGTTTTAAAGTCTTATACTAAATGTGTGTCTGTGGTTCTAAAGTCTTATACTGAACATGTGTCTGTGGTTCTAAAGTCTTATACTGAACATGTGTCTGTGGTTCTAAAGTCTTATACTGAACGTGTGTCTGTGGTTCTAAAGTCTTATACTGAACATGTGTCTGTGGTTCTAAAGTCTTATACTGAACATGTGTCTGTGGTTCTAAAGTCTTATACTGAACGTGTGTCTGTGGTTCTAAAGTCTTATACTGAACGTGTGTCTGTGGTTCTAAAGTCTTATACTGAACATGTGTCTGTGGTTCTAAAGTCTTATACTGAACGTGTGTCTGTGGTTCTAAAGTCTTATACTGAACATGTGTCTGTGGTTCTAAAGTCTTATTCGAACATGTGTCTGTGGTTCTAAAGTCTTATACTGAACATGTGTCTGTGGTTCTAAAGTCTTATACTGAACGTGTGTCTGTGGTTCTAAAGTCTTATACTGAAATGTGTCTGTGGTTCTAAAGTCTTATACTGAACATGTGTCTGTGGTTCTAAAGTCTTATACTGAACATGTGTCTGTGGTTCTAAAGTCTTATACTGAACATGTGTCTGTGGTTCTAAAGTCTTATACTGAACATGTGTCTGTGGTTCTAAAGTCTTATCTGAACATGTGTCTGTGGTTCTAAAGTCTTATACTGAACGTGTGTCTGTGGTTCTAAAGTCTTATACTGAACATGTGTCTGTGGTTCTAAAGTCTTATACTGAACATGTGTCTGTGGTTCTAAAGTCTTATACTGAACATGTGTCTGTGGTTCTAAAGTCTTATACTGAACATGTGTCTGTGGTTCTAAAGTCTTATACTGAACATGTGTCTGTGGTTCTAAAGTCTTATACTGAACATGTGTCTGTGGTTCTAAAGTCTTATACTGAACATGTGTCTGTGGTTCTAAAGTCTTATTCTGAACATGTGTCTGTGGTTCTAAAGTCTTATACTGAACATGTGTCTGTGGTTCTAAAGTCTTATACTGAACATGTGTCTGTGGTTCTAAAGTCTTATACTGAACATGTGTCTGTGGTTCTAAAGTCTTATACTGAACATGTGTCTGTGGTTCTAAAGTCTTATACTGAACATGTGTCTGTGGTTCTAAAGTCTTATACTGAACATGTGTCTGTGGTTCTAAAGTCTTATACTGAACATGTGTCTGTGGTTCTAAAGTCTTATACTGAACATGTGTCTGTGGTTCTAAAGTCTTATACTGAACGTGTGTCTGTGGTTCTAAAGTCTTATACTGAACATGTGTCTGTGGTTCTAAAGTCTTATACTGAACATGTGTCTGTGGTTCTAAAGTCTTATACTGAACATGTGTCTGTGGTTCTAAAGTCTTATACTGAACATGTGTCTGTGGTTCTAAAGTCTTATACTGAACATGTGTCTGTGGTTCTAAAGTCTTATACTGAACATGTGTCTGTGGTTCTAAAGTCTTATACTGAACATGTGTCTGTGGTTCTAAAGTCTTATACTGAACGTGTGTCTGTGGTTCTAAAGTCTTATACTGAACATGTGTCTGTGGTTCTAAAGTCTTATACTGAACATGTGTCTGTGGTTCTAAAGTCTTATACTGAACATGTGTCTGTGGTTCTAAAGTCTTATACTGAACATGTGTCTGTGGTTCTAAAGTCTTATACTGAACATGTGTCTGTGGTTCTAAAGTCTTATACTGAACATGTGTCTGTGGTTCTAAAGTCTTATACTGAACATGTGTCTGTGGTTCTAAAGTCTTATTCTGAACATGTGTCTGTGGTTCTAAAGTCTTATACTGAACATGTGTCTGTGGTTCTAAAGTCTTATTCTGAACATGTGTCTGTGGTTCTAAAGTCTTATTCTGAACATGTGTCTGTGGTTCTAAAGTCTTATACTGAACATGTGTCTGTGGTTCTAAAGTCTTATTCTGAACATGTGTCTGTGGTTCTAAAGTCTTATTCTGAACATGTGTCTGTGGTTCTAAAGTCTTATACTGAACGTGTGTCTGTGGTTCTAAAGTCTTATACTGAACATGTGTCTGTGGTTCTAAAGTCTTATACTAAACGTGTGTCTGTGGTTCTAAAGTCTTATACTGAACGTGTGTCTGTGGTTCTAAAGTCTTATACTGAACATGTGTCTGTGGTTCTAAAGTCTTATACTGAACATGTGTCTGTGGTTCTAAAGTCTTATACTGAACATGTGTCTGTGGTTCTAAAGTCTTATACTAAACGTGTGTCTGTGGTTCTAAAGTCTTATACTGAACATGTGTCTGTGGTTCTAAAGTCTTATACTGAACATGTGTCTGTGGTTCTAAAGTCTTATACTGAACATGTGTCTGTGGTTCTAAAGTCTTATACTGAACGTGTGTCTGTGGTTCTAAAGTCTTATACTGAACATGTGTCTGTGGTTCTAAAGTCTTATACTGAACATGTGTCTGTGGTTCTAAAGTCTTATACTGAACGTGTGTCTGTGGTTCTAAAGTCTTATTCTGAACTGTGTCTGTGGTTCTAAAGTCTTATTCTGAACGTGTGTCTGTGGTTCTAAAGTCTTATTCTGAACGTGTGTCTGTGGTTCTAAAGTCTTTATACTGAACTTGTCTGTGGTTCTAAAGTCTTATTCTGAACATGTGTCTGTGGTTCTAAAGTCTTATACTGAACGTGTGTCTGTGGTTCTAAAGTCTTATACTGAACATGTGTCTGTGGTTCTAAAGTCTTATACTGAACGTGTGTCTGTGGTTCTAAAGTCTTATTCTGAACGTGTGTCTGTGGTTCTAAAGTCTTATTCTGAACATGTGTCTGTGGTTCTAAAGTCTTATACTAAACATGTGTCTGTGGTTCTAAAGTCTTATACTGAACATGTGTCTGTGGTTCTAAAGTCTTATACTGAACGTGTGTCTGTGGTTCTAAAGTCTTATACTGAACATGTGTCTGTGGTTCTAAAGTCTTATACTGAACATGTGTCTGTGGTTCTAAAGTCTTATACTGAACGTGTGTCTGTGTTTCTAAAGTCTTATACTGAACATGTGTCTGTGGTTCTAAAGTCTTATACTGAACATGTGTCTGTGGTTCTAAAGTCTTATACTGAACGTGTCTGTGGTTCTAAAGTCTTATTCTGAACATGTGTCTGTGGTTCTAAAGTCTTATTCTGAACGTGTGTCTGTGGTTCTAAAGTCTTATTCTGAACATGTGTCTGTGGTTCTAAAGTCTCATACTAAACTGGTGTCTGTGGTTCTAAAGTCTTATACTGAACGTGTGTCTGTGGTTCTAAAGTCTTATACTGAACATGTGTCTGTGGTTCTAAAGTCTTATACTGAACGTGTGTCTGTGGTTCTAAAGTCTTATTCTGAACGTGTGTCTGTGGTTCTAAAGTCTTATTCTGAACGTGTGTCTGTGGTTCTAAAGTCTTATACTGAACGTGTGTCTGTGGTTCTAAAGTCTTATACTAAACTTGTCTGTGGTTTAAAGTCTTATTCTGAACATGTGTCTGTGGTTCTAAAGTCTTATTCTGAACGTGTGTCTGTGGTTCTAAAGTCTTATTCTGAACATGTGTCTGTGGTTCTAAAGTCTCATACTAAACTGGTGTCTGTGGTTCTAAAGTCTTATACTGAACGTGTGTCTGTGGTTCTAAAGTCTTATACTAAACATGTGTCTGTGGTTCTAAAGTCTAAAACATGATGGTCTGTGTCATATCTATATCTTTTACTAAACGTAGTTAGTGTGAAACATGGATTCATGGTTCAATGTCAGTTGTTGTGTTTTCTGCTGAATACTGGGTTGAAACTGGTTAAACTGGTTTTAGTTGGAGCTTGATTGAACTAACTTCATGGACCTTGCGCTGGTGTCTTCTCTCAGTTTGTTTGGACCTTCTCTGAATAAGTCAAAGATCGTAGGGACTGCTGTTTACACTCTTTTTTTTGTTACTTTCATTGCTGCATCCCGGGGCCGTACAAAATACACCCATTTTAAGGTTTATTTGTGTGAAAGCGGCAGCAGGAGCAATGCCATAAACAGTAAAGCGAGAGCTGCGACCCCAACAAGTACGTGATCATTGTTCTGGCCAATCAGAGGCGTTGATATTAAAAAGTTATTTTACTGATTTATTACTTATCTATAACACAAAAACACATTGCAAAGGAGGGAAATAAATGCTTTTAATGTGTTTTATCAGAAAAAAAAAAAGTTTTTAATAACGTTAGTGCCCTTTTCAGTCTGCCTCAGACCATATGACGTCATCTGACATTTTCATAAAACTGTTGGTAGGACATTTTGTTTTCAGTCTGAGCAGAGCCTGGATGTTCTCTGTACATTTTCAGACCTGGAGGGAGAGTTAAAATGGCTCAGCTCAGGGTTAGTTAGAGGGATTCATATCTCCAAGAGTTTTGTAATTCGAACACGTCTGTCATATTTTTTTGACAATTAGATCCAGGACTGAGGCTGTAGACCCAGGACTGAGGCTGTAGACCCAGGACTGAGGCTGTAGACCCAGGACTGAGGCTGTAGACCCAGGACTGAGGCTGTAGACCCAGGACTGAGGCTGTAGACCCAGGACTGAGGCTGTAGACCCAGGACTCACATATTGCGACTGTCACTAACAGTAATAACAGAAGATTGCGCTGACAGAGGCTGATAATCAGGGCACGGTGCAAAGGAGGGCGTGATAATGACTTTGCTAACGACGTCGGTGACACGGAGAATAACGCGGGGGAGAGAGAGCACCGTTGAGGTATGCCCTAATCGCGGTTTAATAGACAGGCAGGGCGCGGGCCATAAATCACCTCCCTCTGAGCTCCATGGATCAGGCCCGGAGACTAACAGTAACTTAGGACCGGCTGATACTCATTTACCACAGAAGAAGTACCTCGGGTTGAACCGGAAATGCTCGAGATGAAGAATCTAAAGGTGGAATTTTACAGGAGACGGTTCCAATTTGATGTCCTTGTTATTTCTTAAAGGTGTAGGAGGATGTTTGTTTACATCCGTGTGTGAATGCACCAAGCCCCGGCGATCCAAGATGGCGCCCTATTCAAATGAATGGTTGTGCTCAGTGGCGCTTTGTGACGGCATGGGGGCTGAAAGATTAGCGGAAGTTGCCTGAAACTCGCAAAGATCTATGGGAAACTGGCCTGTATTTGGGCGTCGTCTGGTCCTCCCGGTTCTGCGCAGTGGATGATCTCCCATGATGCTTTGCGCCAAATACCCATGTGTGGCTCTCACGTACGTGCACGGAGTGGCTCGGCCGCGCTCTGACCAATCAGAGCAGTTCATCAGAGCGGGAGTTAGAGCGAGAGCCAGACGAGCAGAGTTTGTGGCACTAAAGTGTGGATTTAAACAAAACCGAAGGATTTAAGAAGAAAAAAAGTTCAGGATGACAAGGGACACTAACATCCCCACAAAATCTGATCTTTATTAAAGCTGTAGGTTCTCTGTCAGGTTCTCTGTCAGCTGAGGTCGAGCTGTTTTAATTTACATTGAGTCCTTTGGGGAAAATTTCTGGATAGCCCACGTGAATTTAGTCTGGTTCAGTCTGGTTCAGTCTGCAGTACCGCGAGAATCCCCCGAGCACATGGTCCTTCAGCTCCAAGCTAGTAATTACCCTATCCAGATAATTATAATAGATCCATGATGCAACCTGGACTGTGGCGAGAAGACTAGCTTGTGCAAAACGCGGCTGCTGGTTTGCTGACAGAGAGCAGGCGTAGAGAACACATCACTCCTGTTCTGTCGTCTCTGCACTGGCTCCTGTCGGCTCGTATCCACTTTAAAATGCTGCTTCTGGTTTTTAAATGTCTTTATGGTCTGGCCCCAGCCTACGTGTCCGAGTCTGGCCCCAGCCTACGTGTCAGAGTGTCCCCCTACACTCAGACAGATGAGGTCCAGGGGTCAGCTTCTGCTTAACGTACGAGAGAAATCATGTTTTTACTCTGGCCTTTGGCAAATAAGAGGTTATAGTAGAAACAGAACAAATATTACAACAGTGAAACACCTCTTTTTATTTCTTTTCTTGTATTTGATGTGTTATACTGTGCAGCGCTTTGGGCAGCGATTGTTGTTGTAAATGTGCTACAGAAATAAACTTGACATTGACGGTGAGTTCTGGCGCCCGGGTCACAGACTTTCTGATTGGTGAAACGGTGGAGGGCGGGACATCGAAATGAAAACAATAACAAGATTTAGAGGCTGAAAAGTAATTTAGAAAATCAAATATCTCTGTTATCAGTTAAAGAAGTATTGGAAAAGAACAGCCCTTTAATGATGACAGATTAGGGCCCTTTAACGATGACAGATTAGGGCCCTTTAATGATGACAGATTAGGGCCCTTTAATGATGACAGATTAGGGCCCTTTAATGATGACAGATTAGGGCCCTTTAATGATGACAGATTAGGGCCCTTTAACGATGACAGATTATGGCCCTTTAACGATGACAGATTAGGGCCCTTTAATTATGACAGATTAGGACCCTTTAATTATGACAGAGTAGGGCCCTTTAATGATGACAGATAAGGGCCCTTTAATTATGACAGATTAGGGCCCTTTAATGATGACAGATAAGGGCCCTTTAATTATGACAGATTATGGCCCTTTAATTATGACAGATTAGGGCCCTTTAATGATGACGGATTAGGACCCTTTAATTAGGACAGATTAGGGCCCTTTAATTAAGACAGATTTTGGCCCTTTAATGATGACAGATTAGGGCCCTTTAATGATGACAGATTATGGCCCTTTAACAATGACAGATTAGGACCCTTTAATTATGACGGATAAGGACCCTTTAATTATGACAGAGTAGTGCCCTTTAATGATGACGGATTAGGATCCTTTAATGATGACAGATTAGGGCCCTTTAATGATGACGGATTAGGGCCCTTTAATTATGACGGATTAGGGCCCTTTATTTATGACAGATTAGGGCCCTTTAATTATGACAGATTAGGGCCCTTTAATGATGACAGATTAGGGCCCTTTAATTATGACAGATTAGGGCCCTTTAATTATGACAGATTAGGACCCTTTAATTATGACAGAGTAGGGCCCTTTAATGATGACAGATTAGGGCCCTTTAATTATGACAGATTAGGGCCCTTTAATGATGACAGATTAGGGCCCTTTAATGATGACAGATTAGGGCCCTTTAACGATGACAGATTATGGCCCTTTAACGATGACAGATTAGGGCCCTTTAATTATGACAGATTATGGCCCTTTAATTATGACAGATATAGGGCCCTTTAATTATGACAGATTAGGGCCCTTTAATGATGACAGATTAGGGCCCTTTAACGATGACAGATTAGGGCCCTTTAATTATGACAGAGTAGGGCCCTTTAATGATGACAGATTAGGGCCCTTTAATTAAAACAGATTTGGGCCCTTTAATTATGACAGATTAGGGCCCTTTAACAATGACAGATTAGGGCCCTTTATTGATGACAGATTAGGGCCATTTTTTGATGAGATTAGGGTCCTTTAATGATGACAAATTAGGGCCCTTTAATGATGACAGATTAGGGCCCTTTAATGATGACAGATTAGGGCCCTTTAACGATGACAGATTAGGGCCCTTTATTGATGACAGATTAGGGCCATTTATTGATGAGATTAGGGTCCTTTAATGATGACAGATTAGGGCCCTTTAATGATGACAGATTAGGGCCCTTTAATGATGACTTAACATGAAAATCTTACATATTGATACTATAAGATGGAACTCTGTGATAGTTTTTGAAATTAGTAAAAAGTAGAAGTCTGGCCCTAGTTTCTCCGCTTCCCTTCACCTTTTTGCTAATCTACAGGCTCTCTGTAATGTTGTGATGTCACATGAACACAAACCATTCCTCACTTTTTAGATCAGACCTTTTTAGCAGCAAGCATTTTAATGAAAGCCTCACATTTGGCCTCCGCTCTAAACCATTAACTACCTTGGCCCATGTAAAAAAACGAATTAATCTCACTAAAACGAATTAATCTCACTAAACCCTTCAAATTAGCCCGAAAACCGTGATCTATGGTCTTCTCTCGCCGCTTCCTCCCAACTTTACCTTCTAATCTATTCAACAAAATGGCTTCTCGATCCATCTCACTTTCAGTATTTTCATTAGTGCCTTTCGTGGCCTCAAATCGCGGGGAAAAGACAGGAATATATGTGGCTAATGATACAGAAAAGCAAATCTAGCGGGATCGGAGCTGTCGCCGCTGCCAGGGACGGCTTCTGTTTGTGGAGCGCAACCAGATGACACTTGGAACCATAATTGGGTCGGCTTCGAGAAAAGTGGGATCCAGTAAAAAAAGAAAAGCCCATTGGGTTTTAAAGGACTCATATATTATGCAAAACTGGAGATTTTAACGTCTTGCAAACAACGTTACCTACAACGTTACCTACGAGACAGACGCAGAGTTGCCCCTGTCTCTGTTCTAACAGGGAATGTCCACAGTAGGCGTAAACAGCGCGTACGCGTTTACTGCGCGCTCTCTGCGTGTAACATGTTTTGTAGTATCTACACAGGCCGTGCTTCTGATGCTGTCCCAGTGTAGTCTGTGGAGCAGTGTAGAGGACAGTACAGAGACTGATGTAGAGCAACACAAATCACATGTGTTTGTCTTCATGGTCTCTGTTGCTGGTTTGGCCAGACCCAAGACTTTATGAAAGAAAAAAAAAACGATGTCCAGAATCACTGTAAAACCTGCTGCTCCTCCTGCTGATGTTTAGACACAAGTGCTGTGTGTGTGTGTGTGTGTGTGTGTGTGTGCGTGTGTGTGTGTGTGTGTGTAGATGCGATCTAGAGCCAAGGGCCGCTAGAAAAATCATGTTTTACATGAGATTTCAATGGGAGACGCGTTGGTGCGCGCACAAAATTAGAAATCCATCCTAAATTAGAGCGCAGCTTCGCGTCATACGTCCGTCATACGTCCGTCATACGTCCGTCATACGCGCGTATAACGCTAGAAGTGTAAATATCATCATATAAACAAGGTGCTCCACTCTGCAAGGAGGACTGTGGGCTGTGAGCTTCTTGTTCTGGAGGTTCTTTATAAATCCAGACTTTTAAACAAAGCTCTTAGGATTGTCAATGACTCTTCTGGCCACCCTGGGAAAGCCATGTTCCAGCTTCTTCCCTCTGGCAGAAGATATCGCTCTCTGAGATGCAGGACATCTCGTTACGCTAACAGTTTTTATCCACAGCTGTTATCAGTGTGAACAGAGCACTTTAATGATTTGCACTTGTTTTGAAACTGTTTTAGTCGATCGATTTCACAGTGACATTTGTTTACTGTTTTATTTGTTTTATTTCTGTCTTTTAATGTTTTATGTCTGTATTTGTCTGTGCACACTGGAGACTTTTGCTAATGTATTCCTATGTGGTTTTACTGCAAATGGCAAATAAATAAACTGAATCTGAATCATAGGTTAACATGGAAAAAAGTTACGCGCGTCTGCTGCGCGTATAACGCGTACGTGCTGTAACGCATGATGTGTAAATTAGCAGTAACTGTTTAGTTCCCAGAAAGATGTGTTCACCTCCTTCAGTCATAGAGGGTTGAAAAACTAAAACAAGTTGTCGTGCTACACATATTAGTATTTGTGTTTGTTTGTGTTTATCACATGAACGTATTTGCACTTCTATGGGCTTCACCACAGACTATAACTGACGTCTCCAATTGTATCCAATCAGGAGACACGCTTCCTCTGAACAAGGAGACTTGACACTGATTGGTTAATGCCCCGGATTCGTTTTCATTTACTTTGAGCTAGCGTGGCCAGCACTGTAGAGTCTGAAGGCCTAGAGGCAGATTCTGGGCCATAGCAACACATGACGCTCGGTAATGATTGGATAAAAAAATATATATATATATTTATATATATATATATATATATATATGTAATGTTATGGCAAGTTGGTTAGCCTCAAGGACGCCAACTCACCCCCCGCTGTTCTATTCAATTAACCTGCAGGAAGGAACCGGTCTCCCCCCTGCACCGACAGACATGACGCAAATTACTATCTCACCTTTGCCCCTTTTGCATTTTGCATCTCTATCGGTCCGTATGTCTGCATCTCAATCAATCAATCAATCAAATTTTATTTATAAAGCGCTTTTCATACATAAGATGCAACACAAAGTGCTTTACAGATTGGTTAAAAACAATCCCGCCGACCCAAGACCCCTCCCCCAGACCACCCAACAGACCCCCCCCAAACCACAGACAAACACACACACGCGCTCATGAACACTCATACACACACACACACACACACACACACACCACCAGTAAAACAATAAAAACATGATGAGAGACTTGGCAGGGTTCAGATGCAACCAGCTGAAAAAGCGTCATCCAAGGAGCCGTCTGCACCAGGAGCAGAGAGCCGCCCGTAGCCACAGGGGAGGACACAGGACCCAGAGGAGACATGAAACCGAGGCCCCAGGCCCCCACCAGGCCCAAGAGTCCGACCCCCGCAGCCACACCGACCACTGCTCCCGGTGCAGAGGGCTCCTCCAGAGGAAACACTGGGTACACTAAAAACAATACAATAAGTAAAACACTAAAATGTGAGACTAAAAGGAACACACAATACATGAATAATAGCAATAGCAATATAATAAATAATAAATAATAAAAGATAAATAGATGTCTATGTCCCTTTTACATTCTGCATGTCTATTGTCCCTTCTGTTTGCATCTCCATGGCACAAAGATTGTCTCTCACCAGGCAAGGCGCCCCGCCATCTGGATGCCCGTCTCAAACTGTGACCCCTCCCACCTTTTGTGGGCGTGACTGTCTTTCATGTGTTGCCTATGTAAGCGGGGACCTGGGACTGGCCCCGGCAGAACTGATGTACGCTATTTTGTGTATGTGAGTTCTCCGCACGTGTGTTATAATAAACTTACGCTCCTGATTAAGACAAATATCTTTCCAGCTTTTTCCTTACTGTGGATAGAAACTCCCACGACAGTAATCATGTTGAGGCCTGCAGAGGGTCCGCCACTGCTGTCCAAACATGTCAAGCTAATAACACGGTAATAACATTGCTATCCTTTAACTGTCTGGTAGAGAAGAAGAACCCAAGACTTTTAGCACAAATCATCAGTCTACACTTTAAAGGAGTTTAATCTGTTTCTGCAGGTTTTTATCAGTTTTAATGGTTAGCCCCGCCCCCAACTCTCTCACAGGCTTCTCATTTCCCCTACGCTCTCCTCCCACGGAGCCATCTAGTTTAATTTTGATCTGATACGTATGCTAACATTAGCATGAGCGCAACTTCTTGTAAGTTGAACAACAATCACTGATGAAATGGTACAAAAGCAACGCACTGCTAACACAATATAAACAACAATAACTGAAAAATTACTGCCAGTTATGAGTCCGGATTTAGGCCGGGGCGGTCTCGCCCCTCTCTTTATGGTCGCTCTATGATTCCTTTACAGTCTCTCTATGGTACCTTTGCGGTCTCTCTATGGTCTCTCTATGGTCTCTCTATGGCCTTTCGATGGTCGTTATATTACAAGTTGTACGTAGTAACACACATTTTTATGAACTCCTTTAAAGGTGGAGGCTTTTCTTCCAACTGTCACAAAGTACATCTGTGTTTCTGAGCCGTGGTCTCAGCGTCACCGGGATTAGAGAGAGAGAGACTAGAGAGAGAGAGAGAGATGTGCGAGGCCACTGCTGTAAGAGTCCAATAAGTCGAGCTGGCTGCGGGCGGCGAGGAAAATGGGAACAGGACGAGTTGGCCTCGTCGGTGAAGCGAGGAGCGAGAGGACGGGATTGGACCAGAGGTAATTTTCTCTGTATTCAGAGCTTTCAAAAACGGCGAGAAATTACAACTGTTCCATTTCCTACAGCGATGAACCACACAGCAATGTTTTCTAATTTAACACTGCAACAACTCTCTCTGGTCTCTCTCTCTCTGGTCTCTCTCTGGTCTCTCTCTGGTCTCTCTCTTGTCTCTCTCTGGTCTCTCTCTTGTCTCTCTCTTGTCTCTCTCTGGTCTCTCTCTGGTCTCTCTCTTGTCTCTCTCTGGTCTCTCTCTGGTCTCTCTCTGGTCTCTCTCTAGTCTCTCTCTGGTCTCTCTCTGGTATCTCTCTGGTCTCTCTCTCTCTGGTCTCTCTCTTTGGCCTCTCACTGGTCTCTCTCTGGTCTCTCTCTTGTCTCTCTATGGTCTCTCTCTGGTCTCTCTCTTTGGCCTCTCACTGGTCTCTGTCCGGTCCCTCTCTCTGGTCTCTCTCTGGTCTCTCTCTCTCTCTGGTCTCTCTCTTGTCTCTCTCTGGTCTCTCTCCCTGGACTCTCTCTGGTCTTTCTCTCTGGTCTCTCTCTCTGGTCTCTCTCTGGTCTCTCTCCCTAGTCTCTCTCTGGTCTCTCTCTGGTCTCTCTCTCCCTCTCTCTGGCCTCTCTCTGGTCTCTCTCGCTCTCTCTCTCTCTCTGGTCTCACTCTGGTCTCTCTCTGGTCTCTCTCTCTCTCTCTCTCTGGTCTCTCTCTGGTCTCTCTCTGGTCTCTCTCTCTGGTCTCTCTCTGGTCTCTCTCTCTCTCTGGTCTCTCTCTCTCTCTCTCTCTGGTCTCTCTCTCTGGTCTCTCTCTGGTCTCTCTCTCTCTCTCTCTCTCTGTGGTTCTAAAGTCTTATACTGAACATGTGTCTGTGGTTCTAAAGTCTTATACTGAACATGTGTCTGTGGTTCTAAAGTCTTATACTGAACATGTGTCTGTGGTTCTAAAGTCTTATACTGAACATGTGTCTGTGGTTCTAAAGTCTTATACTGAACATGTGTCTGTGGTTCTAAAGTCTTATACTGAACATGTGTCTGTGGTTCTAAAGTCTTATACTGAACATGTGTCTGTGGTTCTAAAGTCTTATACTGAACATGTGTCTGTGGTTCTAAAGTCTTATACTGAACATGTGTCTGTGGTTCTAAAGTCTTATACTGAACATGTGTCTGTGGTTCTAAAGTCTTATACTGAACATGTGTCTGTGGTTCTAAAGTCTTATACTGAACATGTGTCTGTGGTTCTAAAGTCTTATACTGAACATGTGTCTGTGGTTCTAAAGTCTTATACTGAACATGTGTCTGTGGTTCTAAAGTCTTATACTGAACATGTGTCTGTGGTTCTAAAGTCTTATACTGAACATGTGTCTGTGGTTCTAAAGTCTTATACTGAACATGTGTCTGTGGTTCTAAAGTCTTATACTGAACATGTGTCTGTGGTTCTAAAGTCTTATACTGAACATGTGTCTGTGGTTCTAAAGTCTTATACTGAACATGTGTCTGTGGTTCTAAAGTCTTATACTGAACATGTGTCTGTGGTTCTAAAGTCTTATACTGAACATGTGTCTGTGGTTCTAAAGTCTTATACTGAACATGTGTCTGTGGTTCTAAAGTCTTATACTGAACATGTGTCTGTGGTTCTAAAGTCTTATACTGAACATGTGTCTGTGGTTCTAAAGTCTTATACTGAACATGTGTCTGTGGTTCTAAAGTCTTATACTGAACATGTGTCTGTGGTTCTAAAGTCTTATACTGAACATGTGTCTGTGGTTCTAAAGTCTTATACTGAACATGTGTCTGTGGTTCTAAAGTCTTATACTGAACATGTGTCTGTGGTTCTAAAGTCTTATACTGAACATGTGTCTGTGGTTCTAAAGTCTTATACTGAACATGTGTCTGTGGTTCTAAAGTCTTATACTGAACATGTGTCTGTGGTTCTAAAGTCTTATACTGAACATGTGTCTGTGGTTCTAAAGTCTTATACTGAACATGTGTCTGTGGTTCTAAAGTCTTATACTGAACATGTGTCTGTGGTTCTAAAGTCTTATACTGAACATGTGTCTGTGGTTCTAAAGTCTTATACTGAACATGTGTCTGTGGTTCTAAAGTCTTATACTGAACATGTGTCTGTGGTTCTAAAGTCTTATACTGAACATGTGTCTGTGGTTCTAAAGTCTTATACTGAACATGTGTCTGTGGTTCTAAAGTCTTATACTGAACATGTGTCTGTGGTTCTAAAGTCTTATACTGAACATGTGTCTGTGGTTCTAAAGTCTTATACTGAACATGTGTCTGTGGTTCTAAAGTCTTATACTGAACATGTGTCTGTGGTTCTAAAGTCTTATACTGAACATGTGTCTGTGGTTCTAAAGTCTTATACTGAACATGTGTCTGTGGTTCTAAAGTCTTATACTGAACATGTGTCTGTGGTTCTAAAGTCTTATACTGAACATGTGTCTGTGGTTCTAAAGTCTTATACTGAACATGTGTCTGTGGTTCTAAAGTCTTATACTGAACATGTGTCTGTGGTTCTAAAGTCTTATACTGAACATGTGTCTGTGGTTCTAAAGTCTTATACTGAACATGTGTCTGTGGTTCTAAAGTCTTATACTGAACATGTGTCTGTGGTTCTAAAGTCTTATACTGAACATGTGTCTGTGGTTCTAAAGTCTTATACTGAACATGTGTCTGTGGTTCTAAAGTCTTATACTGAACATGTGTCTGTGGTTCTAAAGTCTTATACTGAACATGTGTCTGTGGTTCTAAAGTCTTATACTGAACATGTGTCTGTGGTTCTAAAGTCTTATACTGAACATGTGTCTGTGGTTCTAAAGTCTTATACTGAACATGTGTCTGTGGTTCTAAAGTCTTATACTGAACATGTGTCTGTGGTTCTAAAGTCTTATACTGAACATGTGTCTGTGGTTCTAAAGTCTTATACTGAACATGTGTCTGTGGTTCTAAAGTCTTATACTGAACATGTGTCTGTGGTTCTAAAGTCTTATACTGAACATGTGTCTGTGGTTCTAAAGTCTTATACTGAACATGTGTCTGTGGTTCTAAAGTCTTATACTGAACATGTGTCTGTGGTTCTAAAGTCTTATACTGAACATGTGTCTGTGGTTCTAAAGTCTTATACTGAACATGTGTCTGTGGTTCTAAAGTCTTATACTGAACATGTGTCTGTGGTTCTAAAGTCTTATACTGAACATGTGTCTGTGGTTCTAAAGTCTTATACTGAACATGTGTCTGTGGTTCTAAAGTCTTATACTGAACATGTGTCTGTGGTTCTAAAGTCTTATACTGAACATGTGTCTGTGGTTCTAAAGTCTTATACTGAACATGTGTCTGTGGTTCTAAAGTCTTATACTGAACATGTGTCTGTGGTTCTAAAGTCTTATACTGAACATGTGTCTGTGGTTCTAAAGTCTTATACTGAACATGTGTCTGTGGTTCTAAAGTCTTATACTGAACATGTGTCTGTGGTTCTAAAGTCTTATACTGAACATGTGTCTGTGGTTCTAAAGTCTTATACTGAACATGTGTCTGTGGTTCTAAAGTCTTATACTGAACATGTGTCTGTGGTTCTAAAGTCTTATACTGAACATGTGTCTGTGGTTCTAAAGTCTTATACTGAACATGTGTCTGTGGTTCTAAAGTCTTATACTGAACATGTGTCTGTGGTTCTAAAGTCTTATACTGAACATGTGTCTGTGGTTCTAAAGTCTTATACTGAACATGTGTCTGTGGTTCTAAAGTCTTATACTGAACATGTGTCTGTGGTTCTAAAGTCTTATACTGAACATGTGTCTGTGGTTCTAAAGTCTTATACTGAACATGTGTCTGTGGTTCTAAAGTCTTATACTGAACATGTGTCTGTGGTTCTAAAGTCTTATACTGAACATGTGTCTGTGGTTCTAAAGTCTTATACTGAACATGTGTCTGTGGTTCTAAAGTCTTATACTGAACATGTGTCTGTGGTTCTAAAGTCTTATACTGAACATGTGTCTGTGGTTCTAAAGTCTTATACTGAACATGTGTCTGTGGTTCTAAAGTCTTATACTGAACATGTGTCTGTGGTTCTAAAGTCTTATACTGAACATGTGTCTGTGGTTCTAAAGTCTTATACTGAACATGTGTCTGTGGTTCTAAAGTCTTATACTGAACATGTGTCTGTGGTTCTAAAGTCTTATACTGAACATGTGTCTGTGGTTCTAAAGTCTTATACTGAACATGTGTCTGTGGTTCTAAAGTCTTATACTGAACATGTGTCTGTGGTTCTAAAGTCTTATACTGAACATGTGTCTGTGGTTCTAAAGTCTTATACTGAACATGTGTCTGTGGTTCTAAAGTCTTATACTGAACATGTGTCTGTGGTTCTAAAGTCTTATACTGAACATGTGTCTGTGGTTCTAAAGTCTTATACTGAACATGTGTCTGTGGTTCTAAAGTCTTATACTGAACATGTGTCTGTGGTTCTAAAGTCTTATACTGAACATGTGTCTGTGGTTCTAAAGTCTTATACTGAACATGTGTCTGTGGTTCTAAAGTCTTATACTGAACATGTGTCTGTGGTTCTAAAGTCTTATACTGAACATGTGTCTGTGGTTCTAAAGTCTTATACTGAACATGTGTCTGTGGTTCTAAAGTCTTATACTGAACATGTGTCTGTGGTTCTAAAGTCTTATACTGAACATGTGTCTGTGGTTCTAAAGTCTTATACTGAACATGTGTCTGTGGTTCTAAAGTCTTATACTGAACATGTGTCTGTGGTTCTAAAGTCTTATACTGAACATGTGTCTGTGGTTCTAAAGTCTTATACTGAACATGTGTCTGTGGTTCTAAAGTCTTATACTGAACATGTGTCTGTGGTTCTAAAGTCTTATACTGAACATGTGTCTGTGGTTCTAAAGTCTTATACTGAACATGTGTCTGTGGTTCTAAAGTCTTATACTGAACATGTGTCTGTGGTTCTAAAGTCTTATACTGAACATGTGTCTGTGGTTCTAAAGTCTTATACTGAACATGTGTCTGTGGTTCTAAAGTCTTATACTGAACGTGTGTCTGTGGTTCTAAAGTCTTATACTGAACATGTGTCTGTGGTTCTAAAGTCTTATACTGAACATGTGTCTGTGGTTCTAAAGTCTTATACTGAACATGTGTCTGTGGTTCTAAAGTCTTATACTGAACATGTGTCTGTGGTTCTAAAGTCTTATACTGAACATGTGTCTGTGGTTCTAAAGTCTTATACTGAACATGTGTCTGTGGTTCTAAAGTCTTATACTGAACATGTGTCTGTGGTTCTAAAGTCTTATACTGAACATGTGTCTGTGGTTCTAAAGTCTTATACTGAACATGTGTCTGTGGTTCTAAAGTCTTATACTGAACATGTGTCTGTGGTTCTAAAGTCTTATACTGAACATGTGTCTGTGGTTCTAAAGTCTTATACTGAACATGTGTCTGTGGTTCTAAAGTCTTATACTGAACATGTGTCTGTGGTTCTAAAGTCTTATACTGAACATGTGTCTGTGGTTCTAAAGTCTTATACTGAACATGTGTCTGTGGTTCTAAAGTCTTATACTGAACATGTGTCTGTGGTTCTAAAGTCTTATACTGAACATGTGTCTGTGGTTCTAAAGTCTTATACTGAACATGTGTCTGTGGTTCTAAAGTCTTATACTGAACATGTGTCTGTGGTTCTAAAGTCTTATACTGAACATGTGTCTGTGGTTCTAAAGTCTTATACTGAACATGTGTCTGTGGTTCTAAAGTCTTATACTGAACATGTGTCTGTGGTTCTAAAGTCTTATACTGAACATGTGTCTGTGGTTCTAAAGTCTTATACTGAACATGTGTCTGTGGTTCTAAAGTCTTATACTGAACATGTGTCTGTGGTTCTAAAGTCTTATACTGAACATGTGTCTGTGGTTCTAAAGTCTTATACTGAACATGTGTCTGTGGTTCTAAAGTCTTATACTGAACATGTGTCTGTGGTTCTAAAGTCTTATACTGAACATGTGTCTGTGGTTCTAAAGTCTTATACTGAACATGTGTCTGTGGTTCTAAAGTCTTATACTGAACATGTGTCTGTGGTTCTAAAGTCTTATACTGAACATGTGTCTGTGGTTCTAAAGTCTTATACTGAACATGTGTCTGTGGTTCTAAAGTCTTATACTGAACATGTGTCTGTGGTTCTAAAGTCTTATACTGAACATGTGTCTGTGGTTCTAAAGTCTTATACTGAACGTGTGTCTGTGGTTCTAAAGTCTTATACTGAACATGTGTCTGTGGTTCTAAAGTCTTATACTGAACATGTGTCTGTGGTTCTAAAGTCTTATACTGAACATGTGTCTGTGGTTCTAAAGTCTTATACTGAACATGTGTCTGTGGTTCTAAAGTCTTATACTGAACATGTGTCTGTGGTTCTAAAGTCTTATACTGAACATGTGTCTGTGGTTCTAAAGTCTTATACTGAACATGTGTCTGTGGTTCTAAAGTCTTATACTGAACATGTGTCTGTGGTTCTAAAGTCTTATACTGAACATGTGTCTGTGGTTCTAAAGTCTTATACTGAACATGTGTCTGTGGTTCTAAAGTCTTATACTGAACATGTGTCTGTGGTTCTAAAGTCTTATACTGAACATGTGTCTGTGGTTCTAAAGTCTTATACTGAACATGTGTCTGTGGTTCTAAAGTCTTATACTGAACATGTGTCTGTGGTTCTAAAGTCTTATACTGAACATGTGTCTGTGGTTCTAAAGTCTTATACTGAACATGTGTCTGTGGTTCTAAAGTCTTATTCTGAACATGTGGTGGTTCTAAAGTCTTATACTGAACATGTGTCTAAAGTCTTATACTTGTGTCTGTGGTTCTATACTGAACATGTGTCATGTGCCTGTGGTTCTAAAGTCTTATACTGAACATGTGTCTGTGGTTCTAAAGTCTTATACTGAACATGTGTCTGTGGTTCTAAAGTCTTATACTGAACATGTGTCTTGGTTCTAAAGTCTTATACTGAACGTGTGTCTGTGGTTCTAAAGTCTTATACTGAACATGTGTCTGTGTTTCTAAAGTCTTATACTGAACGTGTGTCTGTGGTTCTAAAGTCTTATACTGAACATGTGTCTGTGGTTCTAAAGTCTTATACTGAACATGTGTCTGTGGTTCTAAAGTCTTATACTGAACATGTGTCTGTGGTTCTAAAGTCTTATACTGAACATGTGTATGTGTCTGTGGTTCTAAAGTCTTATACTGAACGTGTGTCTGTGGTTCTAAAGTCTTATACTGAACAGTGTCTGTGGTTCTAAAGTCTTATACTGAACATGTGTCTGTGGTTCTAAAGTCTTATACTGAACATGTGTCTGTGGTTCTAAATCTTATACTGAACATGTGTCTGTGGTTCTAAAGTCTTATACTGAACATGTGTTCTGTGGTTCTAAATTCTTATACTGAACATGTGTCTGTGGTTCTAAAGTCTTATACTGAACATTTGTCTGTGGTTCTAAAGTCTTATACTGAACATGTGTCTGTGGTTCTAAAGTCTTATACTGAACTGTGTCTGTGGTTCTAAAGTCTTATACTGAACATGTGTCTGTGGTTCTAAAGTCTTATACTGAACATGTGTCTGTGTTCTAAAGTCTTATTCTGAACGTGTGTCTGTGGTTCTAAAGTCTTATACTGAACATGTGTCTGTGGTTCTAAAGTCTTATTCTGAACATGTGTCTGTGTGGTTCTAAAGTCTTATTCTGAACATGTGTCTGTGGTTCTAAAGTCTTATACTGAACATGTGTCTGTGGTTCTAAAGTCTTATACTGAACATGTGTCTGTGGTTCTAAAGTCTTATACTGAACATGTGTCTGTGGTTCTAAAGTCTTATACTGAACATGTGTCTGTGGTTCTAAAGTCTTATACTGAACATGTGTCTGTGGTTCTAAAGTCTTATACTGAACATGTGTCTGGTTCTAAAGGTTATACTGAACGTGTGTCTGTGTTCTAAAAGTCTTATACTGAACACGTGTGTCTGTGGTTCTAAAGTCTTATACTGAACGTGTGTCTGTGGTTCTAAAGTCTTATACTGAACATGTGTCTGTGGTTCTAAAGTCTTATACTGAACATGTGTCTGTGGTTCTAAAGTCTTATACTGAACATGTGTCTGTGGTTCTAAAGTCTTATACTGAACATGTGTCTGTGGTTCTAAAGTCTTATACTGAACATGTGTCGTGTTCTGTGGTTCTAAAGTCTTATACTGAACATGTGTCTGTGGTTCTAAAGTCTTATTCAAGAACATGTGTCTGTGGTTCTAAAGTCTTATACTGAACATGTGTCTGTGGTTCTAAAGTCTTATACAACATGTGTCTGTGGTTCTAAAGTCTTATATGAACATGTGTCTGTGGTTCTAAAAGTCTTATACTGAACATGTGTCTGTGGTTCTAAAGTCTTATACTGAACATGTGTCTGTGGTTCTAAAAGTCTTATTCTGAACATGTGTCTGTGGTTCTAAAGTCTTATATGAACATGTGTCTGTGGTTCTAAAGTCTTATACTGAACATGTGTCTGTGGTTCTAAAGTCTTAAACTGAACATGTGTCTGTGGTTCTAAAGTCTTATACTGAACATGTGTCTGTGGTTCTAAAGTCTTATACTGAACATGTGTCTGTGGTTCTAAAGTCTTATACTGAACATGTGTCTGTGGTTCTAAAGTCTTATACTGAACATGTGTCTGTGGTTCTAAAGTCTTATACTGAACATGTGTCTGTGGTTCTAAAGTCTTATACTGAACATGTGTCTGTGGTTCTAAAGTCTTATACTGAACATGTGTCTGTGGTTCTAAAGTCTTATTCTGAACATGTGTCTGTGGTTCTAAAGTCTTATTCTGAACATGTGTCTGTGGTTCTAAAGTCTTATACTGAACGTGTGTCTGTGGTTCTAAAGTCTTATACTGAACATGTGTCTGTGGTTCTAAAGTCTTATACTGAACATGTGTCTGTGGTTCTAAAGTCTTATACTGAACATGTGTCTGTGGTTCTAAAGTCTTATACTGAACATGTGTCTGTGGTTCTAAAGTCTTATTCTGAACATTGTCTGTGGTTCTAAAGTCTTATACTGAACATGTGTCTGTGGTTCTAAAGTCTTATTCTGAACATGTGTCTGTGGTTCTAAAGTCTTATACTGAACATGTGTCTGTGGTTCTAAAGTCTTATACTGAACATGTGTCTGTGGTTCTAAAGTCTTATACTGAACATGTGTCTGTGGTTCTAAAGTCTTATACTGAACATGTGTCTGTGGTTCTAAAGTCTTATACTGAACATGTGTCTGTGGTTCTAAAGTCTTATACTGAACATGTGTCTGTGGTTCTAAAGTCTTATACTGAACGTGTGTCTGTGGTTCTAAAGTCTTATACTGAACGTGTGTCTGTGGTTCTAAAGTCTTATTCTGAACATGTGTCTGTGGTTCTAAAGTCTTATACTGAACATGTGTCTGTGGTTCTAAAGTCTTATACTGAACATGTGTCTGTGGTTCTAAAGTCTTATACTGAACATGTGTCTGTGGTTCTAAAGTCTTATACTGAACATGTGTCTGTGGTTCTAAAGTCTTATTCTGAACATGTGTCTGTGGTTCTAAAGTCTTATTCTGAACATGTGTCTGTGGTTCTAAAGTCTTATTCAGAACATGTGTCTGTGGTTCTAAAGTCTTATACTGAACATGTGTCTGTGGTTCTAAAGTCTTATACTGAACATGTGTCTGTGGTTCTAAAGTCTTATACTGAACATGTGTCTGTGGTTCTAAAGTCTTATACTGAACATGTGTCTGTGGTTCTAAAGTCTTATACTGAACGTGTGTCTGTGGTTCTAAAGTCTTATACTGAACGTGTGTCTGTGGTTCTAAAGTCTTATACTGAACATGTGTCTGTGGTTCTAAAGTCTTATTCTGAACATGTGTCTGTGGTTCTAAAGTCTTATACTGAACATGTGTCTGTGGTTCTAAAGTCTTATTCTGAACATGTGTCTGTGGTTCTAAAGTCTTATTCTGAACATGTGTCTGTGGTTCTAAAGTCTTATACTGAACATTTGTCTGTGGTTCTAAAGTCTTATACTGAACATTTGTCTGTGGTTCTAAAGTCTTATACTGAACATGTGTCTGTGGTTCTAAAGTCTTATTCTGAACATGTGTCTGTGGTTCTAAAGTCTTATACTGAACATGTGTCTGTGGTTCTAAAGTCTTATACTGAACATGTGTCTGTGGTTCTAAAGTCTTATACTGAACGTGTGTCTGTGGTTCTAAAGTCTTATACTGAACGTGTGTCTGTGGTTCTAAAGTCTTATACTGAACGTGTGTCTGTGGTTCTAAAGTCTTATACTGAACATGTGTCTGTGGTTCTAAAGTCTTATACTGAACATGTGTCTGTGGTTCTAAAGTCTTATACTGAACATGTGTCTGTGGTTCTAAAGTCTTATACTGAACATGTGTCTGTGGTTCTAAAGTCTTATACTGAACATGTGTCTGTGGTTCTAAAGTCTTATACTGAACATGTGTCTGTGGTTCTAAAGTCTTATACTGAACATGTGTCTGTGGTTCTAAAGTCTTATACTGAACGTGTGTCTGTGGTTCTAAAGTCTTATACTGAACATGTGTCTGTGGTTCTAAAGTCTTATACTGAACATGTGTCTGTGGTTCTAAAGTCTTATAAGGAACATGTGTCTGTGGTTCTAAAGTCTTATAAGGAACATGTGTCTGTGGTTCTAAAGTCTTATACTGAACATGTGTCTGTGGTTCTAAAGTCTTATACTGAACATGTGTCTGTGGTTCTAAAGTCTTATACTGAAGATGTGTCTGTGGTTCTAAAGTCTTATACTGAACGTGTGTCTGTGGTTCTAAAGTCTTATATGAACATGTGTGTCTGTGGTTCTAAAGTCTTATACTGAACATGTGTCTGTGGTTCTAAAGTCTTATACTGAACATGTGTCTGTGGTTCTAAAGTCTTATACTGAACATGTGTCTGTGGTTCTAAAGTCTTATACTGAACATGTGTCTGTGGTTCTAAAGTCTTATTCAGAACATGTGTCTGTGGTTCTAAAGTCTTATTCTGAACATGTGTCTGTGGTTCTAAAGTCTTATTCTGAACATGTGTCTGTGGTTCTAAAGTCTTATATGAACATGTGTCTGTGGTTCTAAAGTCTTATATTGAACATGTGTCTGTGGTTCTAAAGTCTTATACTGAACATGTGTCTGTGGTTCTAAAGTCAATATAAATGTGTCTGTGGTTCTAAAGTCAATATAAATGTGTGTCTGTGGTTCTAAAGTCTTATACTGAACATGTGTCTGTGGTTCTAAAGTCTTATACTGAACATGTGTCTGTGGTTCTAAAGTCTTATACTGAACATGTGTCTGTGGTTCTAAAGTCTTATACTGAACATGTGTCTGTGGTTCTAAAGTCTTATACTGAACATGTGTCTGTGGTTCTAAAGTCTTATAAGGAACATGTGTCTGTGGTTCTAAAGTCTTATACTGAACATGTGTCTGTGGTTCTAAAGTCTTATTCTGAACATGTGTCTGTGGTTCTAAAGTCTTATACTGAACATGTGTCTGTGGTTCTAAAGTCTTATACTGAACATTTGTCTGTGGTTCTAAAGTGTTATTCTGAATGTGTGTCTGTGGTTCTAAAGTCTTATACTGAACGTGTGTCTGTGGTTCTAAAGTCTTATACTGAACATGTGTCTGTGGTTCTAAAGTCTTATACTGAACATGTGTCTGTGGTTCTAAATTCTTATTCTGAACATGTGTCTGTGGTTCTAAAGTCTTATACTGAACATGTGTCTGTGGTTCTAAAGTCTTATACTGAACATTTGTGTCTGTGGTTCTAAAGTGTTATTCTGAACGTGTGTCTGTGGTTCTAAAGTCTTATACTGAACATGTGTCTGTGGTTCTAAAGTCTTATTCTGAGCATGTGTCTGTGGTTCTAAAGTCTTATACTGAACGTGTGTCTGTGGTTCTAAAGTCTAATACTGAACGTGTGTCTGTGGTTCTAAAGTCTTATACTGAACGTGTGTCTGTGGTTTTAAAGTCTTATACGGAACATGTGTCTGTGGTTCTAAAGTCTTATACTGAACATGTGTCTGTGGTTCTAAAGTCTTATACTGAACATGTGTCTGTGGTTCTAAAGTCTTATACTGAACATGTGTCAGTGGTTCTAAAGTCTTATTCTGAACATGTGTCTGTGGTTCTAAAGTCTTATAAGGAACATGTGTCTGTGGTTCTAAAGTCTTATAAGGAACATGTGTCTGTGGTTCTAAAGTCTTATACTGAACATGTGTCTGTGGTTCTAAAGTCTTATTCTGAGCATGTGTCTGTGGTTCTAAAGTCTTATACTGAACGTGTGTCTGTGGTTCTAAAGTCTAATACTGAACGTGTGTCTGTGGTTCTAAAGTCTTATACTGAACATGTGTCTGTGGTTCTAAAGTCTTATTCTGAACATGTGTCTGTGGTTCTAAAGTCTTATTCTGAACATGTGTCTGTGGTTCTGAAGTCTTATTCTGAACATGTGTCTGTGGTTCTAAAGTCTTATACTGAACATGTGTCTGTGGTTCTAAAGTCTTATTCTGAACATGTGTCTGTGGTTCTAAAGTCTTATACTGAACATGTGTCTGTGGTTCTAAAGTGTTATACTGAACATGTGTCTGTGGTTCTAAAGTCTTATTCTGAACGTGTGTCTGTGGTTCTAAAGTCTTATACTGAACATGTGTCTGTGGTTCTAAAGTCTTATTCAGAACATGTGTCTGTGGTTCTAAAGTCTTATTCTGAACATGTGTCTGTGGTTCTAAAGTCTTATAAGGAACATGTGTCTGTGGTTCTAAAGTCTTATAAGGAACATGTGTCTGTGGTTCTAAAGTCTTATACTGAACATGTGTCTGTGGTTCTAAAGTCTTATACTGAACATGTGTCTGTGGTTCTAAAGTCTTATTCTGAACGTGTGTCTGTGGTTCTAAAGTCTTATACTGAACATGTGTCTGTGGTTCTAAAATCTTATTCTGAACGTGTGTCTGTGGTTCTAAAGTCTAAAACAGGATGGTATGTGTCATATCTATATCTTTTACTAAACGTAGTTAGAGTGAAAGATAGATTCATGGTTCAAAGACAGTTGTTGTGTTTTCTGCTGAATACTGGGTTGAAACTCGTAAAATTGGGTTTAGTTGGAGCTTGATAGAACTAATTTGATGGACCTGGCGCTGGTGTCTTCTCTCAGTTTGTTTGGACCTTCTCTGAATAAGTCAAAGATCGTAGGGACTGCTGTTTACACTCTTCTTTTTATTACTTTCTTTGCTGCATCCCGGGGCCGTACAAAATACACCCATTTTAAGGTTTATTTGTGTCAAAGCGGCAGCAGGAGCAATGCCATAAACAGTGAGGCGAGAGCTGCGACCCCTACAAGTACGTCATCATTTTTCTGGCCAATCAGAGGCGTTGATATTAAAAGGTTATTTTACTGATTTATTACTTATCCCCTTGCAAAGGTGGGAAATACATGCTTTTAATGTGTTTTATCAGAAAAAAAAAATGATTTAATAACGTCAGTGCCCTTTTAAGTCTAGAAAATAAGTAAAATGTATTGTTGTTATTATTAGTAACGTCGTTTGTAAAGTTTGCAGATGTATCTCTCTGACTCGTGTTGGATTAAAACATGTAAACTGTCAAACTGGTCACGTGACCTTTCTTTGTTATCGACTCTTTCCCCTCGTGTTGTCGCTCTCAGGTTCCCCTTCGTTATCCAGCCGCTGTAGTTTTCTTCTTGTTGTGCGTGCTCGGCTGTGATTGGTCGAGAAACCGCAGCCCTTTCTCTGCCTACATCCCCCAGAAGGCCGTGCGAGGGCGTCAACCGCTGCTTTAACCCTTGACCCGCCACAGTTGTGTGAAGTCTTTATCTCGTGTCTGTAATAAAGTTTAATCATTTAAAGTCGAGGAAAAATACCCTAAATTAGGGTCTACATGATCCAGGGCTGGACAAGTTAGGAAATATCTTCAAAATTTAGCTCGACGTTTGTTTTGAGGGTATTATTTTAATCACTGTGGCGGGTCAAGGCCACAGGATATCACAAAGGGTTCGTGAAATGATCTCCATTATCTATTGATATTGATCACATGTCGTCCGTAAAGCTGCGTACCTAACTTTCTAACGGTAAACAGTTTTCATATATTCATATTTGATGAATTTCAGAATTCATCAAACTCCTGTCTCGGAAACAGTATTTCTGTCCTCTGTCTCATCTTTAGATCAGCTTTTTCAGACAGAAAAGTGGATAAGAGAAGACCGCCATCTTCTGTCCCTGTGCTCATGTCCCTGTGCTCCTGTCCCTGTGCTTCTGTCCTTGTGCTTCTGTCTCGTTGCTACAGACACATGCCTCTCAGATTCTGCTCCAGTCAGAGTCGACCTCAGGTGGAGACAAGTCCCTGTTGTGTGATTTTAATGTGGAGCGAGAGAAACACAAGAATAAATGACTTTAACATGAGAAATACTCACTGCGTCACCGTCGTCTCTCCGCTGTCTGCTTTATTTAAACTTTCGACATGAGTCACGTAACTGTGTGACGTCATGCCGTGGCTGTCCAGCAGAGGGCGCCACAGCTGTTCTGAACGAGGCCAAGGATCGTCATTCAGAGATAATGCTGCCTTCTTTATGGGACTCTGAGGAGCACAGGGACTGGCCTCCTGCTGGGACTCTGAGGAGCACAGGGACTGGCCTCCTGCTGGGACTCTGAGGATCACAGGGACTCTCCTCCTGCTGCTGGGACTCTGAGAAGCACAGGGACTGGCCTCCTGCTGGGACTCTGAGGATCACAGGGACTGGCATCCTGCTGGGACTCTGAGGATCACAGGGACTGGCCTCCTGCTGGGACTCTGGGGAGCACAGGGACTGGCCGCCTGCTGGGACTCTGGGGAGCACAGGGACTGGCCTCCTGCTGGGACTCTGAGGATCACAGGGACTGGCCTCCTGCTGGGACTCTGAGGAGCACAGGGACTGGCCTCCTGCTGGGACTCTGAGGATCACAGGTACTGGCCTCCTGCTGGGACTCTGGGGAGCACAGGGACTGGCCTCCTGCTGGGACTCTGAGGAGCACAGGGACTGGCCTCCTGCTGGGACTCTGAGGAGCACAGGGACTGGCCTCCTGCTGGGACTCTGGGGAGCACAGGGACTGGCCTGCTGCTGGGACTCTGGGGAGCACAGGGACACCGGACTCTAGACCTGAGGACCAGCCCCAGTCTGACTCTAGACCTGAGGACCAGTCCAAGTCTGACTCTAGACCTGAGGACCAGTCCCAGTCTGACTCTAGACCTGAGGACCAGTCCCAGTCTGACTCTAGACCAGAGGACCAGTCCCAGTCTGACTCTAGACCTGAGGACCAGTCCCAGTCTGACTCTAGACCTGAGGACCAGTCCCAGTCTGACTCTAGACCTGAGGACCAGTCCCAGTCTGACTCTAGACCTGAGGACCAGTACCAGTCTGACTCTAGACCTGAGGACCAGTCCCAGTCTGACTCTAGACCTGAGGACCAGTCCCAGTCTGACTCTAGACCTGAGGACCAGTCCCAGTCTGACTCTAGACCTGAGGACCAGTCCCAGTCTGACCCTAAACTCTAGACCTGAGGACCAGTCCCAGTCTGACTCTAGACCTGAGGACCAGTCCCAGTCTGACCCTAAACTCTGGACCTAGTTTGTAATCCATCTATAAACTATATCTGTAGCAGTTAGATTCTTTCATTTTTATTTTTTAAATGAATAAATGTTTTTCTTTTTTTTAATTGTTTTTACAGTAAATGGTCTTTTCTGTAACACACATAAATAATGACCATATTTAAACTACAGCCTTTTTGTAGTGATAAATATTGATCTTCAATAGTTTTTCTTGTAAAAGCGGCGTTCACCAAATTCTCAGATATGATCATAACTTGTTTTATATTAATTATGAATTATAAGCATGTATTAAGTCCTTAACCAGCCAAAGAGTTGCACCTGATTATTTACGGATTTGTTTTTTTATATGTAGTCAATAAATGACATTCTGAAAACTGTGAATATAAAATTTCATGATTTCTGTGAAGATTGAAATTAGGACTAAAAACCTGATCCACCCAAATGTTGTTCCTTATTTTTCTGTTGTCAAGTTGGACGCTCTACTCACCTCTGATCTTCAGGACCATCTTCTCTGAACACAAGAGGAGGAGTCATCGACCGGCCACTTTTCAGAGACACAGAGCTGGGAGCAGGTCCAGGTCTGGACCCGGGGCCAGATCCATGTGGGTCCATGTTGTAGAGGCTGGAATCAGAACAAGAGTCAATGTGACAACGGTTTGGACTTGGATTTGAATGGATTAAATATTGTATTTAACCTAAATCTTTAACCTCAACACAATGAAAAACAGGCACATAAATAAAAGTACTGTTGATTTAAATGTAGTATTCTGTAATGAAGGACTAAGAGGAGAACAGCTCAGGCTGAAGGCCACACTAACATCCATAGACTGTAAGTAACAAACAGATACAGATACTGGGGAACTACTGTGAGATTTCATAACACTTTGAAGCAACTTTTGTTAAAGTTAAACTCATCATTCTATCAATGTGCAGAAGCCAGTACTTTTCCCTTGTTTTGTCTATCTGAAGGCCAAGCTACATGGCACTGTGGCAGCTGCTGATTGGAGGTCTCCATGCCTCCGCTCTGTATAATACACTTGCATTCTGTTGTATCTGTGATCGTGTGCTTTGTTCGTGCTGTCTCTACCATCGACAATAAAACATGTCTTCTGTCTGAATTTAAGACGCGATCCCAGACTATGTCATCTTCTTCACTAGTGTCCAAGAGGAGACATCGCCTTGGAGCACAGACTCTTCAAAAACTATTGTTCTCATTAAAAATGTATGAATGAATACATTTTCAGTGTTATTTCACACGATTGGACACAAAACCCCATTCATAACTTAAAACATTTACTCTGAATATTATAAAGACAGATTTTCTCTATTTTAAATGGCAACTTATATGGTTTGGGTTCACAGCATCCATCATGCTCTTTACCTGTCATGATTTTACATCTACAGCAGAGGTCGCCATTGAGCAACCAACACGATCAATACACTTTGTCCACCTCAAAACTCATCTGTTTGTGTATTTTCACTTTTAAAAGTGCTTTTTACCAGTTGTGTAAGGTGATCTTGAGTCTAGAAAAGTAAAATGTATTGTTATTATTATTAGTGACGTCGTTTGTAAAGTTTGCAGATGTATCTCTCTGACTCGTGTTGGATTAAAACATGTAAAACTGTCAAACTGGTCACGTGACCTTTCTTTGTTCTCGGCTCTTTCCTCTCGTGTTGTCGCTCTCAGGTTCCCCTTCGTTATCCAGCCGCTGTAGTTTGTTGTGCGTGCTCGGCTGTGATTGGTCGAGAAGCCTTGCGAGGGCGTCAACCTTTACGTTGCTTTAACCCTTGACCCGCCACAGTTGTGTGACGTCTTTATCTCGTGTCTGTAATAAAGTTATAATAATTTAAAGTCGAGGAAAAATACCCTAAATTAAGGTCTACATGATCCAGGGCTGGACAAGTTAGGAAATATCTTCAAAATTCAGCTCAACATTTGTTTTGAGGGTATTATTTTAATCACTGTGGCGGGTCAAGGCCACAGGATATCACAAAGGGTTCGTGAAATGATCTCCATTATCTATTGATATTGATCACATGTCGTCCGTAAAGCTGCGTACCTAACTTTCTAACGGTAAACAGTTTTCATATATTCATATTTGATGAATTTCAGAATTCATCAAACTCCTGTCTCGGAAACAGTATTTCTGTCCTCTGTCTCATCTTTAGATCAGCTTTTTCAGACAGAAAAGTGGATAAGAGAAGACCGCCATCTTCTGTCCCTGTGCTCATGTCCCTGTGCTCCTGTCCCTGTGCTTCTGTCCTTGTGCTTCTGTCTCTTGTTGCTACAGACACATGCCTCTCAGATTCTGCTCCAGTCAGAGTCGACCTCAGGCGGAGACAAGTCCCTGTTGTGTGATTTTAATGTGGAGCGAGAGAAACACAAGAATAAATGACTTTAACATGAGAAATACTCACTGCGTCACCGTCGTCTCTCCGCTGCCTGCTTATACTTTCACTTTCGACATGAGTCACGTGACTGTGTAACATGCCGTGGTTGTCCAGCAGAGGGCGCCACATCTGCACTGAACGAGGGCAAGGATCGTCAATCAGAGATAATGATGCCTTCTTTCTGGGACTCTGAGGAGCACAGGGACTGACCTCCTGTTGGTCCCAGTGTCAGGACTAAACATGAGGAGGCAGCGTTTCAGATTTATTCAATTAAAATCAGGAACAGTCTTCCTGAGAATGTGAGACAGGCCTCTTCTCTGACAATGGTTAAAAACAGTTCTGTTTTTCTGCAACTGAAGGATTGTGTCGTTACTGTGATTATTTATGATTCTAAGCCTTCTGTGTTTGTTTTTTCATCACTTTGAGTTTCCTTTTGTATGAACTGTGCTGTACAATAAACATGTCTGATATATGTGTGTAAAACTGAGCTGTGTGTGTCTCTCCTCTCCACAGATCTGAGCTGGAGTCAGTAAAACACGGGACCAAACAACACGCCTCCCTTTCACACAGTTGCACGTGTTTGTCAGTGAATATTGTAAAGTGGTTCTGAGGAGTCCTCTCTGGCCACATGTGTACACAGGTCTGCTGCTGTGGGAGAAAGGGAACAGCTCCCTCTGCTGCTGCACTCAGGTACTGCACACAAAGACATTTTCAGTTTTAAATTATCAACTTTTTTTTCATTCAGTCAATGCATTTAAAAATGAACCATAATTAGGACAACTACAATTAAAACATAAATATTTCTACTTGATGCATTGTACCTGAGTTAACCTTAGGCTAATTTAATTCATAGTCCCCCGGCAGGGAACAACACTCCACACTCAGGTGGGTTATTAGCCAAAGCCCAAACATACATACAATAAAAGACACGTGTGTATATGTAATGCGGGTTTGGTGTGAACGGGGCGGATTAAAGACGTGTAATAAATAAAACAACTTTCATGGACTAAAAGAGCTGTGTTTCCAATAAAACAAGAGGTTGAAAAACGTGAAGTAATTTTAATACAATAAAGCTGTGTTCACACCAAAAGCTTCAAAACGCAGTGACACGCGTTAATTGACACTGATTTATTATGAAATTGACGCGTGTCATTGTGGTGTAAAGCCGCATTCAGACCGCATCACGCTTCGCGTCGGGTTTTAATGCAAAGTCTATGGTGAGGCGCGTTGCAGCGTCAAAATGCACCTCCAGGTACTGCTGAGTAAAGCCGCACAGACTTGGCGGGAAAGTCAAAGGGGAGGAACAGGAGCGGAAAATGGACGCCTATAGGAGATAAACTTTGCTCAACTTTTCCTCGGGACGTTCGTGCAGCGACCAATCAGAGAGCCCCAAAGTGGTCACGGGGACATTGGTCTGAGCGAGCAGACTGAACATACTGTAAACAGCCAAAACAGGAGCTACACCAGGACTAAACTGGACTAAACTGGTCTGAATGCACCATCAACGCGCTGTTGTCGGTTAGATCAACTCGCTCAAAAGTAGGCGTGGATTAGATATTTTTTACAATAAAAGGCCACTGCGGGATCTCTAAAGTTCAAAATACAGAGGTTTTTTTCTCGTAGTGTTTCTGAGGAAGGATAGCTCTTGGATATAATCCACGTGAAGTCAGACGTGTTGTTGCTGTTCCAAATACTGTCTGTGCCTCGGAAACTGTTTCCCACAACACTGAGCAGCTGCAAGGTGTGCAGGTTGACCTAAAGCTGGGACTGTGGTGTGTCCACTCACTGAAGGCGCTCACAACAGCAATGTACAAACACACTCAGGGTCAGGTCCAGAGTAACGTTTGCATTCCAGTAACAGGACACGTTATTGAAGCACAGGTCGCTATTGCAAATCAGGGCAAACGTGAAGTGTAATGAACTCACTATTGTGACAGCAAACTCTGAAAGCAGCGCATTTCTGTCGCAGGAGGGTGCGGACATGCAGCTGTATCTCGCTCCCCCTACAAATACACTGTCGGCCATCTGCAACTGTCAGCTACATGTCAATCAATCAATCTTAATTTGTAATGACATTTATCAACATTCATGGACATTGGTCTCTCTATGGTCCAATACACATGTGTTCTATATTCTTTATGTGTTTTAATTGTTGTGAAGAAGATGAGCCAAGTCTGGGATCGTGTCATAAATTCCGACAGAAGACATGTTTTATTGTCGATGGTAGAGACAGCACGAACAAAGCACACGATCACAGATACAAGAGAATGCAAGTGTATTATACAGAGCAGAGGCATGGAGACCTCCAATCAGCAGCTTCCACAGTGTGCTTGTAGCTTGGCCTTCAGATAGACAAAACAAGGGAAAAGTACTGGCTTCTGCACATTGATAGAATGATGAGTTTAACTTTAACAAAAGTTGCTTCAAAGTGTTATGAAATCTCACATTCCCCCCTCTGGTCATACATTCACGTGTGACCATCAGGATCGATAAACAGCAACATAACATCATAACTCAATACTTCAAAACTCATACTTCACTCGGTACTTCAAAAAACTCAGAACTCGGAATACTTCAAAAACTCAGAAAACTCATAAAACATGTTCAGATCTTTCATAAAACTTGTCAACAATCTTCAGTAAAATACCAAACTTCATCAGTCGATGGTGGTTCCAGATATTGCTTTGAAAACAGTCTCTCCCACTTCTCCGTGTTGGTTTCTTCAGGCTGCATTTGTGTCGAGCCATGAATTCTTCTGTGACGTGTCTTTCAATCACTCGTTTCAGCTTCAGTGTCCAGATTCAGCAATTCAATTCAGTCCAAATTATGTCCAAATTCAGAAATCCAGATTGTTCCAAATTATGTCCTTGCAAAAGAGGACGATGGTATTATCCATGTCTCAGCAGCTCACAGCAGGCCTGAGTGGAATCAGGGGCTGTGCAGATTGTCCATGTGCTGGTCCAGATGCATGGTTTCTCTTGAGGTTTCTCAGTTTTGGCTTAAAAAAAAAAACACTTTTTGTGTAAAAAAAAAAAAGTCTTCTGTTCTCTAGATGTTACAGACAATGCCCGCATTCTCCACCACCTGAAGAAGATGAGCCAAGTCTGGGATCGCGTCTTTAATTCAGACAGAAGACATGTTTTATTGTCGATGGTAGAGACAGCACGAACAAAGCACACGATCACAGATACAACAGAATGCAAGTGTATTATACAGAGCGGAGGCATGGAGACCTCCAATCAGCAGCTTCCACAGTGTGCTTGTAGCTTGGCCTTCAGATAGACAAAACAAGGGAAAAGTACTGGCTTCTGCACATTGATAGAATGATGAGTTTAACTTTAACAAAAGTTGCTTCAAAGTGTTATGAAATCTCACAGTTGATTCTCTGATCTGTGTTGGTGATTTCAATGGTTTTGTTAAGTCTCTGAGATGACTGCTCTTGTGATTTAGGAATATACAAGAATAAATTGTTTTGGATTGTATTTGTAGAACACCTTTCATGCACAGGGCAACACAAAGCGCGTCACAGTCCACCTCACAGAAGCCACAAATCATCACATAAAACACCAGTCAAATCACAAAGGCAAACATCAACGTCACACAAGGGATTAATGTAATAACCAGTGATGGGCAGTAGCTACTAGCTTAACTACATTTTTCAGTAGCCTTCACGGTAGCGTCACTATTTACAAAATCAAGTAACTTTTCTTTAGCTAAGCTATTTTATTGATCAAGTAGCGCTGTAGCGTCCTCCAAAGCTGTTTTCTCACGGACATTTTTCCTGCAGCCATAACACAAACAAATTAGGAAGACAGAATGCTATTGCGCATGTGTAGGCCTTGGTGACCATACACACACACACACGCACACACACGCGCACAATTTTATTTACAATTGCTAAAGGCATTCTTTGGTTTTGTTGTTCATTTTTTGGGCTATTGTTCAATAAATATCTAATTTTTAACCTTTATCTGACTGACAGTTGTATTTATCACTAAAATTGCATGGACTGCAGTTTGTTAAATTGAAAGTAGCTTCTAAATAGCAAGCTACTTTTGACAGAATTTTATAACTTAGCTTGCTACATTTTTATGGATGGTTGCCTCAGTGTAGTGAAGCTGAATTTATTGTAGAGTAGCTTGTAGCTTAGCTCACTACATAAATCAAGTAGCTTGCCCATCACTGTTAATAACCACATTGCATTAAAAATGGAGATACAATCCCTCTGCTGTATGCACAGGCGTCGGACTGCGGGGTTAAAGGGTACGGAGTACTTAGGGCCCAAGGCGGGAAGGGGCCCTCTAAAGTCTGTCTATACAGTATATAACTATGTATGTATAAGGCATTCATTTAGTGGGAGCCCATCGAGTGTGTTTGTACCAACTCCCTGAATCCAAGTCCAAAAGCTGGGAGCTAAAGCCTGGTTCACAGGGCAGGATATTAGACCAATTTATGACCCGATTTACCCCTAACAACAATCTTAAAAACGCTCAGATTTTTGTTAAATAAATTTGATGGATTTTCCATTTGTGGTGTGTTAAGACTGCGTCGTTCAGAAGGACTTCGGGACTGCTCCGATCTCAAATCAGGGATATCCAACATGCTGGATTGTTTTGGCCTGATTTCTCTTTGTGTGCGTTGTCCTCCGGGGACAGACGAGCACGCTGCCAGTGACTGTGGCATGTAGCCAATCAGATGACGAGGTGACGAGGGTGACGAGGAAACACCGGGAAAAAAAATCATAACAGTCAGCGGCACAGCATAAAGTTCGGTGGACATCGGAGATGGAGGAACAACAGTTGACCTATGGCAACACAAACTATCGCCACTGCATCCTCTTTGTCTGCCATGATTTCGTCTGAAGTCACGCTTGATCGAGAGATTGTGAGATTTCCGTCTGACCTGGGAATGCTCGGGGGTGAAATCGGTTTGTGTGTGGTGTGTGTGCTTTTGCCGTGTGGCTGCGCACCACACACAGTACGACCAAAGTCATCTTGTGTGAACCAGGCTTTAGGTGAGCCCATAGTCTTGTTTCAAGTAACTACTTGGGCAACAGTAGCTCAGTTGGTAGAGCATTGGCCTTCAAGGCAGAAGGTCATGGGTTCTATTCCACCTCAAGACTTTCACCATTGACTCCCACTGACTACTGTCGTTGTGTCCTTGGCAAGACACTTAACCTCTGGCAACACCAGCCACAGTGGGGCGGCTGTGGCTGTAAAGTGCCAAACTGCCGTTGTGTCCTTGGGCAAGACACTTCACCCCCATTGCCTAGAATGAGTCTGGTGTGTGTGTGAATGGTTGGTGGTGGTCGGAGGGGCCGATGGCACAGATTGGTTGCCTCTCTTCTGTCAGTGTGCGCCAGGGCAGCTGTGGCTACAGTAGTAGTTTATCACCACCGTGTATGGAGTGAATGAATAATGACACATGTGAAGTGTCTTTGAGTGTCCAAAAAAGCGCTATATAAAACTGATGCATTATTATTATTACTTACTTACTAATAATAGAAATGTATACTCAATGACTGGTTGTCATGAATGTTCTGGGTTGTTATTGCTTGATAATCTAACCCTTTATGTGCCCATTGACAAGTTTGTACATGTAGGAATACACACTAAAGGATGTGAAAAATAATTTATACAAAGTGTCCCTCGAGCTTGCAGTACTCAACACCCCAAGTCCACCATCGTGATGCTCAACCAATTCATCACAATCTCATTAAAGTGCCTTCATTTAACATATGCAAAAAACGAACACACACACACAAATCTTTATTCACAAAATTAACATATATACTGTGCCTCGGTTGAATTGAACCCGATACATTTGGTGTGGTACCACCGACCACATAGACCACATGCAATCTGCAAAGATGGATGTTAGTGGTCAGTAAACTATGCCATCATAAACAACTTCCCCAGGGATCACTGTCAGGGCCACTCTCATCCTCCTCACACTCGTCCTTCCTCCCTGTGCAGCGGAACCCAGAATTGTAACAAAAATCGGATATGTTTTCTCCAAAAAGTTATTTTTAAAGTTTACACAATTCTTACAGTTGGTCATCTAATTAACTTTGTGATACCAGTGCTTTAGAGCAGGGTTTGTGAAATTTGCAGCCTGCGCAGATTCACCCCAGCAGCATCCGCCCGGAACTCGACCTCCTCCCCCACAAGGATCTGCTCGGCCAGCTGTGAAAAAGGTAAGTTGTCATGGGTGGTCACTCTGTCGGGGGGGTCTATGGTGGAACACCGCCAGGTGCTGAGGTCCAGTGAAGGCCTGCACCTTTGCACCAGCTCCCTGCAAACAGATCCACTCACTCACAAAGGCCACAGTGGGATTGAAGTTTCAGAAAATCTTACAAACCTGGTTACACTGCTGCACTTCTCCACCTGCCCGGGTCTGGCAACCAAACAGGTCGAGGTACAGCACCCTCTTCTCCTTCACATTCATGATCTGCAGGAGGATGGGACGGTGTTTTTTAAGATACAATAAATTAAGAACCTGAGAATTATGACTCTGAGGGAAACTATAGCTAGAAGCTCAGAGTTTGTGCCTATAGTATCTCACCACAAGTGTCCAGTGGTGGTTTGTGCAGACTGCACCAAATGTGACAGGATGTTTGAAGAGTCCTAGCTATAAAATGAATATTAAACAACACAAACATTTCAATAGATTAACTACCATTTCAAATCAAGCTTTGGATAGTCTACCTTCTTAATTTAACCCTACTTTTACCCTTCCAAATTGGGGTCAGGGTGAGAGAGTCAATCAAACAAGCATTCACCCTTCTGGCGAGCAAATGAAAGCCACCACCTGCAAAGCACATTGTATGAGGTCATTAATCCACTAGGACACAATCAAATCAAATTTTAATTATAAAGGGCTTTTTCATAAAAAAAAAAAAAAGTAACACAAAGTGCTTTACAGTTTAGTTAAAAACAATCAAAGATGCCCACCGCTAAACCCCACTGCCCCACAGACCCATCCAAAACCACATTCATTAAAAACTATACACCCACATGCATACAGACATACAAATGCACGCACGCACATACAAACACACACAGGCGCATATAAAGTCACAACATAAAGGTAAAATAGGTATAACCATGGACAAATAGGACACAGTAGGCCATACCTCACTCTCCACCTCTTTCCCTGGGCCAAGATTCATTAAATTACTGGTGAAGAGCCTAAATGTCTCAATTCGGCTCCACAGCGTATGCCCTGAGCTCATGCCTGCTGCGATCAGCTGTAGAACTGGAAACCAGCAAAATTGACAGGTTTGAAGGAAATGTGAAATGTTCGCTTTACTTACAGCTCTCCAGCCTCAGGAGTGGGTGGCCTTAAGTCAGGAGCCTCTCGGTCCAGTGCAAGTGGAGTGCCCAGGTCAAGAGAAGGTGGAGGGACCACTTCCATCTTCTTATATCCCCCTTTAGATTGGCCGGTATCCTGGAGGAAGGAACAATGTAGGACGACCATGTGGTCAATGCTCATACATTTCCTCACGGTGCCATCAGGGGCCTTCAGGCTGACAGTCTTCCCATCGTAGATGTGGAAAGGCCCCAGCATGTCCTTCTCCAGTTTCATGCCTTTTCGCTGCTCTTGTCTTATGTTTGTTCTTGGCCGGTGTGTTCCCTCTTCTGCTGATGCTTTTGCTGACTTTTCCTGTTGTTGCTTAATGCAACTTTCTGCTCAACCCGTAGGGTCTGCAAGCCAGGCCACAGCTCCTCTGCTGACGCATTGAGACGGCTCCACCACCTGTTTGATACAAAAGCAAAGAAACAGTAGAAAAGAAGTACATACAAAATAAGCAACAGTGACTTTCCCTCAAACTCCCCTGGAATTCCAGACGGGTACCTGGCCTCCCTCCCAAATAAAATAATATATGGATTATGCCGTGTGGTCAGCTGCATTTTGGTCCTTATAGCAAACATGGTGGGCTGGAGGTATTCCACCCACGTATTTGGAAGGTCCCCCACCATTTTATTAAGGCACCTGAGTACATAACAGATAAATGTGTTATTCATTCATAATCATGAATTCATTTTAATCACATTAAACATGAAAGTAAAGAAAAGATTCCTCACCTTTGAATGGTCCCATTCATTTTCTCCACCAAACCATTGGAAGGGTGGTAGGGGGAGCACATACTGCGCTTCACCCCTAGTTTGCAGCAAACTGCTGCATTCAACTGAAATCACAATGCTGAATACGAAAAGGGCTTACAGTATTCCTCCCTAGGCCTACCTCATTAATAAACTCAGTGCCACGGTCTGTGAGGATCCTCTATGGGGCTCCGAAACGATAAAATAACTCCAATATGCAGCTTGTCACCTCTTCTGCTGATTTAGTTTTTAGAGGAAAGGCCTCCGCCCACTTTGTGTAGTAGTCGATCATGACACAAATGTACTGGTGTCCTTGGGGAGTCGGGGTCAGCTTCCCCACCAGGTCCAGTCCAACCCATTCAAATGGCTCAGTGACCTATAGGTACACAGTGTTGGGCACGTTACTTTGAAAAAGTAATTAGTTATAGTTACTAGTTACTTCTCCCAAAAAGTAACTGAGTTACTAACGGAGTTACTCCACTATAAAAGTAACTAGTTACCAGTAAAAGTAACTATTGCGTTACTTTTTCGTTTTGTTCTGGAACATAATGTGCACCCGACGTGCGCATTTTTACCTTTAACAGTGCCAATATTTCCATCTAGAAAAGGCTGTTTTGCTGCTGAAGTCCTGTTCACTCTTCATCTGTCTCTGTGCACTAAGCACTAAACACCGGTGACGAGCGGTGAGGCTGGTGAAGCACTGACTTCAGTCCAATCAGATGAACATATACATCATATAAATCAAGTGGACAATTTGTTTGGCTACAGCAAAATATGTTTTATGCCCGCATTGTTTGTTCATACAAAACGCAAAACTATGAGTTATGGGTCTTACCTTATAGCTATACCTTATAAATGACCTGCACAGTCCACTTCGGTTCAGACCAGTTCCTTGTTTAAATCCAGTTAATGGTTTGAGCGTAGATATGTAATCCTCCATTTGGAAATGAGTCCAATGAGTTTTAAAAAGTAAAACAAAACGCGTGTGTCCTCCATAAACTCCTGTGTTTATGGAGGACACAGGAGTCGAGTGCATCCAATTTCTAAAATCAACCGTCTTACACTTCACCTCTCTTTCTTATCATTCCTATAGTAATTGAAAAATTACCCTATGTGCATTTTAGATTATGTAAAAATGTGTTATATGTATGTTAGCCAAACCTGTTGCTGTCCTTAGCAGATAAACCAGGAAGAGAAAGGAGCTTATCGATGGAATTGTATGCAGCCGACTTCTGCGCTCACATGCGCTACTCTGAGGCCTCACGGTGATACAAGCCGTGGTTGAGCGCGATTAAGACCAATATTTGTTTCAAAAACACAATTTATGAGCCATCCTCTCAACTGTAGACATGTGGATTGTAAAGGAAATATGATTTACATCAGCCAATAATGCTGAGAGGTTTTCTCATCCTCCCTTCTCTCATGACAACACGTTCATTGTGCGTCTTGAGTAACGCGCAGTAACGGGATGTCAGAAATGATAACGGCGTTATAGTTACTGTCAAAGTAATTAGTTAGATTACTCGTTACTGAAAAAAGTAACGGCGTTAGTAACGCCGTTACTAGTAACGCCGTTATTCCCATCACTGTAGGTACAACATATGATCAACATGATCTGAAACATGCAAGAACTGCCAAATAAATTTGACTCATTACCTCAATGGGCTGGTATTGTACTTTGGCCTTCAAGTTTGCTCTCCTCTTTTGGCACTCAGGGCACTGCTTCACCTTTATTAGTAATAATAGTAATATAAGAAATCCTTATCAATATTATACATTATTGATGACAATGCCACAAAGTGCATTTTATTGACAGTGTATCAATTTGCCCACACTTACCCATGTCAGAATGTCCCTCTCCATTTCGATTTTATTGCACGGTGGGTTTTCTCCCAGAGCGCCTGTATCAGTCTGCTCTGTGTCTGAGCCAGACTCGGCGTCTGCTTCTTCTTATATTAAATAAATTACTTTTACTTCACAGCACATGTACGTTGATTGTGTTACTTGTTAAGAACATTACTACTCATACAAATAATATTGCTCATAATAACAATAATGACAACAAAACAGCAGCTACATGACAGACCTGCTGCTGCTGCTGCTGCTGCTGCTACTGCTCCTGCTGCTGCTGCTACTACTGCTCCTGCTGCTGCTACTGCTCCTGCTGCTGCTACTTCTGCTGCTCCTGCTGTTGCTGCTGCTCCTGCTGCTGCTGCTGCTACTGCTGCTGCTCCTGCTGCTGCTCCTGCTGCTGCTACTGCTGCTGCTGCTACTGCTGCTCCTGCTGCTGCTACTACTGCTGCTGATGCTCCTGCTGCTGCTACTACTGCTGCTGCTGCTACTGCTGCTGCTGCTACTGCTGCTCCTGCTGCTGCTACTACTGCTGCTGCTGCTCCTGCTGCTGCTACTACTGCTGCTGCTGCTCCTGCTGCTGCTACTGCTGCTGCTGCTACTGCTGCTCCTGCTGCTGCTACTACTGCTACTGCTGCTCCTGCTGCTGCTACTGCTGCTCCTGCTGCTGCTGCTGCTCCTGCTGCTGCTACTGCTCCTGCTGCTGCTGCTACTACTGCTCCTGCTGCTGCTACTGCTCCTGCTGCTGCTACTGCTGCTGCTGCTGCTACTGCTGCTGCTGCTCCTGCTGCTGCTCCTGCTGCTGCTGCTCCTGCTGCTGCTGCTCCTGCTGCTGCTACTGCTGCTGCTGCTACTGCTGCTCCTGCTGCTGCTGCTGCTACTGCTGCTGCTCCTGCTGCTGCTCCTGCTGCTGCTACTGCTGCTGCTGCTACTGCTACTGCTGCTCCTGCTGCTGCTACTGCTGCTCCTGCTGCTGCTGCTGCTCCTGCTGCTGCTACTACTGCTGCTGCTGCTACTGCTGCTGCTCTTGCTGCTGCTACTGCTGCTGCTGCTGCTTAGGGGTGGGCGATATGGCCTAAAATTCATATTGCGGTATAATTTGGTGTGTGAATTTCAATATAGGTCTAGCAGATTCTTGCAAAAAATAGTCAAGATTGTTACTTATTTATATATTATAATCTAATATATATTTTTTTTTAGTTAGAAAATCAGTTGTGAGACGAATAAAGAGACAAATGTTGTAACATACATTATTTATGTATGTTACAGTAAAGACCATTTACTGTAAAAGCAATTTTTTAAAAGAAAAACATATGCATTAATTTAAAATATAACAAAACTCACAAATGTTTAACTCAATGCCTGTAGCAGCTAGACATGGTCATTATTTAAAGTGTCTGAGAGTTTTGTGCAGGTACATGACTTCAGTAAAAGCTGTTTGTTCGTTTACAAAGCTGGTCTTGCCATTTGTTGACGCTCCCTAAGCGCTTTTCTCTGCGCTTGCAGTGAACTGGATGATTCAATGGATTTATGTTCATTAAAACAGCACATTGGATTTGAACAATTGATGTAAATGATCATTTTGGCACAATTTTGTTTAACAAAGTAGCTAATGAAAATATTGACCGCGAAGGTCCGAATCTGACGCTAACTTTCGCAAACTTCTGCTGTGATGCTGCGGCACACGCATGGATCTATTTTGGCTCACGCTGGCGCTTCGAGTCTACGCCCCTTTGACACTGATTGGCCAAAAGGTAGACGCTTAAACTGTGATTATTGTGTGTGTATTTACAGTGCCTTGCGAACCTTTCAACATTTTGCCACATTTCAGTCTTCAAACATAAAGATATAAAATGTAAATTTTTTGTCATGAATCAACAACAAGTGGGACACAATCGTGAAGTGGAACGAAATTTATTGGATAATTTAAACTTTAAAAAAAAAAAAAAACTGAAAAGTGGGGCGTGCAATATTATTCGGCCCCCTTACTTTCAGTGCAGCAAACTCAGTCCAGAAGTTCAGTGAGGATCTTTGAATGATCCAATGTTGTCCTAAATGACTGATGATGATAAATAGAATGCACCTGTGTGTAATCAAGTCTCCGTATAAATGCACCTGCTCTTTGATAGTCTCAGGGTTCTGTTTAAAGCGCAGAGAGAACCATGAAGACAAAGGAACACACCAGGCAGGTCCGAGATACTGTTGTGGAGAAGTTTAAAGCCGGATTTGGATACAAAAAGATTTCCCAAGCTTTAAACATCTCAAGGAGCACTGTGCAAGCAGTTAAATTGAAATGGAAGGAGTATCAGACCACTGCAAATCTACCAAGACCCGGCCGTCCCTCCAAACTTTCATCTCAAACAAGGATAAGACTGATCAGAGATGCAGCCAAGAGGCCCATGATCACTCTGGATGAACTGCAGATAACTACAGCTGAGGTGGGAGAGTCTGTCCATAGGACAACAATCAGTCGTGCACTGCACAAATCTTGCCTTTATGGAAGAGTGGCAAGAAGAAAGCCATTTCTCAAAGATATCCATAAAAAGTCTCGTTTAAAGTTTGCCACAAGCCCCCTGGGAGACACACCAAACATGTGGAAGAAGGTGCTCTGGTCAGATGAAACAAAAATCGAACTTTTTGGCCACAATGCAAAACGATATGTTTGGCGTAAAAGCAACACAGCTCATCACCCTGAACACACCATCCCCACCTCAGCTGTAGTTATCTGCAGTTCATCCAGAGTGATCATGGGCCATTTATACGGAGACTTGATTACACACAGGTGCATTCTATTTATCATCATCAGTCATTTAGGACAACATTGGATCATTCAAAGATCCTCACTGAACTTCTGGACTGAGTTTGCTGCACTGAAAGTAAAGGGGCCGAATAATATTGCACGCCCCACTTTTCAGTTTTTTATTTGTTAAAATTATCCAACAAATTTCATTCCACTTCACGATTGTGTCCCACTTGTTGTTGATTCATGACAAAAAATGAAAATTTTATATCTTTATGTTTTAAGCCTGAAATGTGGCAAAATGTTGAAAGGTTCAAGGGGGCCGAATACTTTCGCAAGGCACTGTAGACATAGACAGAAACACGGTGTTAATGCCGTGCTGTTGTTCGTTGTTTCCAGTGGTGTCTGCTAGGCTAATAGTGCTAGGCTAATGCTGCTGAACGCCGGTTGTTTTGGTGCTCTGCTGGCGTCAGAGCCTGTGCAATTTGATGACATATTGCAATATGCCGGTATAACAAAAATATCTACCGTGGGCCAAATTTATATCGCATACCGCTTATACCGTTTATATCGCCCAGCCCTACTGCTGCTTCTCGTCTCCTGATTGGTTGGCACCCTGGATCAAGCTCGAAAAGCTCAGCTTCATCTCAAATCTGCCATTTATGGGGAAAGTCCTTGAGAAAGTTGTCTACCAACAGCTAAATAGATTTCTTATAATCAACAACTCATTTGATATGTTTCAGTCCGGCTTTAGACCCCACCACAGCACTGAGACTGCCCTCGTCAAGGTAACAAACGATATCCGGCTGAACACTGACTCAGGCAAAGTCTCAATCTTAATTTTGTTAGATCTGAGTGCTGCCTTTGACACTGTCGACCATGAGATCCTCTTACAGAGATTAGAGGACTGGGTTGGCGTCGCTAGTTCACCTTGGAGAGACCCATGAGGAAAACGCATTAGACTTATTAGATTTAAGCATGTTTATTGATTGAGCATGTTTGGCGCCCTAGGCCCGGGCGGGATGCTGTTGAGCACGGCGCTTGCTCGCGTGCATGATCCCCCCGGGGCCTAGGCACTGGTGACGGCAGAGGCAGTAGGCAACACGCTTCATGCGAGAAGGAGGAGGTGGGGCGGCGGCGGCTTGCAGACTTCAGAAGATCGGGAAGTGGGCGTCTCCGGCTTTTAACTTGCTGTCCTGGTGGTTATTGGTTGACTGGATGTGGGCGTTGCTGGTATTGATGAGTCGAGGAAGAGCAGCCTGTGGCCTGGCAGCAACAGCCGGGTCTACCACGGTGAACTTTCGCGAAAGCTCCATTTCACCTTGGAGAGACCCATGAGGAAAACGCATTAGACTTATTAGATTTAAGCATGTTTATTGATTGAGCATGTTTGGCGCCCTAGGCCCGGGCGGGATGCTGTTGAGCACGGCGCTTGCTCGCGTGCATGATCCCCAAAAAGCGGGCCTGCGATTGGGATAGCAGGACGCACTGCGCGGGCCTGAGAGCATGAGCGAGCTGAGAACATGCGCGCACGCGCATGTTCAGCCAGCCGCTGTAGCAGAGGAATCTTTGAGCGAACTGAGAACATGCGCGCACGCGCATGTTCAGCCAGCCGCAGCAGAGGAATCTTTGAGCGAACTGAGAACATGCGCGCACGCGCATGTTCAGCCAGCCGCAGCAGAGGAATCTTTGAGCGAGCTGAGAATATGAGCGCACGCTCATATTCAGCCAGACGCTGAAGCAAGGAATCTTTGAGCGTTTGAGGAAAGTGCGTGCCGCCACCAGAATCTTATTGCTTACTTGCTTTGCTGGGAGCTTACGAGGAAGCCGGTAGACGTTGTGCTGCCATGATAGCGGTCGCATCTGGCCTGATGTAGGTGGAGAAGCCGAAGAGGACCAGCGCCCCAGCTGTTGCAGAGAAGAGTGGGGGAGCCCCAGCGAGGTCGCGCGCGTGGCAGCGCCTATCCTGTGGCAGCGCCTATCCTGAAGGAGTGGGCTGTATAGAGCTGGGGAGACAAATTGCAGACTTCAGAAGGAGCAGTAGTGATCTTAGTCGAGCTCTGAACCAGGTTGCTGTCATGGGAAGAGTGTCTGGAGTGAGAAAGAGGTCCGTTAAGATTTCCTTTTTGCAGCGGAGGCGAGTGTAACGCATCATGGACCTGTAGGGGCAGAGAGATGTGTCCGAGCGAGCTGTTACTATATTGCAGGCTCCTTGATTTTTGAATGTTTGAGACGGAGGTTGAAATGGTCAGGGGACATTATGTTGGGTGAAAAGAGCGACCTTTGTGTAATGCTTCCACTACGTCGAGATTATCCCACGTGACAGAGATCCTCTCTCTGCCACGCGTGATTCCACAGCGCGCAGGCCACGACCACTGGGAATATCACGTGTAGGGCAGAGGAGATGCTCCGGTGGAAAGTAGCGGCCACGCTCGGCAACCAGTGGTCCTGGAAGAATCCCCCAAAAACCCACGGAAGGGGCAGCGTCCGTGTAGAAGCGGAGACCTGTAGGGGGAGAGACATGTCGGAGAGGGCCATTGATGTTGCAGGCGCCCTTACGCTTGAAACCTTGGGTTGGAGAGTAGATAATCAGGATAGTGGATGGTCGGGAAAGCCGTGTTCCGGACCGCATGAAGGTTGAGTGAGCAATGGTGAAACGCTTACGCAGAGAAGCCATAGAAGGAGAGCAGGAAGATGCTGCGAGGAGGGCGGACATGTACTTGGGAGATGAGCCGGAGTTCAGCGTCCGCTGCAGGATGGACAGCATGATGGGGAGCCTGCGATCAGAAGAGTGGAGAATACAGGTATGGATGCCTTTGATTAGGAGTCCGATTGACGGCTCAGCGCAGCTACTCGGCCAGCTGCATCTGATAGATCAGAAGATTAAGTAGAGAGATGAAGCATGACCGCCGAAGCGACCCTGGGAGCATAGGTGCGAGTCCAGCGCAGCGCGGCATGCTCAGCCGGGCTGCATCCATTAGAAGCAGGATAAGCTTCTGAGAGAGTGGGTTGCAGCAGTAGCAGCAGCGGCAGCAGCAGTAACCTCAGAAAATAACGGCAATAGTCCTGTATCAAGCCGCGACGGTAGCAGCAGCAGCAGCAGCGTCCTTAGAGAATAACAGTAATATCCTGTATCAAGCCACAGCAGTAGAATGTTGTAGTAGCTGCTCAGTGTTTCAGTAAAAGAGATGCAAGTGAAGAGAGATGGCAAGGTAAGTGAAGCAGCAGCAGCAGTAGTAGCAGCAGTAGCCGTATGAAGCAGCAGCAGTAGCAGTAGCAGTATGAAGCAGCAGCAGCAGTAGCAGTATGAAGCAGCAGCAGCTGCAGCATCCGTCGATAATAGCAGCAATAATCTTGTATCAAAGCCAGAGCAGTAGAATAAGTTGTAGCTGTTTAGTGTTTCAGTAAAAGAGATGCGAAGTGAAGAGAGATGTCAAAGTACATGAAGCAGCAGCAGCAGCGCAGCAGTAGCAGCAGCAGTAACGGTAGCAGTATGAAGCAGCAGAAGCAGCATTAGCAGTAGCAGCAGTAGCAGTATGAAGCAGCAGCGGTTGCAGCATCCGTAGATAATAACAGCAATAATCCTGTATCAAAGCCAGAGCAGTAGAATATTGTTGTAGCTGTTTAGTGTTTCAGTAAAAGAGATGCCAAGTGAAGAGAGATGTCAAGTACATGAAGCAGCAGCAGCACGGCAGCAGATGCAGTATGAAGCAGCAGCGGCAGCAGTAGCAGCAGTAACGGTAGCAGCATGAAGCAGCAGCAGCAGCAGCGGTTGCAGCATCCGTAGATAATAACAGCAATAATCCTGTATCAAGCCACCGCAGTAGAATATAGTTGAAGCTGTTTAGTGTTTCAGTAAAAGAGATGCGCAGTGAAGAGAGGTGTCAAGTAAAGAAGCAGCAGCAGCACGGAAGCGGTAGCAATATGAAGCAGCAGCGGCAGCAATAGCAGCAGTAGCGGCAGCAGAAGCAGCAAGCAGCAGCAGCACAATGCGATTCATACGAACAACAGACGTGTCACGCCAGCGTGCGCCGCTTGTCTCCGTGAGCCAGGTTACATACGTGTCTGAAGAGCCGAGCCGTAGAGACAGGTGCAGCCTGGGAGCCTGCGGAGCGGCAGCGGCAGGACCAGCAGCAGCGGCACATGTAGTAGTAGGAGCAGCAGGAGCGGCAGCAGGAGCAGGCAGCAGGAATAGGCAGCAGCGGGATCAGACATCAGTAGGAGCAGCAGGGACTGGCAGCAGCGGCGGTCAGAGAACCATGCCCACGGTTGTTTAAGAGCCTGAGGAAATAAATCAACCCGAATCCGAAACATTCCCATGCGAGAACAGATGTCCCCTGGAGCCATCTTGCTGCTTTGGTTATGGCAGATACGCATGAACCATCACTTTTCCATGCGTTCATTAGCTCCAGCTCCACTTCAAACCCATTGCATATTCACATTGGGCCCCTTTTCTTTCTGCTGCACTTTCGAAATGCAACAACTGCAGTTTAGTTACCCAATTTAATACTAGTGACCTAGCTATTTAAATGCATGGCCCCTCTTTCCTCCTGCAGATAGACGAATTTAAATACATCATTTAACAATAGTGACTTGCGAGTGATGAGATTGATGCTGTAAAGATGGCGCCGTGCAAGAGCTCTGTGTGTGCCGTCTGGAGCACGATGGGGTAGTCTTTGCACATTTTTTCCAACGTGGTTTTACTGCAAGTGGCAGAACATGAATCTGAATTAATGCACATTGCTCCTCTTATATCCCTCAGACATTGGAGATTGATGCCATTTAAGATGCATTGTCCCTCAGTTAGCTCAAACACGTGTAAAACGGAGCCTGCAGACCAAGCACGGGGCGAAACTGACGCCTGCAGTCAAGTGCGTAGGGCAAAAACCAGCCGCCTGCAGCCTAGACTCCGGGATTAAACTGTCCGCGGTCGGCACACTGACTGTACTCACATGCCAGGAGACTTGGGAAAGCAACGGGACAACGCGGCACCGCCAGTCGGAGGCAGGGACACGCACGGCACCGCCAGACCGTCTGCGTGCGGCAGCAGACCACGAGGAACGAGCAGCACAGAACCGCGGAGGGGCCCCGCGGAGCAGCCCGCAGAAGAGCCCGCAGAGGAGGAGAGCAGTGGGGATATGCGAACCACAGCAGGTGCAGGGACGCGGAGGAGGAGCAGACCATGAGCAGCCAGACTGAGGACAGCCGGGTCACGCGCACGAGCAACACGTGAGCAGAAGCGACCCCTCCAGAACCACGCATGCATTTGCGAACAGGTGCGTTAGCGACATGCACCTTGCAGGCTTCAGAAGTTTGCAGACTTCAGAAGATCGGGAAGTGGGCGTCTCCGGCTTTTAACTTGCTGTCCTGGTGGTTATTGGTTGACTGGGTGTGGGCGTTGCTGGTATTGATGAGTCGAGGAAGAGCAGCCTGTGGCCTGGGCAGCAGCAGCCGGGTCTACCACGGTGAACTTTCGCGAAAGCTCCATCACCGCCCTAAGTTGGTTTAGGTCTTACCTTGAAGACAGGAAGTACTTTTGTGGAGATTGGAAACTGTGTCTCAGATCATATGGCCCTGACCTGTTGAGTACCACAGGGGTCGATCCTGGGACCTCTTCTGTTCAATCTCTACATGCTGCCGTTAGGTCAGTTAATACGCAGAAACAAAGTGTCCTATCACAACTATGCAGACGACACTCAGATCTATGTCTCACTGACTGCAGGAGAACATGGACCAGTGGACTCACTCCTTCACTGTATCCAACAGATCAGTGAGTGGATGCAAAACAACTTCCTTCAGCTAAACGCAGACAAAACTGAAATGATTGTCTTTGGTCCCCAGAAACAAAGAGAGAGCGTCATCTGTCACCTCCAGTCTCTCTCCCTAAAACCTTCAAACAAGGTCAGAAATCTAGGGGTAATACTGGACTCAGACTTAAATTTTAATAGCCACATCAAATCAGTAACATCAGCAGCTTTTTACCATCTAAAAAACATTGCCAGGATCAAAAACATAGTGTCTAAAGCAGACTTGGAGATTCTTATCCATGCATTTGTCTCCAGTAGGTTAGACTACTGCAATGGCCTGCTCACAGGTCTGTCCAAACAGGCTGTAAAACAGCTGCAGTACATTCAAAATGCAGCAGCTCGAGTCCTGACTAGAACCAGGAAGTACGACCACATTAGTCCTGACTAGAACCAGGAAGTACGACCACATTAGTCCGGTCCTCAGGTCTCTGCACTGGCTTCCTGTGGCTCAGAGAATAGACTTTAAAACAGCTCTGCTTGTTACAAGTCTCTCCATGGCCTCGCACCAAAATATATTAGTGACATGTTAGTCCCATATGAACCAGCCCGGACTCTGAGGAGCACAGGGACTGGACTCCTGCTGGGACTCTGAGGAGCACAGGGACTGGACTCCTGCTGGGACTCTGAGGAGCACAGGGACTGGACTCCTGCTGGGACTCTGAGGAGCACAGGGACTGGACTCCTGCTGGGACTCTGAGGAGCACAGGGACTGGACTCCTGTTAGTGCCCAGAGTCAGAACTAAACATGGGGAGGCTGCTTTTCAGATTCTTGCTGCTAAAATCTGGAACAGTCTTCCTGAAGATGTGAGACAGGCCTCCTCTCTGACAATGTTTAAAACCAGGTTAAAGACAGTTCTGTTTAGCTGTGCTTCAACTGAGGGATTTCATATTTTTATCTTTATTTTTAATGTACTGTAATTATTTATGATTTTAATGCTTTCTTATTTTTGTTCAGCACTTTGAGTTGCCTTGTGTATGAATTGTGCTATACAAATAAACTTGCCTTGCCTTACCTTAAAACGAATTAAAAAGTGGCAGTCTGGAGAGGGCCCAATCTTCTGAATCCGCTGCGTGTAAAGGGGGGAAGGACAGCGTCCCGCAGCCATGAGGCAAAAGGACCAGCTCTCCCACTCACACAAACCAGGAAGCCCAGGCCTAAGGCCGCTTAGTGCTAGATCTGGCTTCACTCACTGCTGGTGCTCGCCGCTGGTGCTCGCCTCTCCTCCAGCCCGACACGCTGCTCTGCTCCTCACCTCCAAGGCACCCAGTCCTGACACACACACACAGGCCAGCCACGCACAGCCTCCTGGACCCCCCCTTCAGCCCAAGGCTTCCACCCACTGACACCACGTATACACTGGAGCGTAACTCACCTGCAGGGTCCAAATGTCTCTTCGTGTAGTCGGCATTGAGGTGCCGTGGCGCTGACCCGGTGCATGCTGGTCTCCTCTCGGGCTCTCCTCCTCTCGGGCTCTACTTCTCTCGGGCTCTCCTCTTCTCGGGCTCGCAGTGCCTCCCCTTTGCCCAATGTGCCTGCCCCAGAACACAAGTGTACTGATGACAATCATTGGGGCAGGCTGGTGTGTGTGGTAACCATGGTGATGAGGAGCATAATGGAAAACCAAACATGCAAATAAACATGTACTTTATACAGTCAGAAGATCTTTGAATTCTTTTTCAGTTATGTCTTAGAGCCTTCCAAAGCAACACATGAGTTTGGAAGAGATTTGGGGGCTTCAGGCAAAGAGGGGTTAAGTGTCTTTCCCAAGGACACAATGACAGCAGACATCAGTGGGAGACGTGAAGTAGGCTTCTTTATTATGTTAAAGCTAGAGATTGTATTTTTTGTAGTAAATAGTTATTGTTCATTTATCTTGTGCTGTGTGCTCCTCATTACTACTGTTCTGTAACTGGCGATGCAACACTGAAATTTCCCCATTGTGGGGGTGGACCAATAAAGAGATGCTTTATTGGTCCACTCCCACAGTGGGGAAATTTCAGTGTTCCGATACAGTTTAGACGTCGGTCTCGGTCTCGTGTCCCGATGCGGTCCATGACAGTCCAGAATTCTACTCTCAGAAATGTAAAAATATTCCAGACTGAAGCAAAGGGCTGTGAGATTAAACCCATTCTGTCGGTTTCAATTCTTTGGCTGTGAATGTGTCGGGAACGAGACCTGAGGTGACGTTCTGAAATGAGCTAATTACCAACACTTAATATGATTTCATTAATTACAGCGGAGCCACTATTGTGACGATGAAGCAGATGTCACGCAGCTCAGGCCAGAAGGAAAACCACTCTCTGCTTCATTAGGCCCCATCAGCCGCAGATTAGACTCAAACCACTGTCTGTGCGGAGACACCAGGAGAGACACCAGGGAGACACCAGGAGAGACACCAGGAGAGACACCAGGAGGGACACCAGGGAGACACCAGGAGAGACACCAGGGAGACACCAGGAGAGACACCAGGAGAGCAACCGCGAAGAGACCAGGAGAGACACCGTGAAGACACCAGGAGAGACACCAGGAGAGACACCAGGGAGACACCAGGAGAGACACCAGGGGGACACCAGGGAGACACCAGGAGAGACACCAGGAGAGCAACCGTGAAGAGACCAGGAGAGACACTATGGAGAGACCAGGAGAGGGACTATGAAGACACCAGGAGAGACACCATGAAGACACCAGGGAGAGACCAGGAGAGACACTAGGAGAGACACCAGGAGAGACACCAGGGAGAGACCAGGAGAGACACCAGGAAGACACCAGGAGAGCAACCGTGAAGAGACCAGGAGAGACACCAGGGAGACACCAGGAGAGACACCAGGGAGACACCACGAAGACACCAGGAGAGCAACCATAGAGACCAGGAGAGCAACCACAAAGACACCAGGACAGCAACTGTGAAGAGACCAGGAGAGACCAGGAAAGTAACCATGAAGACACCAGGAGAGATACCAGGGAGAGACCAGGAGAGACACCATGAAGACACCAAGACAGACACCATGAAGACACCAGGAGAGATACCAGGAACACACCAGGAGAAACAACAGGAGAGCAACCGTGAAGAGACCAGGAGAGACACCATGAAGACACCAGGAGAGCAACTGTGAAGAGACCAGGAGAGACACCAGGGAGAGACCAGGAAAGCAACCATGAAGAGACCAGGAGAGACACCGTGAAGACACCAGGAGAGACACCAGGAGAGCAACCATGAAGACACCGTGAAGAGAACAGGAGAGGGACCATGAAGACACCAGAAGAAAAACCATGAAGACACCAGGGAGACACCAGGAGAGACACCATGGAGACACTATGAAGACACCAGGAGAGGGACCATGGAGAGACCAGGAGAGACACCATGAAGACACCAGGGAAACACCAGGAGAGACACCATGGAGACACCATGAAGACACCAGGAGAGGGACCATGGAGAGACCAGGAGAGACACCAGGGAGATACCAGGAGAGACACCAGGAAGACACCAGGAGAGCAACCGTGAAGAGACCAGGAGAGACACCAGGGAGATACCAGGAGAGCGACCGTGAAGAGACCAGGAGAGCAACCTAGAAGAGACCAGGAGAGCGACCGTGAAGAGACCAGGAGAGCACCCATGAAATCACCAGGAGACAAACCGTGAAATCACCAGGAGACAAACCGTGAAGACACCAGGAGAGCAACCATGAAGACACCAGGAGAGCAATCATGAAGACACCAGGAGAGCAACCATGAAGACACCAGAAGAGCGACTGTGAAGAGACCGGGAGAGCAACCATGAAGACACCAGGACAGAAACCATATAGACACCAGGAGACAAACCATAAAGAGACCAGGAGAGCAACCGTGAAGACACCAGGAAAGCAACCATGAAGAGACCAGGAGAGCAACCGTGAAGAGACCAGGAGAGCAACCGTGAAGACACCAGGAGAGAAACCATGGAGAGACCAGGAGAGCAACCATGAAGACACCAGGACAGAAACCATGTAGACACCAGGAGACAAACCACGAAGAGACCAGGAGAGCAACCGTGAAGACACCAGGAGAGGAAACCATGAAGAGACCAGGAGAGCAAGCGTGAAGAGACCAGGAGAGCAACCCTGAAGACACCAGGAGAGAAACAATGGCGAGACCAGGAGAGCAACCATGAAGACACCAGGAGAGCAAGCACGAAGACACCAGGAGAGCAACCGTGAAGACACCAGAAGTGCAATCGTGAAGAGACCAGGAGACAAACCATGAAGACATTAGGAGAGCAACCATGAAGACACCAGGAGAGCAATCATGAAGAGACCGGGAGAGCAACCGTGAAGAGACCAGGAGAGCAACCATGAAGAGACCGGGAGAGCATCCACGAAGAGACCAGGAGAGCAACCATGAAGAGACTAGGATAGCAACCATGGAGAACCCAGGAGAGCGACCGTGAAGAGACCAGGAGAGCATCCATGAAGAGACCAGGAGAGCAACTGTGAAGACACCAGGAGAGCAACCATGAAGAGACCAGGTGACAATCAAACCACCATGAAGCCACACCATAAACCCGGCTTATGTAACTACGATGGCATTTTATTTAAATTAAGGATAAGGACCAACATCTGTAATGACTGATTGTTGGAATAATTATCGTCATCATTATTAATTTCCATGACTTTCAATGAGATTTTTGTTTCGCCATCAGAAGAAGATGGCAGCCAAAATCGCCATGGTAACCGAACCCAGATGCTTCCATCGTCATGGCAACTGGCCTTATCTTTGCTGACATAATCTGCTTTGTGATGTCACAAAGCCCAGGTCTATATAGTGTATGTGTGTCAGTATAAGTCTGTGTCACGGTTTAAAGTTAGACAGAGATCTGAGCAAAACAAGCAAATAGAGGCGCCAGAGTCTGTTGGAGGATCTGCAGAGGGAAAAGCAGCAGAGGAGAGAGATGGAAGAGACTCATCAGCAACAGACTCGACAGCAGCAGAATCAGCAGGAGATGGAGGCCCTGAGAGCAGCATGTGAGAAGTCTGCAGAAGAGGCCAGAAGCTACCTGTCAATCAGCACTGATCTTGAAGACCAGAAGCAGCTCCTGAACCACAAGTTTCAGACTGTGAAGAAAGTCGCGGCTGCTTTAGGCAAGGGCTTTGAAGAGCAGAGCAGACAGAAGGACGCAGTGAACGCAGACCTGCAGAGAGAAATGGCACAGGTGAGGGCAGAGAACCTGGAGAACCAGCAGACCATAGACCACCTGCAGAGAGAGCTGGCACAGGTGAGGGCAGAAAACCTGGAGAATCAGCAGACTATAGACCTCCAGGAGGAAGAGCTCGCACTGGTGAGGGCGGCGACACTTGACACGATAAACCTCCTGCAGAGAGATCTGGCACTGGTGAGGGCAGAAAACCTGGAGAATCAGCAGACTGTAGACCTCCAGGAGGAAGAGCTCGCACTGGTGAGGGCGGCGAGACTTGACACCATAAACATCCTGCAGAGAGAGCTGGCACAGGTGAGGGCAGAGAACCAAGAAACCACAGACCAATTGCAGAGAGAGCTTGCACGAGTGAAGGCGGAGAACCTGGAGAACCAGCAGACCATAGACCTTGAGGAACAAGAGCTCGCACTGGTGAGGGCGGCAAGACTGGAGACCATAAACCTCTTGCAGAGAGAAATGGCACTGGTGAAGGCAAAGAACCTGGAGAACCTGCAGACTATAGACCTCCAGGAGGAAGAGCTCGCACTGGTGAGGGCGGCGAAACTGGACACTATAAACCTCCTGCAGAGAGAAATGGCACAGGTGACGGCCGAGAACCAGGAGACCACAGACCAACTGCAGAAAGAGCTCGCACAAGTGAAGGCGAAGAACCTGGAGAACCAAGGGACTACAGACCTCCAGGAAAAAGAGCTTGCACAGGTGAGGGCGGCGAGACTGGTGACCGTGGAACTCCTGCAGAGAGAGCTGGCACAAGTGAAGGCAGAGAAGCTGGAGACCACAGACCACCTGCAGAGAGAGCTGGCACAAGTGAAAGCAGAGAACCTGGAGAACCAGGGGACTATAGACCTCCAGGAGAAAAAGCTGGCACAGGTGAGGGGGGAGAGACTAGACATCATAGGCCTCCTGCAGAGAGAGCTGACACAAATGAAGGCCAAGAACCAGGAGAACCAGAAGTACATAGACCTCCAGGAGAGAGAGCTGGCACTGGTAAAGGCAGAGAAGCTGGAGAACCAGTGGACTATAGACCTCCAGAAAGAAGAGCTCGCACTGGTGAGGGCGGCGAGACTGGACACCATAGACTTCTTGCAGCAAGAGCTGGCACAAGTGAAGGCGGAGAACCAGGAGTTCAAAGACCTCCTTTACAGCTGTGCACTAGACTTCAACAGCTACATCGACAAGCTCAAGACGCAGATGCAAGAGACGAATTCTAACACTCAGAAGAAATTGGAGGAGTATAATGAGTAATGTCCAACTCTCCTTCCCAACTCCCAATTCCCAATCCCTAAAATCTGACCTTTTTCACAATGACAAAAGATGGAACCCTAACCCTCTCACAATTTTGCCCATGAACTGTTTAGTAACTGTGTGAAATTGTGAATATACTAAAAAAAACTAAAACTAAAACATGATGCTAAGGCTAACAGCTAGTACACTGGTCTCATGGTGTGAGGCCTGGGTACTGCTGTGATGGAGACTGCTGGGAACACCAGGTGCTACCACGGGGCAACTAAGCTGTCGTTGTGTCCTTAGGCAAGTCACTTCACCCGCTTTGCCTTGTGTGAATGTTGTGTGTGTGTGTGTGTGTGTGTGTGAAAGACAGGAGGTGATAGGCTCACTTGCAACAGTTTACCCCAGGGCAGCTGTGGCTAGAAGCTCACCACCACTGTGTATGAAATGAATGGTTAATGAGACGTGTTGCATGAAATAGGAAGCTGTAGTTCAGGTTGAATGCAACAGTTTGAGCGCACCACTAGCACTTTGGCGTCATGACAGGCACTTTATGATTCATGAATCACTGAAACTGAAACAGGATAGGATCTGGCTCCATAAGGTTCAGCTGCTATTGACCCTGTGATCCTGAGACAAACATACTGCTGTAGACTTTAAACAGAAGTGGGAGTAGCACTGAGCTTTAGTTTTGTGTTTCTCATTCCCCTCCCCAACCCCCACTGGAATACAGGAATATTATGGGGTGGGGGGGTGGCCCTCGCAACTTTTCATGCATGTTCAGGGGGCAAAAAGTCTTAGAGCAAAAACAAGATAGGTTTTGTCGTCAAAAAAGATTTGACTGACGTGTTCAGAATTTGATACAGAAATAAGGCCAAGAATGCAAGAGTTAAAAATAGAACATTTAATTCTCTTTACAATTAAATATCGATACAAAACCCTTGGAGCCATTAATTCTCTAAAACTAACCCTATGCTGAGCCATCCTAAAACTTTCCCTCCAGGCCTGAAAATGTGCAGAGAACATGCAGGCGCTCTGCCATGTTCTCTGTCTCTATCCCTGCTCTTCCTGACTCCAAGCCTCCAGCCCAAGCATAAAAAGAGCAGATGTCCAGGAAGAAGGGGGCGTGTCGTATCAGGCAGCTTCCGGTCCAGGGTCCGGCCTTTTCCTTCGTCTCGCCAAACCTAAAACAAAAATCATTCACGCACTACCCCTCCCTAATTCTATAGAAATATTACTTCCTTGAGATAAGACAGGAGGCTTTTCAAGGTCCACCTCCTTCTTCAAACAACGAAAGGATTAGCAGAATCCCCCCAGATTAACTATCATTTACTCATATTTCTGCACTTTTGGACTACCAAGGAACAAGGGGAGACCAGGTCTTTTTGCTTGGGAAAGAGACAGAGTTCAATTCCGGGTCAATCAAATTCACATCTGCCTTTAGTCTATATTTAATACAACAGTTTCTATGGTAACGTATATTGCAAATGATACACTGTTTTCAAGCGAACAAGCGGACGAACAACTATTGTGATCTCAGTGATTGACGAACGCTAACGTGCTCATCAATCACCTCGACATCATGAGGTCACCCACTCCCTCCATAGGACCCCATTCATTTCACTGGGCACTACAGCAGGAGTAAAGCTATTCATCAGTGTCGGGGCTCACGCCGTCGGGCTTGGACATTGTGACTTTAGGCTCATTAAAGTGCTTTGTTCAACCTGACAAACGCTGAAAGAAGCTGTTAGCATGTTAGCATGTCCTGCATCTCAGCGATCTTCAGCCAGAGGGAAGAAGCTGGAACATGGCTTTTCCAAGGGCCAGAAGACTCCTTGAGTATTCTAAGAGCTCGGTTTAGGAGTCTGGATTCATAAAGAAGCACTTGTTTAGTTTAGTTTTCATTGTGTTTGGTTCTCGAAAGATGACTGAGCAGAACCAGAGACTCAATAATAGAGTAGTTATTGCTGTAGTGTTAGAAAAACCCTCGGCCGCACCACAGTCCATTGACCTGAGACTGTCCACCATGATAGCAACTCATTGATGAAAGGCCTGCTGGCCTCCTGCTGGTGTCCCAGCTTTGAGTGGGAGGCTCCACAGCAGGTGGCCCAGCAGAAGATGCCCTCTTTATTACTGTATCTGCAGATTTGAAGGCGATTTGGAAAGAGACTTTCAAACAATAATGTCTGTCTTGGCTTTAACAAATGAATAAAGGAGTTTGATTTCTTCGTATAAGTGAATGAGTGACAGTGACTTATTGAATCACAGTAAACTAAGACTGAACACAGAAGGACAGATGATAGAACTGAGTACTTTTGGACTGATCCGGAATCCCTGGAGTCAGCATAAAACTCCAGGACAGAGCAGACAAACACTCATCTCTTTTTTCAGCTCAGAAGTGACCATTTTTACAAACAAAACTGCCATCAACACAGACGAGGGGGCGTGGTCAGTATGATGGGGCGTGGTCAGTATGAGGGGGCGTGGTCTCTATGAGGGGGCGTGGTCAGTATGATGGCAGTTTTGTTTGTAAAAAAGATCTGATTCTCAATGCGTCCAAGACCAAGGAAATGATCATCAACTTTCACAGGAGCCCTTCCCATCGACAGATCACAGTAAATGGACAGGACATCGAAGTGGTTCAGTCCTACAAATACCTGGAGTCCACCTGGACCACAGACTGGACTGGTCAGCTCAGGCTAATACCATCTTTGCTTCCTGAGAAGACAGAGATACTTTGATGTGAGCAGTCAAATGCTGCACATATTTTACCAGTCAGTTGTAGCTAGTGCTGTGTTCTTCAGGGTTGCGTGTTGCGGGCAGTCTGACCTCAGAGACAGTAACCGGCTCGACAGATCAGGAAATGTGTCTCTGTGATGGGGAGAAGTGTGGACTCTGTGAGAGCTGTGCTGGAGAGAAGGATGAGGGCTCTAACGCAGGGCATCCTGGGTAATTCCAGACACCCTCTGCATGACACTATGGCCGCTCAGAGGAGTCATCGAAGCATCAGGCTCCTGTCACTACGCTGCCGAACGGAACGTTTCCACAGATCCTTTGTTCCTCTGGCTGTCAGACTGTACAAGAAACCTGGATAAGTCTTCTGCTGCTGGACTCTTGAATTTCTCCTACGGGGATCAATAAAGTATCTATCTATCTATGTATGAGGGGGTGTGGTCTGTGTGAGGGGTGTGGTCTGTATGAGGGGCGTGGTCAGTCTAGTATCTAACCTTTTGCCCAATTTGAATGAAACATGTGTATTAAGACTATTAGCTCCTTCTGTTGCATGAATTGGCAAAACATCACAACATCATCATTTTAAACTTAACGAAGCCAGTATTTGATTCAATGTTTTTGTGTTTGGCCCTAAATGGCAGCAGCGGTCGTCCCAGAGCGGGGAAATGTCAGTGTAGCAGTCCCAGAACAGTAGAATGAGGAGCACACAGCACAAGATACATGAGCAATAACTCTGTACTCAAATAAAATTAAATCTCTAATTAAACATCATAATAATCACTTATGATATACTGTATATTCTAGTGCAATAAATATATAGTGCTATGTTTACATCTGTACATGTTTCTACTACTACTACTACTGCATCATAGGGTGTGTTGTATTTATAAATAAGAGACATTCTAAAACCATGTGTATTATGATCTATCGACCTCTGAGTGGCAGGCCAGTCCTTTTAAGTTAATTTTAGGGGTCTTCTTGGGGGACCAGCTAAAGTAACAGATGGGTTCTTCTGTTTGGATTTTGTCTGCCTAGCCCATGCTGACTTTTGCATTATTGACACTGGAGTCTGCCAGTCTACGCACTACTTGTTTAGACAACAGAGATGGATCTCAGACCAAGAGACAGCTGGCCGGAGACACTAGGTTAGAAAAGCATGGATTCTTTTTTAGGTGCAGACGGGAGAAGACCAGATGGTGGAAGGCGGATCACGGGACCCCGGAAGCTGGCTGATACCACGCCCCTTCTTCTTGCACATTTTACATATAGTAGATAGTTTGAATGTGTGGTTAGTTAGTTTTTCTGCGGACCAGGGGCAGTATATGGCTTGATGTGGAGCGCCCACTCAGAGTCATACTTTTAGATTTTATATAGAGAATAAGGGATAGTTATTTTTGGTCCGAACAGCTGTTTTAGATTCTTTTTGTATTAGGGAAATAAACCTTTTTTGAATTTAACTTTCTGAATCATGGTCATCTTTATAAGGGATTTTGAACACGTCATTTTTTAATACGTTAGGTGCGTCCTGCTATGGAAGAGATCAGTCACATTCTCTCGCTGCTCCTCGCTCGCTGCTTTTTAATCTCCTTTAATCATTTTTATTTACATTTTTATTCCACAAAAAACGGATTACTCCTTTTTAACTTACAGCATGTCGGGAGGACGGAAAAAAAGAACAAAACTTTGCGACGGCTGTTTTTCACTCAAACAGGAGCTAAAACTTCTTCAAGACCGGATGTTTGTGCTTGAATCAGAATTGGGGCTGAACACAACAATACCAGTGAAGGGAAATGGACCAAATGGACAGAACGTAAGTTATGATGACGCTATTTCATTTCCCAAAATCAACAGAGACAATTGTTGGAACACATATGGTGCCAAGCCCAAACAAGGCAAATCTCATGATAACAAGATTGTCATAATGCCACAGCAAAAATCTTTAATTACAAGGAACCGCTATTCACAACTTTTGGAAGATGAATCAGCAGTAGCGTCTCAGTCTCAGTCTCAGTCAAGGTCAAATGCAGCTGAGTCGCTCTTTATCGAGGATTCTGCGATAAGACATGCGTAATGTGAAAGTACACTCGGTGCACTCGGTCAAAGTGGATGAGATAAGGCGGTTGGCTCCGAGGCTTCTGTCTGAGACCGGCAGGGTAAAAAGATTGTTGATCCACGTGGGGGCAGTAGACGTTTATGAGAACACAAGTGAAAAGTTGAAACGGGATTATTCTCTTTTATTGGACGACCTTGCAAAAATGGACGTAACAATTGTTATCAGTGGACCACTACCAAATGTGGACGGGAAGCTAATTAAATTCAGTCGTCTGTATCAGCTAAATACTTTCCTACTCAACGAATGTTCATGCAGAGGACTTGCCTTCATTGAGAATTTTAGTCTATTCTGGAATAGGCATGAGCTTTTTGAAGGGAAAGAGCCACATTTGAACACTGGCGGAGTAAAAGTGTTGATGGATAACCTTTCTTTTGCCCTGAGACCTCAGCCTGCGCAACGCATGCAGCCATCAAAAGGGAGGAAGCAAAGTGCCTTTTAGGCAACAACACAAACATCTCCACCGACTCCAAAAGTCTCTGCACCTCCACCGCCTCGAAGGATCTCAACACCACCACCACCTCGAAGGACCTCAACACAACCACCACCTCGAAGGATCTCAACACAACCACCACCTCGAAGGATCTCAACACCATCACCGCCTCGAAGGATCTCAACACCATCACCGCCTCGAAGGATCTCAACACCATCACCACCTCGAAGGATCTCAACACCATCACCGCCTCGAAGGATCTCAACACCATCACCACCTCGAAGGATCTCAACACCATCACCGCCTCGAAGGATCTCAACACCTCCGCTGTCATCAGAAGCAGCTGCATCATCACCAGCAGCAGCTGCATCATCACCAGCAGCAGCTGCATCATCACCAGTAGCAGCACCAGGAGCACGACCACCACCACCAACATCCTCATCCCCAGCCTGCTCCGAAGCAGCCACGCCTTCTTCATCTACAGCGCCTCTGAAGCCCCCATCCTCGCCCCAGCCTACAGCAGACAGGCCTGTGCTGGGGTCTCCTCAACCACCTGCCCCTCCATCAAAGACTCCCTCGCCACCTCCCATGGACCTGTCTTGGGTCCCCCCTGCCACGTCCACTCCATCAAGAGAGAATGGGGACACTTCAGTTTGTTTTTCAGCCCCGCCTTCACTGTTAGACCTACCTGATCACTCTGCAGGGCTAATAAAATCGGCGATGAAGACTATTCCTCTCACACCCATATTAGCTAGATCTAGAGCCCTGTCCAACATTCAAAACCACTCCCCATATGTACCTCCAAAACCACCTAGGGTTTCCAATTCACCAACAAAAACCACCTCAGCCAGTCCCTCCCCTAACCTCTTGACCATTCCACCCCCACTTCCCCCTCGTTCAACATCCAAAACCTCTGCCTCAGCCCACCCCGGCCCTAACCCATCACCAAAAATCCCTCCACCTCCCTGCCCCCCTCGTTCAACACCCAAAAGCCACCCACTTCTCCATCCTCCTCCCCCGCCTTACCCTTCCCCTCTTATCTCTAAACACTAGGATGCACAGGGTCTCTGCTTCGCAGCCACTGGCAGTCTAGTTAGAGGAGAGACCCGGCTGGGGCCCTGTCATGAAGCCACCTGTGCCATTCCCTTAGTGATAACACAAAGAATACATAACAGAAAGACATCTGGAGTTAATCAGTCTAATCTGGAAAATCGAATTCTTGTTCCGTGTAAGAATCAGCCGACCACAACCGCTGTTACTGAAACTTTGAAACTTGCTACGCTTAATGTCAGATCTCTTTGTAACAAGTCTTTTTTAATCAATAATTTTATTTGTTCTCAAAATCTTGATCTTATGTTCATGGCTGAAACTTGGCTTGACCAAAATTCAGGAAATGCAGTTTTAATAGAAGCATCACCACCAAATTTCAAATTTGAATCTGAAATACGGGAAAACAAAAGGCTTAGCTGCCATTTTTAGAGACCACTTTGTCTCCCATAGAATGTCTCTTGGGAAGTTTCCGTCTTTTGAATATGTGTCATTTAAAATACAACAATCTCCTCCAATACTCTTCATTGTCCTATACAAGCCACCACAGTCATTTCACAGTTTTATTGATAATTTTACCGAGTTGCTTTCAGTTGTATGCACAGATTTTGATAGTTTGGTTATTACAGGTGATTTTAATATTCATGTGGATAATGTTAATGACAGAAATGCAAATGAGCTGAGTTCTGTACTTGAATCCTTTGGTCTCACTCAGCATGTGAGTGGCCCCACCCACATCAGAGGGTACACTCTAGATCTGTTAGTTACTAAGGGGGTGAATATTTCAAATGTAAACATAGTTGACGTTGCTCTTTCGGATCATTTCTGTGTTTTTCTTGACATGTGTTTCACTAACAAACCGCCAGTGGAATCTGCAACTGTTCGAAGAAGGCGCATGAATGAAAATACGAGTGATCTATTTATGGGAATGATAAACTTTGAGAATGCATGGTGTTCTACTGTAGATGAACTGTTTAACTCTGTCACCTCTAGTGTTTTCAATGTTCTGGATACCGTTGCCCCTGTGAAGGTTGAAATAGTGAAAAATAAGCAGAAGGCGCCGTGGGCTAAAGCAGACTCGGTCAGGGCACAGAAGAGAAAGTGCCGGAGTGCCGAGCGGAAGTGGCGCAAGTCCAACCTCCAGGTTGATTACGAGATCTTCAAAGATAAGTTGCGCGAGTTTAACCGGGTGCCACGTAGTACGAGAGAAAGGTATTTTTCTGAAATGATTGAAGGCTGCAGTAACAATCTGCGTTTTCTGTTCTCAACAGTTAATAGATTAACAAACCCTGATGTTCCGCTGCCACTAGAGCTTACTTCCAAACGTAAATGTAATGAGTTTGCAAATGTTTTCAATGACAAGGTTCAAGGCATCAAAAACGCCATTGTCTCAAATCCACAGATAACCATCCAACAGCCAGAAAGGCTCTTTGAGCTAACTTACTTTGCACCTGTAAATGATAAAACTGTCCAAGAGATAATCTCCAGTTTGAGCTCCTCCACATGCAGCCTGGATGTACTACCCACTAGATTTCTGAAGTCTGTTCTGAGCAGTCTGTGACCTTCACTCACACAGATAGTAAACATGTCCCTTCATTCTGGAATATTCCCAAAGGCCCTGAAAACTGCAGTCATCAGGCCCCTGCTAAAAAAGAGCAGTCTGGATGCTACGGTACTTAACTATCGTCCCATCTCAAATCTGCCATTTATTAGGAAAGTCCTTGAAAAAGTTGTCTACCTACAGCTTACTAGATTTCTTATCATCAACAACTCATTTGACATGTTTCAGTCCGGCTTTAGACCCCACCACAGCACTGAGACTGCTCTTGTCAAGGTAACAAACGATTTCCGGCTGAACACTGACGCAGGCCAAGTCTCAATCTTAATCCTGTTAGATCTGAGTTCTGCCTTTGACACTGTCGACCATGAGATCCTCTTACAGAGACTAGAGGACTGGGTTGGCGTCGCTGGCACCGCCCTAAGTTGGTTTAGGTCTTACCTTGAAGACAGGAAGTACTTGGAGATTGGAAACTGTGTCTCAGATCATATGGCCCTGACCTGTGGAGTCCCACAGGGGTCGATCCTGGGACCTCTTCTGTTCAATCTCTACATGCTGCCGTTAGGTCAGTTAATACGCAGAAACAAAGTGTCCTATCACAACTATGCAGACGACACTCAGATCTATGTCTCACTGACTGCAGGAGAACATGGACCAGTGGACTCACTCCTTCACTGTATCCAACAGATCAGTGAGTGGATGCAAAACAACTTCCTTCAGCTAAACGCAGACAAAACTGAAATGATTGTCTTTGGTCCCCAGAAACAAAGAGAGAGCGTCATCTGTCACCTCCAGTCGCTCTCCCTAAAACCTTCAAACAAGGTCAGAAATCAGGGGTAATACTGGACTCAGACTTAAATTTTAATAGCCATATCAAATCAGTAACATCAGCAGCTTTTTACCATCTAAAAAACATTGCCAGGATCAAAAACATAGTGTCTAAAGCAGACTTGGAGATTCTTATCCATGCATTTGTCTCCAGTAGGTTAGACTACTGCAATGGCCTGCTCACAGGTCTGTCCAAACAGGCTGTAAAACAGCTGCAGTACATTCAAAATGCAGCAGCTCGAGTCCTGACTAGAACCAGGAAGTACGACCATATTAGTCCTGACTAGAACCAGGAAGTACGACCACATCAGTCCTGACTAGAACCAGGAAGTACGACCACATCAGTCCTGACTAGAACCAGGAAGTACGACCACATTAGTCCTGACTAGAACCAGGAAGTACGACCACATTTAGTCCAGTCCTCAGGTCTCTGCACTGGCTTCCTGTGGCTCAGAGAATAGACTTTAAAACAGCTCTGCTTGTTACAAGTCTCTCCATGGCCTCGCACCAAAATATATTAGTGACATGTTAGTCCCATATGAACCAGCCCGGACTCTGAGGAGCACAGGGACTGGACTCTTGTTAGTGCCCAGAGTCAGAACTAAACATGGAGAGGCAACTTTTCAGATTCATGCTGCTAAAATTTGGAACAGTCTTCCTGAAGATGTGAGACAGGCCTCCTCTCTGACAATTTTTAAAATCTGGTTAAAGACATTTCTGTTCAGCTGTGCATACAACTGAGGGATTTTATATTTCTTTCTTTTTAATGTTCTGTGATTATTTATGATTTAATGCTTTCTTATTTTGTTCAGCACTTTGAATTGCCTTGTGTATGAATTGTGCTGTATAAATAAACTTGCCTTGCCTTGCCTAGGGTGTTTCCTGTTATAGAGTATCCACCTTTTTCCACCCGTGTGCACTTCCTGGTCTTCTTCTTCTTTCTCTTCTTCAGCAGAAACTGTTTTGTGCCAATTAATTATGAGCGATTACCAGAGTCATGATCACCGTCCTCTTCCTCCAAGACGAGTGTGGCGCTGATGACACTCCTCGCACTGAAGCAGCCACAATCGGCCATTACTGCTAATCAATTGAAATCTGCTGTGGCCGTTCCCGTGGAAACCAATTAGACATTTTAATGTGGATGTTCTTATTCACAGAAGTGTGCGGCAGGAGGCGGCCAAGGCATCGATCGGGACCGCAGCTCATAAAGGAGCGGCTCGGACTCTGGTTCATTAAAGGAGACTCAGGAGCAACACGAACCAGGAGGTCACCGAGGAGAACTGTTTGTGTTCAATTCAATTACATTTATTTGTGTATCGCTCTAAATCGCAACAGCAGTGGTCTCAGAGGAGTTCGCCAATGCAGATCAAAACACAGAATCAGAATCAAACAGAACAAACACGGAAATGCAAGAATAACAAACACACAGCAGCCATTGGTCCAAAAGGAACGGGATGAAAACTGTTCAGAAATATTTTTAAATCTCTTGGATCATCACTGTCCTTAGACCGACCTGCATCAGAGAGAAACCACTCAGAAACAGTGAGAACCCTCAGGGAGACCCACATAGAGGGAGGATCCGCTCCCACAGAGGGACTGTAGATCCAGGACTGAGGCTGTAGACCCATGACTGAGGCTGTAGATCCAGGACTGAGACTGTAGACCCAGGACTGAGACTGTAGACCCAGGACTGAGGCTGTAGATCCAGGTCTGAGGCTGTAGATCCAGAACTGAGGCCACGCAATGAAGGACTGAGGCGGTTCCCAGGCGGTTCCCAGGCGGGGGCGGGGAGCCCACAAGTCCAGACCGGGGGAAAGAGTTCCGCTGGGTTCTGGTGGAGAATAGACTCAAACGAACAAGAATCCCCAGCTCCTCCCACATCATCTCTGGCGTCCAGTAAAGGAAAGAAAACAAACATGACATTTACACCACAACAGTTAATATCCAAAACTATTTAAACAGATAGATAGATACTTTATTGATCCCCGTTGGAGAAATTCAGGTGACCAGTGGCAGCAAAAATAAAAAAAAAAATTTTATCATTCTAAAAAGCTGACAATAGTCATTATCAGCAACAGCCCCTTCCCGTCACAGCAGCAGAGGTGGAGCAGCCTCTGGGTGGAGCAGGACGGGTCACAGCAGCAGAGGTGGAGCAGCCTCTGGGTGGAGCAGGACGGGTCACAGCAGCAGAGGTGGAGTAGCCTCTGGGTGGAGCAGGACGGGTCACAGCAGCAGAGATGGAGTAGCCTCTGGGTGGAGCAGGACGGGTCACAGCAGCAGAGGTGGAGGAGCCTCTGGGTGGAGCAGGACGGGTCACAGCAGCAGAGGTGGAGTAGCCTCTGGGTGGAGCAGGACGGGTCACAGCAGCAGAGGTGGAGTAACCTCTGGGTGGAGCAGGACGGGTCACAGCAGCAGAGGTGGAGTAGACTCTGGGTGGTGCAGGACGGGTCACAGCAGCAGAGGTGGAGTAGCCTCTGGGTGGAGCAGGACGGGTCACAGCAGCAGAAGTGGAGTAGCCTCTGGGTGGAGCAGGACGGTCCACAGCAGCAGAGGTGGAGTAGCCTCTGGGTGGTGCAGGACGGGTCACAGCAGCAGAGGTGGAGTAACCTCTGGGTGGTGGAGGACGGGTCACAAGGTGGAGTAGCTGCTTGGTTCGGACCATTTTCTCTGCCCTAGTCCAAAGTAAAAGGCTGAATACAGTTAATACAGACTGTAATCTCTGAGAGTTTTAGATTTAAAAAAAACATAATTCTTATCACCACTGTCACATTCTCACAAAATATAACATAATATATTTTAACAAAATGATATTATTCTTGTGTAATAAATGATTAATGGGTTTGCTCCTCCTCCTCCGTGAGAGTTTATCCATGTGAGGCAGAGAGTAGATGAGCTTCCCCTCTGAGAGCCACTACTTGTCGGATTGTAAAAAGTCTTTGAGTGTCCAAAAAAGGGTTATATGAGAACATTTTATCATGAATATGTTTTGTGTTTACGTTTATTAACACCATGCGGCTCAGTGCAGCACTGTTGACCTTCAGACTGAGTGAAGAATAAGGACAGCTGCAGCTCTGAGACTGGAGCACAGCTGCAGAGACACAGCGCCACCACCAGAGGGCGACACACAACTGTGACACCACCTGCTGATCAGGAGAACCCACATGTTTAACCCCAGAGTCTGAGGACACAACAATATCTATGCATTTAAAATAATGTGCTGTTCTCTCTGTCGCGTTTCAATGTAAATTTAAGCAACATCCTGAAAAATAAAGTGAAAAAAATAACACTGGGAAGAGAAAAAGTCAGAACGTGACGTCAATGAACCTATTTGTTTATTGAGCCGTTTGAGATCGATATTCAATTATATTCAATGTATTTGTGTATCACCCTCAATCACAACAGAAATCACAAACACGTCTGGGAGGACTTTACAAAATTGTTGATTCCTTAACGACAGATCAGAAAATCAAACCGTTCAAACACAGGAAATGCAGTAATAACAAACACATCGGAGCCGTTGGTCCATATGTCTCTGTCCTTAGACCCTCCTGCATCAGAGCGGAACCACTCAGAAACATTTCACATGTCCTTATTCATCCACCCCAACATGGTGGTGATAAACTACTACTGTAGCCACAGCTGCCCTGGGGCACACTGACAGAAGAGAGGCAACTAGTCCAATGTCATTAGCCCCACCCTACTACCATCAACCATTCACACAAACACCAGACTCATTCTAATGTGGGGGAAGTGTTTTGCTTTGGCACTTTACATCGCAGTACTGACCAGGCCCTGCACTGCTTAGCTTCAGAGGTCTGACGGGACCTGCAGGTGGCGCTACCATATTTAATGCCATTCTAATTTTGCACTTGTTTTTCTTGTGTATCTATATCTTCTACTCATGGATTTGTCTTCATCATCCTACTCCTGCTCTTTGTGTAAATGTGTTTGTTACTTACTGTGGCCCCTGGTGTTCTCAGAGGTCTCCCATCACAATACCCTGTCCTGCTTAGCTTTAGAGGTCTGACAGAATCTGGCTTTCACCTGCAGGAGGGCACCATTTCTGTCATCAACATTATCCACGTGTATTTCAAAAACCCTGTATTGACTGAATCTGTGCCGACGACTGAAAGAATCGATAAATCTGCGCGACGGCGGCGATGACTCGTTCAGGACCATGAAGAGAAAAGAAGAGATTGTTTTTGTTTTATTTTAAAGGACACATCTCATAACCTTCCACAGCCGGATGAATTCCTGTGATTGAAATCCAATTCTATCCCGCTGCCAGACGACATCACGAGAGAGAAGTGATGCCAACGCCAAATGTCACAGCAGAGGTACAGAGAGAAGCCCTGCGGACCTGCTCCAGCCAAATACCATCAACGACCAGCGACGTCATGACGGAGGGAGCCGTGAGCACAAATACCTCTGCTTCATTCACCCACGGCTCGCTCAGCTGCGTTCACACCGGACCATGTGCTGCACCAGGTTTACGCTAAGTCTTTGTGGATATTTGAATTTCCTCGTTTCATTAATACGTCATAGTTTAATAGTTAGATTCAGTTAAATTCATTCTTGTCCATCCATTCATTTTCTTCCGCTTTATCCGTTGCTGGGTCGCGGGGGCAGCAGTCTAAGCAGAGACGCCCAGACTTCCCTATCCACACACACTTCCTCCAGCTCGTCCGGGGGGACCCCAAGGCGTTCCCAGGCCAGCTGAGAGACATAGTCCCTCCAGTGTGTCCTGGGTCTTCCCCGGGGCCTCCTTTTATCTTGGCCCCACAAGATAAAAACATTTGGACATCGTCTTGCAACATAGTTTTCACTAAACACCCTAATTGTGGACAATGTGGATAATTATTAGCTTGGTTTCATCACCTCAGTTGTAGATTTCCACTCTCCAGGTCAACCCTAAATCTGTCTAGACTGAATATATTCACATTCATTTAAATGATAAAAATACAGCATCACAGACTAACTGTATTTTATATAAACAACAAGAAAAGTTGTCTGGAAATCAGAAATAAATACTTAAAACAAGCTTAGAAACTCTTTCTGACTTTTTGATTAATAAGATCATGAAGGATTATTATCTTAAAACTAACAAAATTATCTTTATGACAAACTACATTCAAGCAACAAAAACTTAAAAAATAGGCATCATTTACGTCATTTTTAGTGAATAAATCTTATCCATGGTGAGTCAGAGACCACCTTTCAGCATGAAGGTCCTGGGTTCAAATCCTGGTCTAACAGGGCTTCTCCGGTTTCCCCTACCACTAAAACCATGTACATTAGGTCTGCACCTCCTGTACTGGCCCCGCTCCCGTCTCTGTGTGGAGGGAGAGACTAATGCCCACAACTGTAAACCGCTTTGTGACTCTGGTCTGTAAAGCGCTATATAATTAAACATTACTTACTTACTTACCTCCGAAGGCGAGAGGCGTCTTTCATGTTGGAGGCAAAACCGTGTCTTTCGAAAGTACTTTACCAACGACAGAAACACGTTAAAGCCGACCTGCAGCAGCTCGTAAAGCCCCAGTCCCACACGGACGGTTCTGACAGATTTTCCCGCCTTTTTCCTTTGTTTATTTAATAGTGACAATTCTCGTTCAGGAACATCAGGAGGAAACAAAAGTGAAGATGCAGATTATAGCCACTAAGCTAGTCCTCAAATGCATACGACATTACAACATACAAGAAGGAAGCACAGGAGTCCAGTGGTCCCAGGACTGGTCTGTACAACCAGTGGATTAAACCGTGTGTAGCAGATTTGCAGACAGGGCAAGTTTATTTGTATAGAACGGTTCATACACAAGGAAATTCAAAGGGTTGAACAAAACAAGATAGAAACAATACAGAGCACTTAAAATCACAGTACATTAAAAAGATACAATCCGTGTTTTTAATCTGGATTTGATCATCGTCAGAGAAGAACCTCCTGGTGTTCCCTGAGGTCTCCCATCCTCGTACTAACCAGGAAGTACGACCACATTAGTCCTGACTAGAACCAGGAAGTACGACCACATTAGTCCGGTCCTCAGGTCTCTGCACTGGCTTCCTGTGGCTCAGAGAATAGACTTTAAAACAGCTCTGATTGTTACAAGTCTCTCCATAGCCTCGCACCAAAATATATTAGTGACATGTTAGTCCCATATGAACAAGCCCGGACTCTGAGGAGCACAGGGACTGGACTCCTGCTGGGACTCTGAGGAGCACAGGGACTGGACTCCTGTTAGTGCCCAGAGTCAGAACTAAACATGGGGAGGCTGCTTTTCAGATTCTTGCTGCTAAAATCTGGAACAGTCTTCCTGAAGATGTGAGACAGGCCTCCTCTCTGACAATGTTTAAAACCAGGTTAAAGACAGTTCTGTTTAGCTGTGCTACAACTGAGGGATTTTATATTTTTATCTTTCTTTTTAATGTTCTGTGATTATTTATGATTTTAATGCTTTCTTATTTTGTTCAGCACTTTGAATTGCCTTGTGTATGAATTGTGCTATATAAATAAGCTTGCCTTGCCTTGCTAACCAGGCCCTTGAAAAACCCTAACTTTTGGAGCTTGTCCACGTCTCGGCTCTGACAGATGTTTTGTCTCCCGCCTCTTTCTTTCTCTGTTTCTTTTCTTTGTTTTTCTTGAAGAGTTAAAAGTAAGCGTGCGTCGCTTCGGGGAGAATGGAGACAAACAGCGGCTGTGATAAACTGTGGAAACACAAATTAAAAGTGAAATGAGTTTGTTTGCGGCCGCACATTTGCATCGCTGTCTCTCCGCTCATTTCCTTATCGCACTAATGTTGTTTTAACTTCATATCACAGTCGGAATCAATGACAACAGAGCCGCAGTCGCCCTGAGCCTGCCTCGCTCTGTAATACACTGCTTTATGAAGGCTCCAAACCGATTTACGATTGTGGACATCAATCATTCTCTGCACACTGGTGGTCAGGTGACACAGCAGCCATGTCTGCCCTGGGGCTAAGTGTCGGTAATGAGGCTGCCACAGACTCTTTCTGCCACCAACAGCAGATTGTACTGGAGGAGGGAACGTTCATTCATACACACACACACACACACACACAGACACATATAAAGCAGTCGCACACACAATCACTGACTCACACATGAGCACAGATTCAAACACAAGTATACACACTCACACACATAGTATATGCAGTCACACAAACATTGACCAACTCACACACAGACAGACACATGAAGTCGCTCACACAGACTCACACAGACACATGCAGTCGTACACACACAGACTCACACACACACAGACACATGCAGTCGCACACACACAGACAAATGCAGTCACACACATACACACACAGACACATGCAGTCGCACACACACAGACACACATCAGTTGCACAACACAGACTCACACAGACACATGCAGTCGCACACACACAGACTCACACAGACACATGCAGTCGCACACAAACAGACTCACACAGACACATGCAGTCGCACACACACATACACACACAGACACATGCAGTCGCACACACACAGACACATGCAGTTGCACACACACAGACTCACACAGACACATGCAGTCGTACACACACAGACTCACACACACACAGACACATGCAGTCGCACACACACAGACAAATGCAGTCACACACATACACACACAGACACATGCAGTCGCACACACACAGACACATGCAGTTGCACACACACAGACTCACACAGACACATGCAGTCGCACACACACAGACTCACACAGACACATGCAGTCGCACACAAACAGACTCACAAAGACACATGCAGTCGCACACAAACAGACTCACACAGACACATGCAGTCGCACACACACAGACTCACACAGACACATGCAGTCGCACACATACAGACTCACAAAGACACATGCAGTCGCACACACACAGACTCACACAGACACATGCAGTCGCACACACACAGACTCACACAGACACATGCAGTCGCACACATACAGACTCACAAAGACACATGCAGTCGCACACATACAGACTCACAAAGACACATGCAGTCGCACACACACAGACTCACACAGACACATGCAGTCGCACACACACAGACTCACACACACAGACACATGCAGTCGCACACACACAGACAAATGCAGTCACACACACACACACACAGACACATGCAGTCGCACACACACAGACACATGCAGTCGCACACACACAGACACATGCAGTCACACACACACACACACACACAGACACATGCAGTCGCACACACACAGACACATGCAGTCGCACACACACAGACAAATGCAGTCACACACACACACACACAGACACATGCAGTCGCACACACACAGACACATGCAGTCGCACACACACAGACACATGCAGTCACACACACACACACACACACAGACACATGCAGTCGCACACACACAGACACACGCAGTCACACACACACACACACACACACAGACACATGCAGTCGCACACGTCGAGTCCGATCTCACCAAAGTGTTCATATGCTCTGAACCTTCACACGGTGCTAAAGCTCATTGACCCAAAGTACATTCAGTTTGAGGACATTATCATTGTGATCATTGATCCCATCATGTTCATCAGCCTTTACCTTCATTTGGACTTTTATTAGAGGCCCACCCAACAGAAAAAACATCGAGATACACACACAAGATATATCTAAAAAAGTGAAAGTGAAAGTAGCCCAGAAGTAAAAACACATTTAAGTTGAGCTATACTTTATTGTCCTCTCAGGGCCACTCTGTCTGAACCAGTGGTCACCGTAGTAACAGGGCCCGTGTATGATCAGGACCAGAGCTGGAGGTCTAGAGGACCCCTATGCAGACACAGAGAGAACATGCAAACTCCACTCAGAAGGGCTTTTAATCTGAGGACTTAATTGCAAAAGTAGCTATTAAGTCTCTCTCTCACTCTCTCCCTCTCTCTCTCACTCTTTCTGTCTTTCTGTGTGTGTCTCTTTCTCTCTATCTCTCTCTGTCTTTCTCCTTCTCTCTCTGTCTGGTGTGCTCTCTCTCTTCTCTCTCTAACTGTCTCTACCCCTCTAACTCTGTCTGTCTCTTCTCTCTCTCTCTCTGTCTCTCTCTCTCTCTCTCTCTCTCTCTCTCTCTCTCTCTCTCTCTCTCTCTCTCTCTCTCTCTCTCTCTCTCTCTCTCAGTAACGTCCCACTCTAAACACTTCGCTCCAGTCTCTGTTGTCCAGGACCATATTTCTGGTCCTCACACAGACGTAGACTTCAGACCTTTGCGTCCTGGTTTTTCCCGCTCTCAGATGAAACGCTCGTGGCCTCAGGGCTAATGGATATTAGCAGCAGCTCTGATTCACTGTCAACAAAACACAAATTGGAAAAGAAATGAGTTGGCGACCCGCTCCATTCTATGCATTTTAAATCCTGCGTGGTACAGTGAGCTAATGGAAGACTCCAGTCGCATCAGAAATGTGAGGGAGACGTGGTCTTCATCCATCACCGCTAAACAGACATTTATCTGTATGTTTAATCACGGAGATTGTTCAGTGCGAGAGGCTTGTGTGTGAATGACAATGGGAAACACAAGTGGATTCAGCATGATATAAATGGCTTGGATCGACTTCACCAGCAGGTGGAGCCCCCGTTTTCATTTCTGATGGGGAGAAGCAAAGCCGTGGAAACATAATATATCCTAAAATATGTCAAGGTAAAGAGTAGTAATGTGCAGCATATCACTTAAATACAATAGTAGGCACAAGTAAACCCATTTCTGATAAAAATGGTATCACTCTTTTTTGAGAGAGAGACCACAACAGGTAAAATTTAATTCCACAATGTCAAATTCAACAATATGTAGCACTGACGGCCCCCAGGGGTCTGTCAGCTCACCTTTTCTTTTTACCTTCTACACCAACGACTGTGTCGCTGCGCTGCCAGACCAGTACATTTTAAAATTCTCAGACACTACAGTTCTGCTCAGAATGTACACAGGGTTGCTGTTAATAGTCTGGTAGAATGATGTGACTCACATAAATTACAGATTAATACAGAAAACCCCAAAGCAGCTGGTCACCATGAGCCAGTGACCATCCACGGACAGGAGATGAAGCAGGTGAGCTCCTTTAGATATCTGGGAGTCCACATTGACTCAGATCTGAGCTGGAGACACAGGTGACGACTGTTCGCAGCAGAATCCATCAACGCCTCCACTTTCTGCGCAGACTCAGACTGTTCGGTGAGTTGAAGAACATCATGCTCTTCTTCTACAGAGCATCCATTGAATCACTGCTGAGCTACGGGATTACCAGCTGGTTTGGGAATCTTCTTGTTAAATTGAAAACACAAATATACAGTATAACTTGGTTAAAAATCCTCTCTGATCCTACACATGTACTTTTCCCTGAGTATGAGCTTTTGAACTCTGGGAGGAGGTACAGAGGGACTCGTGCCGACTCAGTCGCTTTAAGAACTCATTCATACCTGTTTCAGTGAATCTGTTAAATAAGGACATGAGGAGATGAAGTGTGTGTGAACTGTACAGCACGTGTGTTGGTGTCTTTGTATGTATGTATTTTTTGTACTGAAATGTAGCAGACCCATCGGTCCAAACCAAATCTCTCCTAAAGGAGACAAAAATAAACAATCTTGAATCTTGAACAATAATTGCAAGTTCAACATGAGCCAAAAAAAAAAAAAAAATGGAATAGAGTTAAATGCAGTAATAAAAGCAACCCTTGATTTGAGAATGAGCAATTTGCCTGATTTTATGTTTCGGTCCTGGACCTTCATTTTCCAATACAAATAATTTTTGTGAAGACAGCAGTGTGGGAACCATGATGTGCACCAGGACTCTTCCCCCTCTGCTGCGCACCTGCTCCAGCAAGTTTCTACAGAATCCTCTGTTTAATGATTCATGGCAGCAGTGTACGTCCTGTGATATATATACTGTAGGCTTATCATATATTAAACACATTAGTATTTTATCCACTGGTAGCACCGCTGGTACCACTGCTGGTACCGACGCTGGTACAACTGCTGCTACCACTGCTGCTACCGCCGCTGCTACCGCCGCTGGTACCACCACTTGAGTCTGCGGCCGCCTCCTGCTGACTCCGCCTCAGATACACTTTTCTCTGTGACCTGTGCTCCTGGTTCTCCTGCTGCTGAGCTTCTGCTGGTTCTCCTCCTCCTGTTCTCCTGATCCTGTTCTTCTGCTGCTGTTCTCCTGCTGTCTGTGTCCTCATCAGTCTGTGTCCTCATCAGTCTGTGTCCTCATCAGTCTGTGTCCTCATCAGTCTGTGTCCTCATCAGTCTGTGTCCTCATCAGTCTGTGGCCAGGGCTGGACTGGCCATCGGGCATACCGTGCAATGCCCAAAGGGCCGATGCCTCATACAAAAAACATGTTTGTGAAAACTGTAAATTCGTTGAGAAATGTTTGAGGGGGGTGTGCATGTCCGCGGGGAACCTGCTGTATGTACTCGAACGGGATTCCGCCACCTCAGCGGCCGCAGTGTTCCCGGGAAGCTGCGGCTGCTTTGTAATGAGCGGCTCCCACGACCAGGGACTGTGAGCGGCTGTGAGCGTACGGCCGCTCTACCGAGTTGCGGCCGCAACGTGGCCATGTACCCTAGACCATAAACGCGCACAGGACCATTGTCTGCTTGTTGTGTGCGTGTCTTTGCCTAATCTGTGCACCCAATAAATACACCGCTGCAGGAAACAGTCTGCGTCTCCGCTCTCCTCTTGAAGCGCGACTGAATTCCCTAAATTAAAGCTCCATTGCATTAAAAGTTGATGTTGGTTGTGTCCAAAAGAAAAAAATGTGTGAACAAATCAAACAGATTTAGAGCCAGCCAATGGCTGACATTATGCATTTCAGACTTTTTAAACCAATTCTCATCACTGTAACAAACAATAGTGTTGTCTGTGTCCACCTCCCTCACTCTGAGACATGTTTATTACTCTCTTTAATGTAGACTACTGTAATTTATTTATTGTTAAACTGCATGCATCCTGATCCTCTACACAGTATAGGCTTCCGCATACTGTAAACAAACTGTAAGAAAGACGTGAAAAAGAACACGCCTGGGCCGTCAAGAAGTCAAAAATGCAGGGGCCGTTTTTTTGTCCCTGTCCAGCTCCGTCCGTGGCCTCTGTTGTCTCCCTGTGTCGATATCAGGAGCTAATAAGGCAATTATCTCCTGATTGCAGGATCTGTGCGAGAGCAGGGCGCGGTCAGGACTGTGTTTACTCCTCTCTCCCGGGAGCGACAGAGCAAAGGTCAAGTGACTGCACTCTGTCTGTAGCAACACAACAAGGTCTGCAGCAACACAACAAGGTCTGCAGCAACACAACAAGGTCTGCAGCAACACAACAAGGTCTGCAGCAACACAACAAGGTCTGCAGCAACACAACAAGGTCTGCAGCAACACAACAAGGTATGCAGCAACCCAACAAGGTCTGCATCATCACAACCAGGTCTGCATCAACACAACAAGGTCTGCAGCAACACAACAAGGTCTGCAGCAACACAACAAGGTCTGCAGCAACACAACCAGGTCTGCAGCAACACAACAAGGTCTGCAGCAACACAACAAGGTCTGCATCAACACAACAAGGTCTGCAGCAACACAACAAGGTCTGCAGTAACACAACAAGGTCTGCAGCAACACAACCAGGTCTGCATCAACACAACCAGGTCTGCATCAACACAACAAGGTCTGCAACAACACAACCAGGTCTGCAGCAACACAACAAGGTCTGCAGCAACACAACAAGGTCTGCAGCAACACAACAAGGTCTGCAGAAACACAACAAGGTCTGCAGCAACACAACAAGGTCTGCATCAACACAACAAGGTCTGCAGCAACACAACCAGGTCTGCAGCAACACAACCAGGTCTGCAGCAACACAACACTTTTTTTTTCACCTTTAACCAGGAAAGTCCCATTGAGATTAAGAACCTCTTTTTCAAGGGAGTCCTGGACAAAAGTTACATACATTACAGATTATAAAACAGTTACATAGATTACAGATTATAAAACAGTTACATACATTACAGATTATAAAACAGTTACATACATTACAGATTATAAAACAGTTACATACATTACAGATTATAAAACAGTTACATACATTACAGATTATAAAACAGTTACATACATTACAGATTATAAAACAGTTACATACATTACAGATTATAAAACAGTTACATAGATTACAGATTATAAAACAGTTACATACATTACAGATTATAAAACATTTACATACATTACAGATTATAAAACAGTTACATAGATTACAGATTATAAAACAGTTACATACATTACAGATTATAAAACAGTTACATAGATTACAGATTATAAAACAGTTACATACATTTCAGATTATAAAACAGTTACATACATTACAGATTATAAAACAGTTACATACATTACAGATTATAAAACAGTTACATAGATTACAGATTATAAAACAGTTACATACATTACAGATTATAAAACAGTTACATAGATTACAGATTATAAAACAGTTACATACATTACAGATTATAAAACATTTACATACATTACAGATTATAAAACAGTTACATAGATTACAGATTATAAAACAGTTACATACATTACAGATTATAAAACAGTTACATAGATTACAGATTATAAAACAGTTACATACATTTCAGATTATAAAACAGTTACATACATTACAGATTATAAAACAGTAGAGGACAATAATAATGCATTGGTTTTAATGTACAGCACTTTTTTGGACACTCAAAAATACGTCACATGTCATTATTCTGTCACTCTACACACGGTGGTGATAATCTATTATAGCCACAGCTGCCCTGGGCCACACTGACTGAAGCGAGGCAACCAGTCTGTGCCATCACAATGTGCCATAATAACAAACACATAGGAACCATTGGTCCATAGCAGACATGTCAAACTCAGGCCTGCGGGCCAAATCCAGGCGTCCGGATATTAACGGACGGAGTCACGCCTACCTCCGCCGTTCTAACTAATGGGCCAAAAAATGGGCTCTCATGGAGGGATTCAAAATGGCTGCGGGGGCTGGAAAATGTGAAAAAACACATCTGTGCATGCGTCAGCTGCACGAGCCCCGTTCATTTAAACGAGTGACTTCTAAAGTCCACAGCGACTAAACTAGAGTGGTCCAGAACACCCCCCTCAGCATTGACACACATGTGGAACGGAGCTTTGGGCCAAGAGACAACTTTTGGACCATCCTGTAAAGACGTTTTCGAGAAGTAAGAAGATGCTATATGTTAGCATTGGCTAATTCCTTTTCCGGGTCCACCCCCATCGGCCCGGGGTGGTATTGCAGCATGTCAGTGCACGTCCTTTTGGCCACTTTTGAGCCGGGACCCGCCCCCACTGGTGGCCCCTGAAATAATTTTAAATTAAGTTGCCGTATTAATGGCAGTTGGCTACAATAGCATGTCATACCTCTTTTTCAATTACATTTTCTCAACAACAAAACCCTATTATTCTTAAATGTTAGGCCGACCTGTAATTATTAGAAGTAATATTGTTTTTCTCTTAAACTGAACTCATTTGTCACGTCCTGTAATTTTCTTGGTCGAGGGTTTAATCAGAGCCCTCTGTTAGGTCTTGGTTCAATAAGTTATACGCATAAATGTAATATGTTTAAATAAACATTGAACCGCTCCGGCCCTCGGCTTGTAGCAAGTTTGTTTTTTTGGCCTCGGACATCCCTGGTCCATAGGGAGCGAGATGACCACCGTACAGAAACATACAGTATCAGATGTTCATGAGGTCATGCCGTGCTCTGCCGGGGTCTAAGTACCAGATCTTAACTGCATTTCATGTACAGCAGCAATAAATATAATCTTGAAAACATTGTCTTCAAAGTTATATGTGCTTTTCATGTAGTGCAGGAATAGGAAAAAAACAATATACGGTTCTACTATTGCATTTGTTCGAGTCTCTCCAGATTGAGTAGGTTTTGCTTGTAGTGTATTTGACCCAGTCCAGCTCCCGCCTCCGTTTGGAGCAGAGTGTGGAGGAGAGTGTGGTGCAGAGTGTGGAGGAGAGTCTGGAGCAGAGTGTGGAGGAGAGTGTGGAGGAGAGTCTGGAGCAGAGTGTGGAGGAGAGTGTGGTGCAGAGTGTGGTGCAGAGTGTGGAGGAGAGTCTGGAGCAGAGTGTGGAGGAGAGTGTGGAGCAAAGTGTGGAGCAGAGTGTGGTGCAGAGTGTGGATCAGTGTGGAGCAGAGTGTGGAGCAGAGTGTTGAGCAGAGTGTGGAGCAGAGTGTGGAGCAGAGTGTGGTGCAGAGTGTGGAGCAGAGTGTGGTGCAGAGTGTGGAGGAGAGTGTGGAGCAGAGTGTGGTGCAGAGTGTGGAGCAGAGTGTGAAGCGGAGTGTGGAGCAGAGTGTGGTGCAGAGTGTGGAGCAGAGTGTGGAGGAGCGAGCAGTGTGGAGCAGAGTGTGGAGCAGAGTGTGGTGCAGAGTATGGAGCAGAGTGTGGTGCAGAGTGTGGAGCAGAGTGTGGAGCAGAGTGTGGAGCAGAGTGTGGAGCAGAGTGTGGAGCAGAGTGTGGAGCAGAGTGTGGAGCAGAGTGTGGAGCAGAGTGTGGAACAGAGTGTGGTGCAGAGTGTGGAGCAGAGTGTGGAGCAGAGTGTGGAGGAGAGTCTGGAGCAGAGTGTGGCGCAGAGTGTGGAGCAGAGTGTGGTGCAGAGTGTGGAGCAGAGTGTGGAGCAGAGTGTGGTGCAGAGTGTGGTGCAGAGTGTGGAGCAGAGTGTGTTGCAGAGTGTGGTGCAGAGTGTGGAGCAGAGTGTGGTGCAGAGTGTGGTGCAGAGTGTGGAGCAGAGTGTGGTGCAGAGTGTGGAGCAGAGGTGTGGTGCAGAGTGTGGCGCAGAGTGTGGTGCAGAGTGTGGAGCAGAGTGTGGTGCAGAGTGTGGAGCAGAGTGTGGATCAGAGTGTGGAGCAGAGTGTGGAGCAGAGTGTGGAGCAGAGTGTGGTGCAGAGTGTGGAGCAGAGTGTGGATCAGTGTGGAGCAGAGTGTGGAGCAGAGTGTGGAGCAGAGTGTGGTGCAGAGTGTGGAGCAGAGTGTGGTGCAGAGTGTGGCGCAGAGTGTGGAGCAGAGTGTGGTGCAGAGTGTGGACCAGTGTGGAGCAGAGTGTGGAGCAGAGTGTGGACCAGTGTGGAGCAGAGTGTGGAGCAGAGTGTGGATCAGTGTGGAGCAGAGTGTGGAGCAGAGTGTGGAGCGTCCTGTGTGACCCTCTGGGCTCCACTTACACCCCACTCCTCCCACCGCCCCCCGCACTCTGAGACTGAGACAAAATCTTTACTCCTGATTTAGAAGGCACTTACAATGCATTAGGCTGATGGTAATTACTCCAAACTCAATTAAAGAAAGCGCTGCAGAGCTCAGTCTGGTCACATGGAGACGTTTCATTTATGGAGTGCTCAAACTAGTTTCATGGATTTATTGTTTCATGTCATTTTGGAGATTGTCCCCGATGGAAGAGGGACTATGGAGTTCAGTATTAGTAGTTTGAAAATATGAATTATTATGGCTCCAATCAAGCCTTCTGTAATTTTTATAATGAGCCTCGGCATGTTCCCCTATTTGTGATCTGATTGGTCAGCAAAAGTTAACGGGAACTGGCCCCGAGCAGCCCCTACCACAGGAAAAGGTGAAAAAAAAAAACGCATTTGTGCATGTGTAGGGTGACTACTTATATTAGCTGATTATAATTACTTATTAGTATGAATTTGGTAGTGTGGAGCGGCTAGTCTCCGGAGCGGAAGCTCGCCGTTCCACCAACAGGTCTATGTTATTTATTTTGGGCACCAGCAGAGTTAGAAATCTGCACATAGACACCAACCAAATCTTTGCCTCGATATCAATCTATAATCTAAGGGTGTAGAATACGTTTTATCCGCCAGTGATAGTCCGAGATCTTAACAACACGACTCTGATAGGATTGAGTTAAAGAAAAGGGATTTATTGATTACAAAGTGGGATGAAGCATAACGAAAAAGGATTTCTGGTCACATTTGAGTAGGAGCTGTACACATTTCATTCAAATTGAACACTGAACAAGGAACAGTCTTACTTTGGAGGAGCGTAGAGGATGGAGAAGGTCTTTGGGTTGGGAAACAGCCCACGTGGTTTCTTTGTCCGGGCAGGCGGGAGTTATGAAGCCTGCTAGTTTGGTCCAGCTGCTGGTGCACGCGAGCCAAGGAAAGAGGCTGGTGATGAACAGTTCGTAGATTCCAACCAGAAAGGAGGCTTGCGTGGAAGCGGGAGGCCTCGGGGCGGACGGCACAGTCGTTGCTGGAGGCGCGTACTTGCGTGGCCGCAGGGCTGAGAGGGAGGTTGCGAGCGCAGGCCGTGTAGGGAACACGTACCCACGGGTGGTTGTTATAGTGGATTCGGGGAAAACAAGAGAAAGAACAATGGCGTGTGGGTGCTCATATAGGCTTCCCAGGGGGCGTGTCCATGCCGCCCCTGCCCTCTGTGGACAGACCCCTTTTACAACAGACAGTTTGTAAAGGAAACACACAGGATTGATGCTAATAATCATAAGACATGTACAAACACACACCGTATTTCATTACTTTGACATTGATACACACATATGGGGCACAATGCAGATTATTGGAGTACTGGACCCAGGGGTACCGGTTCGCAATTGTCCGTCCCGGGTGTGATAGTGTCCATTGTTCACAAGGGGGCGTCAGAGCGTCGCGGGAGAGTCTTTGATTGTCCGGTGGCAGGAGTCTGTGAGCGAGGGCAGGGTTGTGATCTTTGATCTCTACAGGCAGGCAGAGACAGAGGTGCTTATCCCCGTGGTGACTTTATTACTCTTTTTGGCATCTGTAATCCTCATGATTGATGGCGGCTTGTGGCTGACCCCATGGCTCCTTTGAAGCTGTATCTCTCCATTTGGTCAATGGTAAACAGAGTGGACAGGCTTGGTCCTGCCCTCAGTTTAACCTTACATACCCCCCCCACGGCAGAGATGCACCTTCCGACAAGGTGCATGTCATGTCGGATATGCTGTGGGGTTGTCTTCAGTCGGTCTTCTCGCCTGTTCGGGTGTTAGTGTACACAATTTGTAGTGACATGTTACAACATTCCCGTCTCAATGTGACTCAGTAGCTCGCAAGCGCCTAACTGGGGCAGGCTCGTAGCGGTTGGGTCTCGGGCCTCTGGCTTGGTTTGTCGAGGCCGGGTTTTCTCTAAGGCGAGTCCTGGCCCTGCAGGCTAGTTCTAACCGGAATCAGGGGTTTTAGGGAGTGAGCTCCGGCCGTGAACTCTAAGGTTTGGGCCGGTGCGCCTGACTCCTGGGTCTCTTGGTCTGGAAGACTCAAAGTTCCAAGCCAAGAGAGTAGCAGGAGTTTCTACTTTAGGGGACTAGGATACAAAATAGGAAACTTCAAAAATCAAAAAAAAAAGTGGCTGCCTTGGCAGCGGGTAGGAGCGTCGTTAAGGCACTCGATGGTGAGGGGTTCCCATCTTGCTCGTTCTAAAAGGGGAGTGTGAGGGTTACACGAATATATGACGTAGCAAGTGGGGCTTTAATTACGAGGGACATTTCCTGCATATAAATGGGGATGACAGGCATGATTGTCTAGGAGACTGATTAGGTATCGAGGTAGGTTGGTTGGGTCTGAGCTGGTGACTCTTAGTGGTGTTTTAGGCCCTTGGTTCACCTTCCGTGATAGAAAGGGTGACCGCCTCGAGTGGGTGACTTTGGAGGTCCTCGTACTCTGACTCATTGACCTGGGGACGCCGACTCAAATTGCCACGCTCGACGGCGCTGTCGCCCCGGTTTGGTCGTCTACGGATCTGTCTCGTCATTGCCTCCGTGCACCTGTTAAAGCTATCGCGGAGTCGTCTAACCCGTCTATTTAGGACGAAGGCCATGACTACGACCAGGCCGTACCCGAGTCCTACCGCGATGGCCATGACTGTATCGGGGGCGGCCCAGGAGTAGGCTACTGGTTGGTGGTGGATGGTCGGTCGCTTGGCAATCTCTTGAAGGAGATTGTCTACGACCGTAACGTCAACGGTTTGTGCCCCCTCGTAGGTGGCTTGGACTAGGGTAGAGGGTTGAAGTTCCAAGGCCCTTTCCTCAAAGAACTCTGGTATCTCGACCTCTGCCTCGTACTGGTTCGGATACAGGTGGTATAATGCCAGGTCGCCTACGTGCAGGATAGCGTCGGCTGGGACGTCGACCCAAAAGGTTTCGTCCGGGAGGCTTACTCGGGACGAGGTGTCGTGTTTGTCATAGGTCAGGGTCGCCGTTCTAAGGGGAGTGTTCACTAGCCAGCGTGCCCCTACAATCTCTGCTCTAGTTTCGGTTATTTGTTTCCGAGAGGTGACCGTCGCGGGGCATCGACTCCCTGGAGTCATGGGCCTCAGGCCGCAGATGCCATCGGTGCTGTCCCTGACGAAAGGTTTGCTGGGGCAGAGGTAATGGATGTCCTTGGTGAGGGTACACATCCTTAGGTTTGGCGTTAGGTATAAATTGGGGTTACTGTCGTGGTAGGCTACTATGTCTGGGGTCTGGACTCTGACGTGGGCATTGTCCCTCCAAGTCCCTAGGTTAGTGATCCCTTTTAGTCGGTAGATTTTGTCGCCGGGAACTATCGGTAGGGTGACTAGAAAGGCTACCTCGCGGTCCAGAGGATTAACATAGATGGGGACTGCAGCGCCCAGCGTGTACGCTAAGTGGGCTTGCATGGGGGTTACGGCGTCCCGTGTGGCTACGGCTAGAATGTTCTCAACTAACGATAGCGGCACAAGGTATGGCGGGATACGGCCCATGGCTAGGTTTTCGATCGAGGAACTGAGGTGACGTAGCATGTCCTCCATCAGTTGGGTGGTCAGCTGAGTATGGGCGTAGTCTAGTTGGAGGACGTCTAAGAGTTGGTTGACCGCAGCGGAGGTGCGTTTAATCGCAACCTCGTGTGTGTTAAGTACTAGCATGGTTCCTTTTAGGGATTTTCCCAAGGTTACCACGTCGTTCTGTTGTTGGTCAAGTCTGGTTTTGACATCCTCGAGCTCAGAGGCCATTTCTTGTTGGTGGCGTCTGAGGGAGGATAGGCTGATGGCGTTTACCGTGGACATCCCTAAACTAAAGAGGGTGCCCAGGGCGGACGCCGCGCCGAGGAGAGCCCCAATAAATCGTTTGGGTCTGGGGCGGGGGTCACTGAGCTCTGTCCTAGTGATCGTGAACTTCTCTAGTTGCGTCAGCATGTGTTGTATGTCTGCCTCAGCATGCTCCACGACCGTCTGGGTCCAGCGTGCACCTGCCCAATCTTTGAGTGTGACCTTCAAGGGCAGGTTCTTGCGGCAGACTTCACTAGGATTGAGTCTGACAAAGATTCGCTGTGTGTGGAGTCGGACGTCCGTGATGAGGAGCCCGGGTTGTTCCTTTAAAACGATCCCGGAGGCTGGTCCGGTCTCAATAATTTCTGGGGTGCCGAGGCCCAGTATGCAGGTCAGCACGAGAAGGAAAGTGGACCACATGTTCTGCAAGGCGTGAAACAACTGTTAGGGGTTAGACAGGGACAGAGAAAGAGAGAGTCGATTAGTGCAGCCGAGAAGAGTGTTAGTGGGTGCTGGACTAATCGTGTTTGAGGTCACGTGGTGTGTTCCTAACTGGGTTTTGAAGTGTGCCCTGCTTGTCCCATGGGGCTTTGTTTGTGTGGTTTGGTTTGGCTGTAACAGGCCCATCTGAGGGTGGGCTCTCTACCTTTTGTGACCTCGATTTGGTGCACTGCGGTTGAGAGTTTGTTTCCCACCCTGTATGGTCTTGACCAGCGGGGTCGCGGTTTCCGGCGTAGTCTGGTGGGGCCGGTTCCCACGTGTCCTGGGGAATGTGCCAAGGTGTAATACCATACCTGGTTTTTGACCTGGAGGTGGTCCTGCGGGTCGGTCCTGTATTGGTTTGTCCTCAGGAGCCGGGGGAGTTTCACATTCTCGTCACTCCGGTTTGGGGATACGTACCTTGGTGTTTCGGTCACCGTCCGGTCCGTCGTTTCTACCTGTTGTAGTGCCTGACGTGTGTTGTTTTTTATACCTGTTTGTTTCGCGGTAGGTGCGTCATGGGCGTGTGCCAACATTACCCCCCTCATGCTTCGAGGCACCACGAGTACCAACGAAGTGAGTGTATCGGAAGCAGAATCTAACAGCCCATGGCGTATCGGCATTATTTCTTCATCACGGCCGGGGTTTCCGAGCGTCGTGTCGATCGTGACGTCGAAGGGGCGTTCTAGTGTGGGGTTGTCGTGTCGGAGGGAGGCTAAGTCCGACCTGTCGAGGTCGGGGGCCGTCCCCCCCCAGTCCGGGTAGTCCCGTTGGCCTAGGGTTAAGTCCTGGCGTGCGTCAGGGGGGTCGCCGTGGGGTTGTCCTCCATGTTTGAGGAGGTCCCCGGCGTTCCCATCGCGGGTCACTGGCCATTGTGTCGCAGCATATGCGGACGGCCCAGACTTGGGGCACCGTGAGTCGTGTGGTCCATGTAGCATGTTCAGATGTGGGCCAGGGGGGTCGTTGTAGGTTTGTCCGCTATGTTGAGGGCGGGCCCTTTCGTCCCAATGGCTGCAGTCTGAAACATGTCTCGTATGGACGTCAGGTGGGCCAGGGTCATGGGTCGGATAGTCATGTTGTCTGTGTCGCATGTCCATGTGTGTTCCCGGAGGGGCGTCGTGGGGGTCGCAGTGGTCGACGTGTCCAATGTTGGGTTGTGTATTGTTCCTATGACCTTGATTTTGGTCCTTTCCCGTCATGATACTTACCAGTTCGGCCACGCTCCTGCGTTCACAGTTGGACGATGGTTCGCCGCGGTCGGAGCGAGGGGAGTGTGGGCCGGAGGTAATGTCACGGCTGGTTCCGTTCGAAATAGCGGTCCTGATTTCCGCTGCGCGATCAAGATCCATGGTCGCGCTTGGAGTCATGCTCAGTCCCTGTTGGTGGTCCCTACTTACCTGTGGGATTTGTTGTAAGCGGGTCGCGGCGGATTTCCTAGTTTCCGCCAGTTGTCGTTCCAGGTCACTCACTGTGTTTTGGAGCCTTGCTTTCTGGGCTTCGGAGTCGCGCAAGGTTATCCTGGAGATTATGGCCAGTCGTCCTAGCCACTGGGTTAGGGTCTTACCTTGGAGTTTTGTCGTAGTAGCTTCGGATGCTAATCTGGAGGTAGCATCTTGTAAGTCAGAGAGTGAGCTGTGCTCAAGCGTGTCGTAGCCCCCTGGGAATAACTTCTCTGTGAGGTCTCGCAGAAAGTTATCCACTATGCCGTGTCCTTCTGGGACACCGTCGTGCCTGCTTGGTCGTGGCGAGTTTCCGCCATCGATTTCCATATTTGTGTGGGTGAGTGTATGCGAGTATGACTTGGAACGTGTGTGTACGACACGGTGGGAGGAGGGAAAGGAGGAAAGCAGTGCTATAGAGAGGGTAGTTTAGCTGTTGGTCGTGTGGTGGTGTAGACCTTGGTGTGTGTCAAAACCGTGACTACAGCGTCCTCTCCGTGTGGCGGTGTATGCGAGTAGGCGGCCTAGGGCAGGGGCCGGGCGTTAGTACTTCTTCACCTGTGTGTCAGCGGAGAGCGTTGGGGTTAGTGGCGTCGGCGCACGTAGGGGGACGCGGCGTTAGAGACGCAGCGTGACGGACGCGGCGTAAGACGCAGCGTGACGGACGCGGCTTAAGACGCAGCGTGACGGACGCGGCTTAAGACGCAGCGTGACGGGCGCGGCTTAAGGCGCAGCGTGATGGGCGCGGCTTAAGACGCAGCGCGATGGGCGCGGCTTAGACGCGGCTTAAGACGCAGCGTTAGAGACGCAGCGTGACGGACGCGGCGTAAGACGCAGCGCGATGGGCGCGGCTTAAGACGCGGTTTAAGACGCAGCGTTAGAGACGCAGCGTTAGAGACGCAGCGTGACGGGCACGGCTTAAGACGCAGCGTGATGGGCGCGGCTTAAGACGCAGCGCGATGGGCGCGGCTTAAGACGCAGCGTTAGAGACGCAGCGTGACGGACGCGGCGTAAGACGCAACGTGACGGACGCGGCTTAAGACGCAGCGTGATGGGCGCGGCTTAAGACGCAGCGCGATGGGCGCGGCTCAAGACGCAGCGTGATGGGCGCGGCTTAAGACGCAGCGCGATGGGCGCGGCTTAAGACGCAGCGTTAGAGACGCAGCGTGACGGACGCGGCGTAAGACGCAACGTGACGGACGCGGCTTAAGACGCAGCGTGATGGGCGCGGCTTAAGACGCAGCGCGATGGGCGCGGCTTAAGACGCAGCGTGATGGGCGCGGCTTAAGACGCAGCGCGATGGGCGCGGCTTAAGACGCAGCGCGATGGGCGCGGCTTAAGACGCAGCGTTAGAGGCGCAGCGTGACGGACGCGGCGTAAGACGCAGCGCGATGGGCGCGGCTTAAGACGCAGCGCGATGGGCGCGGCTTAAGACGCAGCGTTAGGGACGCAGCGTGACGGACGCGGCGTAAGACGCAACGTGACGGACGCGGCTTAAGACGCAGCGTGACGGGCGCGGCTTAAGACGCAGCGCGATGGGCGCGGCTTAAGACGCAGCGCGATGGGCGCGGCTTTAAGACGCAGCGCGATGGTCGCGGCTTAAGACGCAGCGTGATGGGCGCGGCTTAAGACGCAGCGCGATGGGCGCGGCTTAAGACGCAGCGTGATGGGCGCGGCTTAAGACGCAGCGCGATGGGCGCGGCTTAAGACGCAGCGCGATGGGCGCGGCTTAAGACGCAGCGTTAGAGACGCAGCGTTAGAGGCGCGTTTGTGACGCACCTGCGTTTGTGACGCACCTGCGTTTGTGACGCACCTGCGTTTGTGACGCACCTGCGTTTGTGACGCACCTGCGTTTGTGGCGCGGCGTAGCTTTAGACGCAGCTCCAGTAAGCAGTAGCAAAAAGGCAGCAGGCTGAGGCAAGGTAATGCAGTTTTAGCGACAGTGAGGGTTAGAAATAGAGTATTAGTTTTGATGTAGTACAATCAAACATAGAGTTTGGCATAGTAGAGTGTTAGTTTCACCACTAGGTGGGAGTGCAGTATCTGTCAGATCACACGCCGACGTGGTTCAACAATAACGCGCATCATGCAGGAGCAGGAGTACAGAATAGGATTAGTTACCACAGCAATGTGTTATTATCAGTGGCAAGGAGGGGGCGGGGGTGTGTGGGAGTGCAGTGTTTGTTAAATCACCACACAGATGTGTTACTGTAAACTAGCAGTAGTGAGTGAGCAGGAATAAAGCATAGAATGCGTATCACCAGCGACATGCAGCAGAAGGAGAGCAGAGTTTACAGCATTAACCTTGGCTAATGCAGCAATGTAGCTTAACAATTATGTTTAAGAGGAGAAGCAGAAACAGAGCGTTAGCTTTTGTTATGTATAGCAGTAATGTGTTCTAATAAAACAATATGACATGCAGAAGGGGGCGGAATTAAAATTATTAGTTTTAGTTTAGTGCAAGGAGGGGCGGAATTAGCGTATTAGTTTAGTACAATCAAACATCAAGTTTGGCAAAGTAGAGATTTTAGTTGGAACAGAAACAGCAAGGGACAACAGCCAAAACAGTGTTAATGTTACAACCACAGCCAATCACTTGATCATGAGACGTAGTGCAGGGTAAAAGTCAAGACAGCAGCAATGTGGTCCCGGAAGTAGTGCCGGGACCGGAAAGCAATTTTGTGTTTAGACAATAAGAGGTGCGGCCCGTTTAGCAGTATGCCGAGACGGCTGGCGCCTTATGATCGTCAGAACACAGAATCAGAGTGGGATAGGATAGTACGAAGTATAGTAATTAGTGTTATTGTTAGACAGCAGGTAGGCAGTACAGCAGAATGGTATTAGCAGTGGGGATGCGGCTCTGGCTTTTAGCGCGCCAGGGCCGGAAGTTAGCCGTATGCTAAAAACAAAGGAGCGTAGCTAGCTAGTTTTGCCGGCAACGGCACGTTTTTAGAAGCAGTTTGAGCAGTAAACAATGAGTCTTAGTAACCGAATGCAGTTTGGTCAAACAGAGTAGCACTAGTTTTAACGGTAGAGAAGCAGCTTATAGTGTGAGCAGTAGTAGGACAACGATGTTGTCCGAGTGTAGCTTTGAGGCTTAGCAGGCCCGAGCGGAAGTTAGCTTAGCTAGAACAAAGGAGGGTAGCTTAGCCGTTAGCTTTCGAGCGCGGAGGTTTTAGCAGTAGTTTATACAACGAAAGTCTGGAGCGAGTTATACGGTTCGCACAAGCACGTATTTGCAGTGGTGGAATGGGGTTTGTCTGTATGTACTGTAGGGTGCTGGTGTGTGTATACAACAGCAGGTTAGCAGGCAGAGAGAGTGGTGAGACAGAGTTAGCGTTAGCAACCTTTAGCAGAACGATAGCATCACATTCAAACAGCTGCCATTTACAGCCTTTTACACCGATATACTCGGTTACAATCCTGTGTGACTCGGGTCACAAAGGAGCACAGAGAGGTCTGTACGTTCGTGTTTCTGGACACGGTGCACAGTGGTTACAAGGAGAAGTTTTTGCGTTTTCTCTTCAGAGGTTAGCGGCTTCGCATTCCACGCTGCCCACGGGGCTACACGTTGGAGATGCGTAGTACCTGTACAAAGAGTCAGGATTTGAGACTATATATAGTCTATTGGGATCACGAGCGCTTTTGTTGCAAGCGGTCGCGTTAGGGGAGCTCAAATTGTTGTCAAATTCACCATAGCAACGGGGTAGAGGAGCAGAGTGGGTGCGGGAGTGGGGGGAAAGCGCTTGGAGCGGGCAGTGGCAGAGTTTAGCGTTTACGGATCAATTCACAGAGTATGAGGTTGATAAATTCTGGTCCATATACGCGGATCTCACAAACAGGGTACCATTATGTAGGGTGACTACTTATATTAGCTGATTATAATTACTTATTAGTATGAATTTGGTAGTGTGGAGCGGCTAGTCTCCGGAGCGGAAGCTCGCCGTTCCACCAACAGGTCTATGTTATTTATTTTGGGCACCAGCAGAGTTAGAAATCTGCACATAGACACCAACCAAATCTTTGCCTCGATATCAATCTATAATCTAAGGGTGTAGAATACGTTTTATCCGCCAGTGATAGTCCGAGATCTTAACAACACGACTCTGATAGGATTGAGTTAAAGAAAAGGGATTTATTGATTACAAAGTGGGATGAAGCATAACGAAAAAGGATTTCTGGTCACATTTGAGTAGGAGCTGTACACATTTCATTCAAATTGAACACTGAACAAGGAACAGTCTTACTTTGGAGGAGCGTAGAGGATGGAGAAGGTCTTTGGGTTGGGAAACAGCCCACGTGGTTTCTTTGTCCGGGCAGGCGGGAGTTATGAAGCCTGCTAGTTTGGTCCAGCTGCTGGTGCACGCGAGCCAAGGAAAGAGGCTGGTGATGAACAGTTCGTAGATTCGTAGAAAGGAGGCTTGCGTGGAAGCGGGAGGCCTCGGGGCGGACGGCACAGTCGTTGCTGGAGGCGCGTACTTGCGTGGCCGCAGGGCTGAGAGGGAGGTTGCGAGCGCAGGCCGTGTAGGGAACACGTACCCACGGGTGGTTGTTATAGTGGATTCGGGGAAAACAAGAGAAAGAACAATGGCGTGTGGGTGCTCATATAGGCTTCCCAGGGGGGCGTGTCCATGCCGCCCCTGCCCTCTGTGGACAGACCCCTTTTACAACAGACAGTTTGTAAAGGAAACACACAGGATTGATGCTAATAATCATAAGACATGTACAAACACACACCGTATTTCATTACTTTGACATTGATACACACATATGGGGCACAATGCAGATTATTGGAGTACTGGACCCAGGGGTACCGGTTCGCAATTGTCCGTCCCGGGTGTGATAGTGTCCATTGTTCACAAGGGGGCGTCAGAGCGCCGCGGGAGAGTCTTTGATTGTCCGGTGGCAGGAGTCTGTGAGCGAGGGCAGGGTTGTGATCTTTGATCTCTACAGGCAGGCAGAGACAGAGGTGCTTATCCCCGTGGTGACTTTATTACTCTTTTTGGCATCTGTAATCCTCATGATTGATGGCGGCTTGTGGCTGACCCCATGGCTCCTTTGAAGCTGTATCTCTCCATTTGGTCAATGGTAAACAGAGTGGACAGGCTTGGTCCTGCCCTCAGTTTAACCTTACACATGCGTTAGCTGCACCAGCCCCATTCGTTTTAGGAGTGCATTCAAAATTCCACAGCGGCGAAACTAGACTGGTCCAAAACACTCCCCTCAGCATTGGCCGCACCTGGAACGTAGCTTTGGACCAGGAGCGACTTTTGGACCATCCTGTCGCCATACAAAAGCATTGTGTAATTCTTTTTCTGGGTACACCCCCACCACCCCGTAGTGGTATTGAGAAATGCAGGTGTCCATCAGCAGCAAAAACACATCCACAAAAAAAAATAATTAATGGATCATTCTAAAAAGCTAACAATAATAATGATAAAATGCAAAAGCAGCAGAGATGGAGCCGCTTGGTCCGGACCATATTTTCAGTTCTGGTCCAAAGTAAAATGCTGAACGCTTTATTAGCATTTTTAAAACAGTTAGCATTCCTCCAGCGGATTTTCACCTGATCCACTTGTTTTGGACCATGCTCTGGTCTGCTCTGGTCTGGACCAGTGTAAAACCATGAATCCTCTCTGCTCTGGTCTGGACCAGTGTAAAACCATGAATCCTCTCTGCTCTGGTCTGGACCAGTGTAAAACCATGAATCCTCTCTGCTCTGGTCTGGACCAGTGTAAAACCATGAATCCTCTCTGCTCTGGTCTGGACCAGTGTAAAACCATGAATCCTCTCTGCTCTGGTCTGGACCAGTGTAAAACCATGAATCCCCTCTGCTCTGGTCTGGACCAGTGTAAAACCATGAATCACCTCTGCTCTGGTCTGGACCAGTGTAAAACCATGAATCCTCTCTGCTCTGGTCTGGAAAGCAAGAAAAATAACAAATATAAAACTCCAAAACAACTGTTTCAGAGATACTTTCGTTTCCAGCACATTCAAAAGTAAACAATATGAACTGTGCTACACAAATAAACTGGCCTTGCCACATTCTGCCTGTTTGCGCAGTCATTCCTCATTGCTTACCGAACTCCTGGAGCCGATTATCCTCTGGAGATTGTTGCGTGGAATGTGTTTTTACAGATTATGTAAATAAGTGCTAACAGCTCATAACATTAGCACCGGCTGTTTATCACTTCACACGACTGTAGTGAGCGTCAAGTGCTGCTTTAATGATGAACGCATGAAAAGAATCATGGAAACTACTGACGCCAGATCCTCTTCACAAAGGTCTAAAAGGTTTTTGTTTTGGGTTGATTCATTTCCCACCGCAGCAGAATCAGAGGCTTCACGATGGTTTTGTCAGAATTAATGTATGAATCAGAGCTGTTTTGTTGATGTGTTTCTAACAGAGAGGCCACAGTAGCTCAGTTGGTAGAGCATTGGCCTTTGAGCCAGAGGGTCGTGGGTTCAAGCCCGACTTTCACCACTGTCTGCTGTCGTTGTGTCCTTGGGCAAAACTTCTGGGAACACCAGGTGCCACAGTGGGGCGGCTGTGGCTGTAACGTGCCAAACTGCCATTGTGTCCTTAGGCAAGACACTTTACCCACATTACCTAGAATGAGTCTGGTGTGTGTGTGAATGGTTGGTGGTGGTGGGAGGGGCCGATGGCACAGACTGGGTGCCTTGCTTCTGTCAGTGTGCCCCAGGGCAGCTGTGGCTACAGTAGTTTATCACCACCGTGTTTGGAGTGAAAGAATAATGATGTGAAGTGTCTTTGAGTGTCCAGAAAAGCACTGTATTAAACTGATGCATTATTATTATTATTAGAACTTGGGCACACATGGTCTTACACGTTTTCAATATAAGCAGCAGCAGTAAAAGAGGCCTGACGTCTGCCTCTGGTCTCTCTCCTGTCTCTTTTGGGTCTCTCTCTGGTCTCTCTCTCTGGTCTCTCCCTGGTCTCTCTCTGGTCTCCCTCTTGTCTCTCTTGGGTCTCTCTCTGGTCTCCCTCTTGTCTCTCTCTGGTCTCTCTCTGGTCTCTCTCTTGTCTCTCTCTGGTCTCTCTCTAGTCTCCCTCTGGTCTCCCTCTGGCCTCTCTCTGGTCTCTCTCTGGTCTCCCTCTTGTCTCTCTCTGGTCTCTCTCTGGTCTCCCTCTTGTCTCTCTCTAGTCTCCCTCTGGTCTCCCTCTGGCCTCTCTCTGGTCTCTCTCTGGTCTCCCTCTTGTCTCTCTCTTGTCTCTCTCTGGTCTCCCTCTGGCCTCTCTCTGGTCTCTCTCTGGTCTCCCTCTTGTCTCTCTCTTGTCTCTCTCTGGTCTCCCTCTTGTCTCTCTCTGGTCTCTCTCTGGTCTCCCTCTTGTCTCTCTCTGGTCTCTCTCTGGTCTCTCTCTGGTCTCCCTCTGGCCTCTCTCTGGTCTCTCTCTGGTCTCCCTCTTGTCTCTCTCTGGTCTCTCTCTGGTCTCCCTCTGGTCTCTCTCTGGCCTCTCTCTGGTCTCCCTCTGGTCTCTCTCTGACCTCTCTCTGGTCTCCCTCTGGTCTCTCTCTGGTCTCTCTCTTGTCTCTCTCTGGTCTCTCTCTGGTCTCTCTCTTGTCTCTCTCTAGTCTCCCTCTGGTCTCCCTCTGGTCTCTCTCTGGTCTCTCTCTGGTCTCCCTCTGGTCTCTCTCTGGTCTCTCTCTGGTCTCCCTCTTGTCTCTCTCTGGTCTCTCTCTGGTCTCTCTCTTGTCTCTCTCTGGTCTCTCTCTGGTCTCTCTCTGGTCTCCCTCTGGCCTCTCTCTGGTCTCTCTCTGGCCTCTCTCTGGTCTCCCTCTTGTCTCTCTCTGGTCTCTCTCTGGTCTCTCTCTGGTCTCTCTCTGGTCTCCCTCTGGCCTCTCTCTGGTCTCTCTCTGGCCTCTCTCTGGTCTCCCTCTGGTCTCTCTCTTGTCTCTCTCTGGTCTCTCTCTGGTCTCCCTCTGGTCTCTCTCTGGTCTCCCTCTGGCCTCTCTCTGGTCTCTCTCTGGTCTCTCTCAGGTCTTCCTCTGGTCTCCCTCTGGTCTCCCTCTGGTCTCTCTCTGGTCTCCCTCTGGTCTCCCTCTGGTCTCTCTCTGGTCTCCCTCTGGTCTACAGTCCCTCTGGACTCTCTCTGGTCTCTCTCTGGTCTCTCTCAGGTCTTCCTCTGGTCTGGGGACAGTGATGATCCAGGGGATTTAAAGGTATCTAATAACATTTATCAACATTGCTAAACAGTGTTCATCCTGCTTCCTCTGGACCAATGGCTCATGTGTGTTTGTTATTATTTGTTGTGTTTGATTTTCTGATCTGTCGTTGGTGAAGCCGCAACTTTTTACAGTCCTTTGAGACGACTGCTGCTGCCGTGATTCAGGACAAAACACAAACATGTTGCATGTATATCCTGTAGTTCCTGTTGCTGCCAGCAGGGGGTGCACTGAGGCCTTTAAACAAACCCAAGAATAGTTTGTGTATTTCCCAACATTAGACGTGAGCGCAGTTTAATAGCAGGTACATCAAATCCAATTAACGTGTCCCTTCAGGGCCTCCATACATCAAACAGCTGCATTCTCTATAAATACGTCTGTAAAAGTAGAAACAAAGGAAGTGTGTGATGCGTACGTGCACAACGGGGACACGGCGAGCTGTCACCGAGAAGTGGCACAATTAGCACAGCTGCTGATGATGTGAGCCGTGGCAGAGAAGAAGAGGAGAGGAGAGCAGGAGGGAGCAGAGAAGAAGAGAGCAGAGCAGGAGAGAGCAGAGAAGAAGAGAGTGGAGCAGAAGAGAGCAGAGAAGAAGAGAGTGGCGCAGAAGAGAGGAGAGCGGAGAAGAGAAGAGCCGAGCAGAGGAGAGAACAGAGCAGAGAAGGAGAGAAGAGAGCAGAGCAGAGAAGGAGAAAAGAGAGCAGAGCAGAGAAGGAGAACGCAGAGAAGGAGAGAAGAGAGCAGAGAAGAGCAGAGCAGAGAAGGAGAGAGCAGAGCAGAAAGCGTCTTCTCCAGCGACTCCCACTGATGTCTGCTGTCGTTGTGTCCTTGGGCAAGACACTTAACCCACTTTGCCTGAAGGAGCGCGGAAGTGATGTTCGCTGCTTGCCTTAATGTGTACATGTGTATGTATCAAACTGAAATTTCCCCATTGTGGGATGAATAAAGGACCTTCTCTTAAAAAAAGTCCTGGGTCTACAGCCTCAGTCCTTGATCTACAGCCTCAGTCCTTGATCTACAGCCTCAGTCCTGGATCTACAGCCTCAGTCCTTGATCTACAGCCTCAGTCCTTGATCTACAGCCTCAGTCCTGGATCTACAGCCTCAGTCCTGGATCTACAGCCTCAGTCCTTGATCTACAGCCTCAGTCCTTGATCTACAGCCTCAGTCCTGGATCTACAGCCTCAGTCCTGGATCTACAGCCTCAGTCCTGGGTCTACAGCCTCAGTCCTGGGTCTACAGCCTCAGTCCTGGGTCTACAGCCTCAGTCCTGGATCTACAGCCTCAGTCCTGGGTCTACAGCCTCAGTCCTGGATCTACAGCCTCAGTCCTGGATCTACAGCCTCAGTCCTGGATCTACAGCCTCAGTCCTGGATCTACAGCCTCAGTCCTGGGTCTACAGCCTCAATCCTGGATCTACAGCCTCAGTCCTGGGTCTACAGCCTCAGTCCTGGATCTACAGCCTCAGTCCTGGATCTACAGCCTCAGTCCTGGATCGACAACCACTTATTCTCACTCTTTTTTCACTGTGTTTGTAAATAGTTCCTTCCGGAGGTCTGGGGACGGTGGTGATGATCCACATTTATGGACATCGGTCTGTGCTCCATATGGACCAATGGCTCAATGTATTTTTTTATCATTGCATTCAGTGTGTTTGAACTGTTTGATTCTCTGATCTGTTTTTGCCCGCAGCTTTGGTTTAGGGTAATTAAATGTCCTGCTTTATATTTACAGAGTTTCAGCCAATTATGTGACGCAACAACCAGATGCTGGTTAGAAAAACAATAGTAACAAATGCAGGAGCCATTGGTCCATCGGGAGCAGGACGACCACTGTCCACAAATGTTAATAATTATCATCCCTGAACCAGAAAGCCAAGAAATAGCTGTAATTGCCTCATCCCTCGAGCTTCACTATTTCATCTCACACGAGGAAGAAGAACAAAAAAATCTATTTTGTTGCGTTATTGATTGGGAACTGTCTTCACAGAGCGACAAGACAAGAAATGCCAAACCGAACAAGCGCGACACATTCTCCGGTCTGTCCCCCGCCCTCCGCCTCTTCCTCTGCTAAATGAGGCCTGCGATGGAGTCCGTGCCAAACCTCTCCACTTCCTGCTGCTCGGCCAATCAGCTGCTCCCAGAAAAGCCCTCATTTGCATTTGGCCTTAATTGCTGCTCTCTGCTCTTTCCGCGCTGGTCTTTTTGTGCGATCGCTCTGCATTCGGCCTGCGCTCCTCGCTCCAATCAGGGCCGCCTTCATCAGGGCTTTTGTTGGCGCTGGCAGGAGGAGAGGGGGGAGACAGGGGGAGAGGGGTGTGGGTTGGCATGCTCGGCTGTCGGAACAAGCTTGTCAGGCTGAATGATGCAGCCATAATCAGCACATTGGAGGCAGTGCAGCAGAATGACAATAGGCGCTGATGCCTGGGCGTCTGCTCCTCTGGCTCCTCTTTCATCCGTCAGTGTTTTGCTGCTGTTTAAACTGTGACGCTCTCCGAGGTGAAGCCGACTACTGTACTGTCAGAGCTGGGAGTAAATGTGAGCAAAACACAACAAAAACAACGGATTGGGGATTTTATTGCTGTTGCAAGAAGAGCTTCTGGAAATCATTGACTCAACTGGCCCCTGAAAAAAAAAGCCATGTTCCAGCTTCTTCCCTCTGGCAGAAGATCTCGTTGGCTAAGACGCAGGACATCTGGATGCTATCATGCTAACATCTTCTTGTTATCAGCTGTTATCAGTCTGATCTTTAATAAACTTTAAGGATCTTTTGCGCTGAAACCGTTTTTGTTGTTTTTACTGCAACAATTGTTTCTTTGCACTTGTCTGGTGCACACCGGGGACTCTTGCACATGTATTCCAATGTTGTTTTACTGCTAATGCCCAAGAAATGTGAGAAAAAGTATTTCCGGCCAAGACTTTTATTCAGCGGCTTTTATTGTGTGTTTCTTTTGCATGTTCTTATTTCCTGTTTTTTTGCGTGTGCTGTGATAATGACGATGATGAAGCTTGTTGTTTTGTGGAGACGATCTGACAAGTTCTGAGCCTTTTCATTTAATCTGTTTCATTTAATCTGCCTCATTTCCACTGAGACTAACAGATATGAATCCTTTGAAAGGGAAAAGTTGAAAACAAACTCCAGATTTCATGACTGTAAAGTATAAGCAGAGCCATCATTGAAGGTCTTTGAAAACAACACTTTTCCAATTGGCCGCCACCAACCAGTGCTAACATACTATATAAAATGGGACTTTATTTCTATCCTAAATTTCTGTTTACACTAAATATATTTCACGGTGACTGTTGACAGTATTCCCTGATCTGAAAACACTCTCAAACTACAGCTTTTTAAAATCTTTGTACGAGAATTGATTTTTTCCAATATGGCCGCTACGTTGATGATGTCACATTATGCGAATTAGATGACAAAACAACTTCCATCCCAAAGTTTGGTTCATACTGAAGATATTTCTCGATTACAGTCTGCATTAAAGTGCACTTTAAAGTTATAGCCTTTTGAAATCTGTCAAAATTGTATATTTTCTTGAAACGATCCAATGCTTGAACCATAGACTGTGCACAGATGGACGATGCTAACGCGCTAGCTCAGTGAAGCTAAAGAGGGAAGTGCTCACAATTTGCTCCCACTCTCTCTGGCTCAGTAACTGTTTGTTTCATTGTCACCATTTTGGGCTTAAATCTGTGGTTTATCGCTCTCTGTGATCCTGGAGTTTATATTGTTTTATTGTCTTTATAAAACCAGATATGAGAGATTTAGGGATCGACCAATCAGATGCCATTTGCGGGGGAAACTTCAGCTTGCCTTAGCAACCGTCTTAGCAACACATTTGCCCCATCGCCGTCAGAACAAATGCCCATATAGGTTCAAAGTCAGCCTCTTCCGCATTAAGACACTATGGTGATGTCACACTCGGTCGGTCCACTCCTGATATGCGCCTTGTTACTGGTCTGTGGTGCAGCTCCCCCAGGTGTGCCCCAGGTGATCCCCAGGTGTGCCCCAGGTGTGCCCCAGGTGTGCCCCAGGTGAGCCCCAGGTGTGCCCCAGGTGATCCCCAGGTGTGGGGAGGGGGCAGGATAATAAAACAGAAGTCAAAATGGGCTCTAATGAAGACGCATTTTGCAATTTCAAGCAATTTATGACTATTTTTTCATCACTTTTTGCAGTGTGTTTCATGTCTGAGGCTCGAGTATCTTCCTCCACTGCTTCAATTGAATTCATTTCATTCCACAGAAGGGCTCCGACTGCACTTTTTGACTCTTTAGGACCCAGCAGGAGTCTGGCAGTGAGAGAGTTTGGTTGTGATGATACTAACGTGTTGTGGAAGTAGCTTTATGATACATTCATGGCCTTGTGTGTTAAAAGAAGGATTTTAAATGTGTTTTTCGCACACACACACACACATACCTACACACATACACAAACACACAAACACTCTGCTTACACGTGCACACACACACTCTGCTTACACACGCACACACACACTCTGCTTACAAACACACACAAACATACAAACACACGCACACTCTGCTGACACACGAACACACACATATACAAACACCCACACTCTGCTTAGACACACACACACACACACACACACACACACATACACGGACACACACACACAGATCGGCCCGTTCAGGAAGTGTGTGACAGAGGGCCACACTGCAGGTAACAGGGAGCAGGGTCGAGTCATCCATCACCGTGACAACCCCTCCTGTCACTCCCCCATCACCCCCCACCAGCTCAGGGACAAGGGGCGGGACATCCTGCAGCAGCGTGGGGCTCAAGCCAGAAAGTCACACACACATAGATACACACAAGTACCACACAGACAAACACACCAGCATGCACACAGATACACACGCATACAAGCGCCCACACAAACACACACAAGCACTCACACACACGCGCACTTACACACACATGCTGCATATACACACACCCACACAAGCACACACACAGACACCCGCTCACATGTGCAACTTAGACAAACACACGCATGCCGCATACACACACACACGCACACACACACACTCAGGTTTTCAGTCTTCTCGGGGACATTAACGTACAATACTTCCCCGCTCTTAAAGGGACACACACTGGAGCTTCCTCTTGATCTCTTTAGAAGAGAACGTCCTGCAGCCGAGGCTCCTGTGCAAAGACACACTTTGACCCCTGACATATTGTACCACATTTTCAAAAATACTTGTTCCTATCTGTCATGTGTTTCTTCGTCACACCATTAGTGGACATGAAGACCCGAGAGAGGTCCAAACTCTTCGCTGCGTCCCGTCAATAACGAAGGCTTAAGTCGAGTTTCTGCCTCAGACCTTTTCCTCAGTTTTAGTTTAGTTTATTTCAAAGGGGACAAAGCAATTTAATTAAACACACGATTAATGAGTTTAAAAAGCCAGAATTAGCCAAGGATGCTATTTTTCATCCATAGTCCCTTGGCTGTGATGTTAAAAATACATTAAAATCCATTATAGATACATGAACATAACAAAAACACAAGTTAGAGACAACATCCATCAGACTAACGTTATAGTGTTGACACATTAGACAACATTCACTCCTCTTTGTTTAAAATCTCTAAGTTTTGGGTCATAGCAATATTTAAAATTTAAACTGTCTTCGAGAGTGCGAGAAGTGAACCAGAACGGGACGAGAACCAAGCTCACACTGCACACGGCGGACTGTGATGGTGGACTCGGTCTGGTCCCACACCTGCTCACAGTGAACCAGAGCTCACTTTGAAGCTGACCATAGACTACAGGAGTTCATAAGAGTTCCTGCTTCACCGCAAGGTCCTGGGTTCGATCCCACCGCCAGGCCTTTCTGTGTGGAGTTTGCATGTTCTCCCTGTGTCTGCTTTGGTTTCCTCCACTTAAAACATCCACAGAAGGTCTGGCATTTGGCGCCCGTGTTTAAATAACACGCTTTTGTATAACTACTTTAAAATCGTTAAACTTATATTTTGGAAGCCAATTTCTCCCCCCGTTTCCGCTGTGACGGCTGCATTGACAGACGGCCAATGTTGGGTAAAATGCTCGGAAAATGAATCCCATTCCAGAATACTGAATACATGACCTAAAATGTATTTGGTATAGTATTTTGTTACTAGTACCTGAAAAAGTAGTACACAGCTGTCCACATGTGGCACAGATCGAATCACTCAGATTGTGCAAAAGACAGAAGTGTTGTTAAAGGTAAAAAAAAATTACTTATTACTTACTAATTATGTACAATAAAAACGTGGCAATAGCAGTGCAAGTTTTTAGTCCTAGTGCATTAGTGAAAGTGACAGAAAGTAATTGTATCCTAAATACTAGACATTAAAGTAGTAACTGTGACTGAATTCTGTCACTAAGATAGAGTATTCTGAATATGTAACGGCGATACATGTATTTTATTACTCCCCAACACTGCAGACACTTTGAGCAGGTCCAGGGCAAACCTGCTGAAACTCTCTAATCACTCATCATTGAAACTTAAAGTTTGGGGCCGTGCATGGTGTGTCGTGTTTGACCTCAATTACTCAGGTCAAGTCTCTGTAATGGGATGGACCGACCCACTGACCCGACGAACTGATCCTTTCTTCACACAACTCAACAAATGGCGAGCGACACGACCCCGGTGTGTATCACTTTTCTTTTTGAACAGAATCAATCCTGAACATTTGGATTTGGACCTGTTTTTACCTCCAGACCTTGTTTATTCATAGACCTGCAGACATTGCAGTGACTGAGATTTTTTTTTTGTGTGCAATGATATTTCATCTACTAAACCAATTGAATACATTTGATACCTTTCATATTTAAGTGCATGTCGGTGGTCCTCATTTGCCAAGACCAAGACTCAAATTAGAACAATAGGAATTATAGATGCACCCTACATACAAAGCCTTATGATGTCTGTGTTTTTACTTCTTAAATTCAGGAAGAGCGTCAATGCAAATGCACCTGTGAGTGAGTTAATGGAGCAATATGTACAAATCTGGCCAAAAATGGTACTGCAACTACGATCAATATTATATAGTCCTCTCCCACTCTCCCTGACTCAGGTTGCCAGATATGCAGACGAATCCAGCTGGGACCATAACAGCTGAATAGACAAGAGTTTTGTCAACAACAAATCTATAACCAACACCTTTTTCACAAAAATAGAAATCTTGGTTTTATTCTTCGTTTTCTCAAAATCATTCCTTTTTTAGTTCTTCGGCCACATGTTAATTTACCAGTGAGATTAGCTCAACGCTGTGAGTTCTGGCGCCCGGATCACAGACTTTCTGATTGGTGAAACGGTGGAGGGAGGGACATCAAAATGAAAACAATAACAAGATTTATGGGCTGGAAAAGTAATTTAGAAATTCAAATATCTCTGAACTACTGTCAGTGAAAGATGACTTGACATGAGAATCTACCATATTGCTTCTTTAACCCTGACGTGGTGTTGTGTGTAACCCGCGTCCAACCAGCAGGAGGCAGTGGCGAGCAGACGTCTGTGACTGTAGCCAGGCTTCAGATGCACTCAGCGTCTTCTCTCTCATGAAAGCGCTCACTGAGGCTGAAGTCTCGGAGGAAACAGATGGGCTTTGTTCCAGTTTCAATAAACAGCAATCCAAACAACACCGCGCACTTATTTCTGTTGTCAAGAGCAATTTGAGGCACTTAGGCAATCAAATCTGACATTTACCTGCTGCACATCGCCATGGCAACTCCCCGCCGTCTCGCTGAACGCAGTCTCCGTCTGTGTAAAAAGTGACGATGGGTTCTTTTCTCTGCGTCTGGAACTGTTTCCTTGTGTCACTTTGATTCATTGGATCAGGAGGCTGCAGCCGTCTGTGCCTCAGCCTCAGCCAGGACTCTCCCGTCTGTGCCTATGGTCTCCCTCTAGTCTTTCTCTGGTCTCTCTCTGGTCTTCTCTAGTCTTTCTCTGGCCTCTCTGGTCTCTCTCTGGTCTCTCTCTGGTCTCTCTCTGGTCTCTCTTTGGCCTCCCTCTCTCTGGTCTCTCTCTGGTCTCTCTCTGGTCTCTCTCTGGTCTCTCTCTGGTCTCTCTCTGGTCTCTCTTTGGCCTCCCTCTCTCTGGTCTCTCTCTGGTGTCTCTCTGGTCTCTCTTTGGCCTCCCTCTCTCTGGTCTCTCTCTGGTCTCTCTCTGGTCTCTCTCTGGTCTCTCTCTGGTCTCTCTTTGGCCTCCCTCTCTCTGGTCTCTCTCTGGTGTCTCTCTGGTCTCTCTTTGGCCTCCCTCTCTCTGGTCACTCTGCTGTCTCTCTCAAGTCTCTCTCTGGTCCCTCTCTCTCTCTCTGGTGTCTCTCACAGGTCTCTCTCTGCTCTTTCTCTGGTCTGTCTCCCTGGTTCCTTTTCTGTAGCCCCTCTTTTTGGTCCTTATGGTCACTCCCTGGAATCTCTGTTGTCCCTCTCAAGTCTCTATCTGGTCTCTATCTGGTCTTTCTCTGTAGTCTCGCTCTGGTCATTCTCTTGTCTCTCTCTCAAGTCTCTCTGGTCATTTGCTGGTCTCTCTCTCTGGTTTCTCTCTCTGGTCATTCTCTGGTTTCTCTCTCTGGTCTCTCTCTGGTGATTCTCTGGTCTCTTTTTCTTGTCTTCCTACCACCAGGACAACAGCGCCATCTGCAGTCCGACTTCTTCAGAGTAGAATCCCAGGTGTGTGAGAGCAAAACAGCCCCCTGGTCCCGATTCATAGTCCTGGGGGAAAAATCAGTGGTATTTACACAAGCTTGAACAAATAACTTTAGAATCGTGAGAGAATATGACATTATGGACTGTGGTATAGAATGTATGTATTGATTTTATGGTTAGTGATTTCCTATGTGTGTGTGTGTGTGTGTGTGTGTGTGTGTGTGTGTGTGTGTGTGTGCGTGTGAGAGATGCTACCTGTGTGTGTGTGTGTGTGTGTGTATGTGATGCTGTATTTGTGTGTGTGTGAGGGTGTATGTATACGTGTGTATGTATGTATATGTGTGTGTATGTATGATGCTGCCTGTGTGTATGCATGTGTGTGATGCTGTTTGTGTGTGGGTGTGTTTTTAAAAGTAAAAACACAGTTAGCATCTGAGCTAAAGGCTTTTTGAGCAGTATTTAAGACCTACAAATCCAGAGATATCATCTTCTGAAGCGCTGACAGGTCACAGAGGGCCCCACGCATCTGCAGCACAGTGGAGGCGTCACAAGAGGCGTGTGATGTGTGATTCTGTATGTGTGAGGGTGTATGTATACGTGTGTATGTATGTGTGTGTGTGTGTGTGATGCTGTATGTGTGTGATGCTGTATGTGTGAGGGCGTATGTGTGTGTGTGTGTGTGTATTTGGGTTAATTATATGCTACCATACTGTATTTTACAATAGTTGTATTTTTATTGTGTCTTATTGTGTTGTTTTGTCATGTAACCTGAGACTCTGGACCCTTTCTGGTCTCTCACTGGGACCGGAGACCAGAGAGAGACCAGAGAGAGACCAGAGAGAGAGACCAGAGAGAGACCAGAGAGAGACCAGAGAGAGAGACCAGAGAGAGACCAGAGAGAGAGACCAGAGAGAGACCAGAGAGAGACCAGAGAGAGACCAGAGAGAGACCAGAGAGAGAGACCAGAGAGAGACCAGAGAGAGACCAGAGAGAGACCAGAGAGAGACCAGAGAGAGAGACCAGAGAGAGACCAGAGAGAGACCAGAGAGAGACCAGAAAGAGACCAGAGAGAGACCAGAGAGAGACCAGAGAGAGAGAGACCAGAGAGAGACCAGAGAGAGACCAGAGAGAGAGAGACCAGAGAGAGACCAGAGAGAGACCAGAGAGAGAGAGACCAGAGAGAGACCAGAGAGAGACCAGAGAGAGACCAGAGAGATAATGTGTTGTCTCCTTCCTCCACAAAGTGATGGAGCCAGAGCCAGAGTCGGGAGCAGCTGATTTTAGTACGATTTGTCTAATGATCATAATTACTGTGTTGACATCTTTATTTGTCTGTGTTTTGTTTCTCGTATTTATTCATGAAAATTAAAATCAAATCAATAATTCATAAAACTAATTTGCCATTCTTTTTTGGACTGCTGTAATATTCTCTGCGTGTCGCCTCGCTCTGTCGCACACTGGACCTGGGCTTTGGGAACACTCTGAGACTACACCCGAGCTGAGGCTGTGGAACTAGGTGCACTCTAGGCAAGTTTAGTTGTATAGCACAACCAGGATTTAACCTGGATTTGAACATTGTCAGAGAAGAAGTTTCTGACAGTGTTCAAACTGCTCCGGAAGACTACTCCTTTTTTTAGCTGCATAAATCTGAAACACTGCCTCCTCATGTTCAGTTCTGACCCAGGGCACTCAAACATGGGCTGTCCAAATACTGTAGTAACCACTGCAGAAGTCGGACTGCAGATGGCGCTGTTGTCCAGGGTGGGACGACCCGGATTGAGAAACTGACAAATGTATTTCTCTGCCCTACTCTACTCTACCCTACTCTACCCTACCCTACCCTACCCTACCCTACTCTACTCTACTCTACTATACTCTACTCTAACCTACTCTACCCTACCCTACCCTACTCTACCCTACTCTACCCTACCCTACCCTACCCTACCCTACTCTACTCTACTCTAACCTACTCTACCCTACCCTACCCTACTCTACTCTACTCTACTCTACTTTACACTACCCTACTCTACTCTACTCTACTCTACTCTACTCTACTCTACCCTAACCTACTCTACTCTACACTACCCTACTCTACTCTACTTTACCCTACTCTACTCTACACTGCCCTACTCTATCCTACCCTGCCCTACTCTACTTTACACTACCCTACCCTACCCTACTCTACTCTACTCTACACTACCCTACCCTACTCTACCCTACCCTACCGTACTCTACCCTAACCTACCCTACTCTACCCAACTCTACTCAACTCTACTCTACCCTACCCTACTGGGCGGCACGGTGGCTGAGTGGATAGCACTCTCGCCTCTCAGCAAGAAGGTCCTGGGTTTGAATCCCGGTTCGACCAGGGCCTTTCTGAGTGGAGTTTACATGTTCTCCACGTGTCTGCGTAGGTTTCCTCCGGGTGCTCCGGTTTCCCCTACCACTAAAAACATGTACAATAGGTCTGGCATGCGCCTCCTGTTCGGCGACCCCGCTCCCATCTCTGTGTGGAGTGAGAGGACAAGTGCCCAAAAAATAACAATTGTAAACCGCTTTGTGACTCTGGTCTGTGAAAGGCGGTATATAAATAAAGATTACTTACTACTTACTTACTCTACTCTACTCTACTCTACTCTACTCTACCCTACCCTACCCTACCCCACTCTCTCCTGATTGGGAGTGTTTCCTCTAGTCCTGTGTAACCAGTGCCAGGTCCCTCTTGGTCTTGGTTTGATCCAGGTCGAGCTGGTACTAAAGTTACCAAGGAATTTTTCTTGAATACTAGTCTGTTGTAAGTTGCATGACATGGTTACAGACAATAAAGTGTAATGGAAACACAACCAGGGAGAGTAGAATAGATCCATCTGTAAAACTTCGTCTATGGCGCTAAATCAGCCGATGAGATACCTACAGTATGTGTCTGTTATTCTATTTCCTGTGTTTGAACTGTTTGATTCTCTGATCTGCTGTTGGTGAATCCACAACTTTCCTCCAAAACCACTGCTGTTGTGATTCAGAGCGATATACATTAACATGAAGTAGCTTGTATTAGCATGAGTCAAGCTAAAAACAAACCTCCACGTCTGTTGTGGATAGAGAGAACAATGTAGTACCATGTTGAGGATTGTGTGTTGTGCTAGCTTACGCGGTGTTAGCCCTGACAGGTGCATGTGTACGTGACACGCCGTAGCCACGGTCCCTGCTGCTCGCCGCGGCGCTCTGCTCTTCTGTCTTTATTACTGTCATCTCTGTGACTAATGTGGCGGCTGCGTGTGTGAGCGACCATCTGTGCGCTTCCTACCGGCTCCGAGCTCACGCCGCTCCAACGCCGCTCCGACGCCGTGATGAGGCTGAGCGATGGCGCCTCCCGCTCCCTGACTGGTGTCACGGAAAATAGTGTCTGTGATTATTAGCACGAGCGTGATCATGATCATAATAATTATAAAGCATTTGTTTTATACAGTGCTTTTGTGGATTACTTAACACCAGGACTGTCAGAATTCTGAAACCACTAGAACTCCCAGAGCCTTCATTTTGACTGCTCTCATTCAAACCAATGGGAATTCAAGCTTGGCCTTCAGATAAACCAAAACATGTAGTGGAAAAGCACTGCCCTGTACGTATTGTTAGAATCATGAGTTTAACTTTCACCACAGTTCTCAATCTCCAAAGCACTCTTAAAAATACATTAAGAGTAAATAAACTGGTGAATATAACTTGTTTGTTGACAGGCTAAATGCTAACTGCTACAAGTAAACAGTGCGTTGCTATGGTAACTAGCACTTGCTGTTCAGTGCCTTAAAACAGGGCTTTAACTGCAAAATGACTGTTCAAAGAGTCAAAGGTAGAACTACAGTACTCATTATTTACATGTTGAACCAGAAAAGTATGGAAGACAGTGAAGTTCACAAAAGAAAATATATTTATCTTGTGCGTACAAGATAAATAAGTTTTTCTTTTGGTAACTTTAGGGCTCCGCATACATGAGCTGAGAAAATATACTTTCAAAACTAATAGACGTCCAATTGACTTATCTGGGAGTTCTAGTGTTAAAGACGCTTCATATGTCATTATTCATTCACTCCATACACGGTGGTGATACACTGCTACTGTAGCCACAGCTGCCCTGAGGCACACTGACAGAGATGAGGCAACCAGCCTGTGCCATCGGCCCCTTCCACCACCACCAACCATTCACACACACACCAGACTGATTCTAATGTGGGGGAAGTGTCTTGCCTAAGGACACAACCACAGTTTGGCACTTTACAGCCGCAGCCGCCCCACTGTGGCACCTGCTGTTCCCAGAGGTCTGCCGTTCAGCTGCAGGTGTCGTCGCCTGATGCTGTAGCGAGACGCTGTGAGTCGTTAACGTCACCTTCAGGAAGAGGTTCTGCTCGTTTGTGTTCGAGGTCCTGGAAACACACAATCAGAAAATTTTCCTTTGGCACAGAGATAATGACAGTGATGTTGGTAAAGTGCCATTCAGAGAGTGTGTCGTCTGCTCTGCTCCTGGGGTTCTCCAGCTGCACAAAGGCCGAGCAGCAGGCCATCCAAGGGGGTGAAAACTCCTGAGGAGGTCATTGGAGCATCTCCCACAGACCTCAGTGGTCACCTCCTGCTGCCTGCGCCGCTGTCACAACATCAGAGACCTCTCCCATCCAGCACTGCCACTGTTCCACCTGCTGAACTCAAGGGTACAGGTTTCTCCCCTAAACAGCTGAATGGCTAACAGCCTCTACCCCCAGGCTGTCAGACTGCTCAATGAACACTGCCCTGTGCACCATCCTGTACCTGTGATACTACCTCTTACAGCCCTGTCCTGTTTACATCCTGTACCTGTGATACAACCTCTTACAGCCCTGTGCTATTTACATCCTGTACCTGTGATACACGTGATATCAATTATATCAATATCAACAAATAAGTGGCTCAAAAAGGGGTTGGATGAAGCAAAAGTTAAACAATCCCAAACTTCAACACAAACCATACAACAACAAAAGCTCCTGCTGTTTAAATGCACAAAAGAAAGATTTATATTTTCTCCTTAAATGACTTAAACTGTCATTGTTTTTATGATACATAAACATAGATTTGTCATGCGCCTCAGAGGCCGCAGGGTAAGAACTTTAAAGTGCTATAAAAGCTCTGAGTCTGTAATGAAAAGGAGAACAAGGTCAGGCGCTGTAAGTTAGTAAGTATCCATCCATCCATCCATCCATTTTCTACCCTTTAATCCATTTCTGGGTCAGGGGGGTGGCACTCAGAGATGCCACCCAAGTCTCATAGCACCAGCCCCTCACTGACCCTCTGCAGGTGGTGAGTCCACAGGAGGACAGCTGCTCTCTGAGTGTGAGCATAGCCTTGATCTTTCAGTGGGGGCTTTGGGCAAAGTGGGGTTAAGTGTCTTGCCCAAGGACACAACGACAGCAGACATCAGTGGGAGTCGGTGGAGAAGGTGTAGAGGTGGGAATTGAACCCACGACCTTCAGGCCTGAAGGCCAATGCTCTACCAACTGAGCTACTGTCGCCCCTGTTAGTAAGTAATGTTTATTTATATAGCGCATTTTACAGACGGGTACAGACCCAAAGCACTTTACAAAGTTCAGAGTCAGATATTGTTCCAATCGCTCCACACACGGTGAGGACAGAAGCGAGCGTCTGCTGAACGTAATCAGAACTGGACATTTTTTCTTTTTCTAAGAAATGTCAAGAGCTCTCCTCAGACTGTGGCAGCGGACTGACCTGACGTGGCCCACAGAGTTAACTGCAGGAGCCCATTAGATCTACCCTGGTCTTACCACACCATTGTACAAAATTACATTTGGTACTAAGGTCTGGATGTGCTTCACTGACTCGTTAACAGGAGGGAGGGGCTAACTCCTTTTGCAGATTGAAACAATTAGATCTGAGTCCAATGTAGAATGTAGAACTGAGTCCAATGTAGAACAAGACGAAGTACGAAAAATTGTAAATGAATGTGAAAACAAAAGATCAACCGACTATGATGGTTTAGACATGATGATTGTTAAAATCATTTTTGAATCTGTAATTGAGCCTTTTACACACATTTGCAACTTGTCACTAAAAACAGGAACCTTTCCTGATGGTATGAAAACAGCCAAAATAATACCTCTTTACAAAAACGGGGACAAGCACCACTTTTCAAATTATAGACCAGTGTCCTTGCTGCCACAGTTTTCAAAAATCTCGGAAAAAGTATTTGCAATAAGGCTGGATAGTTTTTTACAAAAAGAAAATATATTAATTAAAAATCAATATGGCTTTAGAAAAAAACACTCAACTGCAATGGCAATAATGGAACTGACGGAGAAAATAGCAAGAGAAATAGATCAAAATAATTATATAGTAAGTATCTTTTTAGACCTGCAAAAGGCTTTTGATGTAATTAACCACCCCAGATTACTATGGAAACTCTAGAAGTATAGAATCAGAGGCATTGCTCAAAAATGGATCTCCAGTTATCTTGAAAATTGCAAACAGTTTGTCCAAATAAACAGTACGAATTCAGAACCATGCGATATCAGTTGGGGGGTGCCGCAAGGCTCAATACTAGGACCAATGTTGTTTATATTATACATGAATGATTTTCCAAAAGCATCAACTGTATTACAAAGCATCTTATTCGCTGATAACACTACATTATTTTACACTGGAAATAATATAGGAGAGTTAGAAATAGTAATAAACAAAGAACTTGCAAAAATAAAAAGCTGGTTAGATCAAAATAAATTGGCGCTAAACATTAAAAAAACCAATTACATGATATTCAATGATAAAAAGAAAAATCTTGGAAATAGTATATCCATAACAATAGACGGCCTGGAAATCCAAAGGGTAAAGGAAACAAAATTTTTGGGAGTCATCATTGACGAGGACCTAAACTGGAAATCTCACATACACTTTACAAAAGGAAAATTAGCCAAATCAATTGGTGTGTTACATAAAGTGAAATACTTTCTTACCCACACAGCATTAATTGCCTTATATAATACAATGATTATACCATATCTAACCTATTGTGTCGAAATTTGGGGGACAACTTTTAAAACATATACACAGCCAATATTTATTTTACAAAAAAGAGCCCTAAAAATAGTGAACAACAAAAGATATCGAGACTCATCAAATCCTGTTTTTTTAGAGTGTAAGGTGTTAAAATTTTATGATATAGTGGATTATAATATTTTTCAGATATTGTATAAAGCAAATTGCAATTACCCGCAAACATTCAAGAGAACTTTGAAAAAAGACAAAGTCAGTACAATCTGAAAGGAACTGATATCTTTAAAAAACCTAGATTCAGAACAAAAGTCATGGAAAGAACAGTCTCAGTGAAAGGAATCAACTTGTGGAACGCACTTAACAAAGACATTAAAGAGTCAAAAAACATAATAGTTTTTAAGAAACAAATCAAAACTACTATATTCAGGAAATATGAGAGTGTTACATGAGAATAAAATCTGGATTTAAATTGATGGTTTGTTTTTCAAGAAATGGAAAGTAAGGTGTGATACATAAAGTGTAAGGTAAAGTATTAAGGTATGTATTATGTAATATATGTGTAAATAATTTAATTTGTTTAAACTGTAAAAGGGATGTGTAAAAATCATTTGGAGCAGTTAAATCTTTCAGATGCAATGGACAACTCTTAACCATGAATAGCACATGACCAAGATCTATAGTGCAGGAAAACAAGTTGTCATGTTGTGATTGCTATTACTGCTTAAACAGATACAAGTAAATCAGAGCAGACGAGATATGGTTGGATTGGCGGCCTCCCTCTTGCCAAGCGGCCTCAACACCTCGTTTTTAACGCACCACACAGCAAGCATATACAACGCAAATTTTCCTACATTTCCATTGGTCAGGGATGTTGGGAGTGGGGCGGGTTGAGTGGGGGCTATTACCTTCTCTCGACTGGCTCATTCTACCCACTGTTTTTAATGCACTGCACTATGTAGGGTCTACATACATAACCATGTTAACATTAAATAAACAGCTTTGGGTAAAAATGGCAACAAGTGACAAGTGACAACAAGACCTAAGAACATCATTGGTGCGAAATCAGCATTAAAAATTACTATTCATGGAGACGAGTGTAAATTGTATATCTGAGAGAAATATGCCTGTATATCATTTGAACTCCTGTAAAGAGAAAAGTTTGTAACAAGGGGTAGGAAGCATAAGTTTCACTTCTACCTACTCCTTTTCGAATTGTGCTTATATATGTTTATATGTTTCTTCTTTTTGTTTTGTTTTGTATTGCGCATGTAATTCGAAATAAACACTACTACTAGTTTACTGTGACGTATGTAATGAGCCCGAGTGAGTGAGGTATTTAGCATTTAGCATTTAGCCTAGCTTTAGAATCAGAATCCTTTTTATTGCCATGTTAGTAACAGGAAGTCACACACTTTGGCTCTCAGTGCAAACAAGTTAAATCAGAATAAAAACAAGAAGTACAATACACACATCTGTAAATACTCCTGAACCAAGCGCAATTAAACCTCCAGAGTTTATTTTATTTTATTCTGTATCTTATTTTAATTATATTGTCTGTTATCTTAAATAATAGACTATTTAATGTGTGTGTCTGAGTCTCATTTCCTTCTTTCTCTGCTGTAATGTGCAACGATGACACTGAAATTGCTCCACAGTGAGACGAATAAAGGAATATCTTATCTTAATGCGGCTGTGTCCTTAGGCAAGACACTTCACCCACATCAGAACGGTGCATGTGTGAATGGGTGGTGGTGGTGGGAGGGGCCGATGGCACATGGAGTGAATGAATAACAACATGTGAAGCGTCTTTAAGAGTCCAAAAGAGATTCATTCTTCATCTTTAGCCGTATACTTTCTACCCTAATGATTTCAGATTCTGACAACGTGAAATCCCGACGCAAATATTCTCAAGATCACGATTATGGGCTGAAATAAAGACAACCACTGCTGAATATGTTGTTGACCGGTGCTTTATGGCAGCCCTGGTCCAGCCTCACAAAACATGCTGCTGCCGCTGCTACAGAACATTTTGACGACCTTGTTCCAAACAGAATACATCATGCAGTACCATTACTCCGCTGCCACCGTTTTTCCATTTGTCATATTTCCTGGAGGGGGACATTAGTATCCAGGGCCGCCCGCTCCCAAACACAGCCATGTGACCCCCACCTCGGAGATTTGAAAGCCAAAGGTTTGTTTTTGCCTTTTCTCCCGGTGTGGCAGCGGGAGGTGGAGCAATTCATCTTCAGCTCCGCCGAGACGTCACGGCAGGAGGCAGCTCAATCGATCAGAGACCCCCCCCTGGTCCATGCCAGTGTGAGAGGACCACTGACCTCAGACCTGCTCTCATCTCTACTGTCCCTGAGTCTGGGCCTGAGTCTGGGCCTGAGTCTGAGCCTGAGTCTGGGCCTGAGTCTGAGTTAGAGTCTGGGCCTGAGTCTGTCCCTGAGTCTGGGCCTGAGTCTGTCCCTCAGTCTGGGCCTGAGTCTGGGCCTGAGTCTGGGCCTGAGTCTGTCCCTCAGTCTGGGCCTGAGTCTGGGCCTGAGTCTGGGCCTGAGTCTGGGCCTGAGTCTGGGCCTGAGTCCGGGCCTGAGTCTGGGCCTGAGTCCGGGCCTGAGTCTGAGCATACAGCTCACATTTCTGGACAGTGGTCCTCCCTAGTAGATATATATGACGGCGGTAGAGAGCAAGTGGTGAAAAGGTGGTACTGCACCCTAAAATCCCCAGAAAGGGGACGGCGCTCTTGAGCAAGTGGTGAAAGGTGTTACTGCACATTGTTTTTCAAAGAGTTTCAATGAGTTAGCTTCTGTTGGCCTGTGTGTGTGTGATAATGTTTCACAGTTGTCTAAAGTGATTTATGATCACGGTGTATTCTAAAACAGTTAAGCTGCTGGGGAGGACCTGTTAACGGCACTTAGGTGTATGTGTCTGATAGTGATGAGCGGTTGGGAGGGCGTACTAGCAACAAATATACGGTAGCAGGAAACGGTATTGGGAGGAGTACTAACAACAAATCAGAATGTGGGAGGTCTGTTTACACCGTCCTATCAGAAGTTTTTCATGGTTTCAAACGCATTACCGTTGTCTAAGAGAAGGTTATACAATATGCCTAATACAGGTAAGTTATTAATATAACATTTGCAGTATTCATATTAAATGTGTTAAGTTAGTTTATCTCTAGGAAGGGTCTTTATTGACATCATTATAACACCGATGAAGCGTAACCCACAGCAAAAGTTACGAGAGGTCTACAGCCAACGATGAAAATAGGGTAAAGCTCATTTTTTTTCCTTAATGGTCTTAATCAGATGTTTAATACTTTTATTTCATTTTATACAGCACAGGTAAATTTAAACAAACCAAGTCAATGCCCCTGAGGCATAAATGAAAGACAAGTAAATCAACATAAAGCACCGTAAGTCGTACATATACAAACCTTTATATAACATGTTTTATGAAGGTATATATTTTTTTTCTAGAGCAAGTTCTATCACGCCGCAACGGACACAAATTATTCTATCACGGGGATGATGATAGATGATGATGATAGATTAAAGGTGAGTTACAATATTATAATTTTTATAATGAAAGAGGTAATATTTTCTCCTCACTATTTTTAGCTCTTCAGAGTGGTGGCGAAAGACACAGAGAATCAGTCCTCAGTAACCAGGATTTCAACATAATCGATTTTGATAGCGACACTCGACATTGATGCCACTATACGCGAGAAAGGTATACCAAACAACGATCAAGATGAATTAAACGAGGATCACCATTCCCGACCGTGAGGAATACTTTGAACCAATATCTGGACACACAGGCAGCAGCTCGCTGATTGCAGTACAAAAGGGCCTATAAAGAATGCTTAACACCAAAGGGAATACTTTTACAAGAAAACACACATCTAGTTAAATCACCAATAGTGAAAAAACGTTTGTTGAAAACAGAGCTCTCCCAACATACGCAGGAATTGAAGTCAAGCAGGCACGTTGTGTTAGTGCAGAGGATACATACAGACAGTGTCTAGCAACTGTGAGCCAACAAGTAAAATACACGAGGCCCGTATACTTACCGAAATACATAGTTAAAGAGACCAGTTCACCATCTTCAAACTGAGCACGTAAAAGTTACTAACAAGTGTAGGTGTTGCATAAATCAGCGTACAAACGCTACATACCCAGAGCTAAACTAAACGGGCGAGAGGCCAACGAGCCCAACTACAACACGCGCGCTCAACGAGAGGGTCCTACAATTGCAAACACAATACACGAAAAACCTCGATACACAACAGGGAATTAGAAACTAAAAACCTAACGCGGGAAATACAAATTCAAAATTTGACTACTGAAATCAAGCAGCTTAAAAACAAGGGAAACGTAATAGCTGATAGAATTTGCACAATTTGGATAACCAAGCTAGCACGTCTATACGGCTGTTATGAGAGCAAATCAATGAAAACACTTCTCATTTGAAAGCCTTCGAAAATGCCAACCGATCGTGAAGCCCACTAAAAGGCTAACGCTACAGCACCCTCTCAACTCCTAAACATTAAGAATTAATTATGCCAGCGCTCTAACACTTATGCATCTGTGGAACGTTTAATTCGTACTAATTATCAACAACGCGTAACACGATCCGTGTATTGATCGACTAATTCCACAAACATCAAAGTGCCATCCCATGCTGGCATACGGTTTATAGCACCGACCTATTCCATAGCTGAAAGCTCGCTAGCTACAAATACCTCAAATGCGGATAATGTTAACCAGCCAATAAGTATAGAGACTATCCTACCCACAATAAAACACCCTACAAACAACTGTGTAGGTATTAATAGTCAAACTATAGAAATGGATACACAAGAATGACGAGTCACCTAGACTCTAGCTCTTGTTTAAGTCGACACAACAGATGTTACAACTGGTTTCAGAAATGTATAGTTCACACAGAGTCAGACCCCATGGAGGTATGCTAATGAGGGTAACGAGACCATACAAGGGGGTGGGGGTGGTACAGATTACGAACAAAGAGGAGGTCCCCAGCTAACGTACAAACAGGTGGGGAGGTACATGTTAACGAAAATAACAGAGTTTAATACCACAGTAATGTCTGAGCACATTGATTTTCGAGGTAATAACCCTACAGATACAGTAAAGGCTTGTAAAAGAGTAAATGAAAAATTAACGAGGTGTAATAACACTGGCTTTAAACAATGGCAGAACAGGATTGTGTGAAGAATGTTGCATTACGAGGGCCCTCGCTTAGTGACGAATTCAAGTTAGTTTGAACTCTGACAATGACTACAACATTGATCATTTTTTAGAGGAATGGAAAAGTGTTACAAAGTAACGACAAGTCCATTATAGATGATGAAATGACATAATAGTGAGTAATAGCCATTCACATAAGTGGTGTGGTGTCAGCGTCTCAAACTGTGCTGTAGCATACATGCCCAATATTGCTAAAGAAGGTAAATTTACTTTATAACCCTCACAATACCGAAAAGCCTTGTGTTTTCGCCATGTGTATAGCTCCATCATTTCATGTAACTATACCCCCTAGTAAATTACTCGATAAAGCCAAAGAGGTGGCAAACCGAAGTTGGTCTGGATCCACAAACAACGTGACATGAATGATGTGTCAAAGTTTGAAATCTGTTGAACATAAAAATTGTTGTTTTTTCACACAATCCACCGGGACTAAACGTCTCAATCATTTGGAAACACAGGATTGAATGCAAGAACCCCTTATACATTTATGAGAATCATTTCGAGCAAATCAAAAATAAAACGGGTTTCGTTGGGTGTCCATAAGGGTGCAAATACTGTCTCAAGCCATACGGTACTAGTTGGCAGCATCTCCCTGTAAATACTTTGTAACATTCTGTTACACCAATGTGAAACCTAGGGAAAAACAAAACAATTAAATGGGTCCTGTATGTAAACGCATCTGTAAATCTTCCCACTGCTTTAATCAGCATAAACTCCCTGACCCCGGCCACGATAGAATACCTGCTTTTCGTGGACATAGTGTGAAGAAGTAAACAATCGGTATCACATACACAGCGAAAAAACACGTGTGTAATTTCCAATATGCACCACTGTGATGCGGAGCTCCCTGAAGTGGTGAAAAGCAACATAGCAAGTTACATCAAACCTTTAAAAGTGGTTCAAGAGACAACCAAATACATTTTTTATGATTTTGCGACAAGGTATGATGGTAACAAGCATGGTCCCCGTGTATAGTCTGTACGCTTGACCATGACGTGATTAATATAACTTCTCACACGATGGTTGTGTTAAACGAATGTTTAAATATTTTAGAACACCAAAGTTTCGTGATTACACATTCATAGCACACAATGCCGCGGCTTTTGACAACAAGTTAATTCGAGAAGAGTTTTGTGAGACAGGGGCTAACCCCTATCTCACTGTGAGAGCACACGTGTGCTCTGCATGAATGACAAGCGACTTAGTCAAAGATGGCTGGACTCGATCAGCTTTTCTCCTATGCTTTAGCACGTATGCCTGCTCCCTCTCCCTATGGCCTCCTTTTCTCTCTGTGGGTCTCTCTCTATCTTCTCTTTCTCTGGTCTCTCTCTATCTTTGCTCTCTCTTTCTGGTGTCTCTCTGGTCTTTCTCTCTGGTCTCTCTCTCTGGTCTTTCTTTCTGATCACTCTCTCTCTAAGGCAGGGGTGCTCAATACGTCGATCGCGATCTACCGGTCGATCGCAAAGGTAGTATTGGTAGATCGCATTAAATAAATGAAAAAATTACACATTCTAAACAAATATATACAAAAAACTCCGGGCAAAGTGGAGATTTTTGAAAACTCCGTTAATGCATTTGTGTGTAGACAAAGATAACCGGAGTTTTGCGTTCTCGCACGCCACAGTACCCCCCTAAATTCCTCTGATCACTGAAGCATGGATCATACTACCTTAAAAACTGTTCGCTGTGAGATGCTCGCAGCAGCGAACATCCTCGCTCCACATCAGAGAGCAGCAAAGTGATCGGACTCACACTCGAAAACAACCAAACCAGGACTAAACCAGGACTAAACCAGGACTAAACCAGGACTAAACCAGGACTAAACCAGGACTGAGGACGGGGTCAGTGCTTGTAAACATACGTCTTACTCTGAGTGTCTTCTATGACTGTAAAAGTGCCGTTACCGGCGTCTGCATCAAAGCTCCGCCCACTTCTGTGTTTTTCCCCAACGCAGGACAGGACGTAAGAGACGCACATGTTTGGAATGTTACGAATGTGATTGATAACGCAGATGTGTGGATGCAAATTATTTTATAAATTGAGGATGGGACATATTTAGATTTAAAAAAACAGGCATGGCACATGGACATGGCGCCACAGTCAAATGACATCTGTGTTTTACTCAGTAATGTTTTACTGACACTTAGGGGACTGCACATGCGCAAACAACCGCGCTCAGTGCAGGAAAGCTAAACCACGACAAACTTGTCAGCGAGTTACCACCAATTTTCCGGACTATGCATCCCTGGCCGATTCAATTCAGTGCAAGTCATCAGAGTAAACTCGGGTAATGACAAAAAATGTACATAGGTAATTGTGTTGTGTTGTGCTATATTGGCTCATGCGGTTTTGCATGTACATAAACATAGGTATAAAGAATATTTTTTGAAATAAAGATATGATTTGTATTTTTGTAGTAGGTAGATCATTTTGACTTGATCCTTTTATAAGTAGCTCGCATGCTGAAAAAGTGTGAGCACCCCTGCTCTAAGGTCTCTCTCTCTATGGTGTCTCTCTCTCTTCATTCCCTCTCTTTCTCCAGTGTCTCTCTTTTTGGTGCCTCTCTCTCTGGTCTCTCTCTATGGTCTCTCTCTGGTCTCTCTCTCTCTCTCTGGTCTTTCTCTCTGGTGTCTCTCTCTCTTCTCTCCCTCTCTTTCGCTAGTGTCTCACTTTTTGGTGCCTCTCTCTGGTCTCTCTCTCTTCTCTCTTTGGTCTCTCTCTCTCTCTCTGGTGCCTCTCTCTTTTCTCTCTCTCTGGTCTCTCTCTCTCTTTTCTCTCTTTATCTGGTTTCTCTCTGTGGTTATTACTGTTGTGAATCCACATCTCAGTGAACTTCTCTGAGACACTGTTGTCATTCAGGAAAATACACAAATAAATGAAACTGAACTGAATGTTTCTCAAACCAGAGACTGTGTGTGTCTGTGTGTGTGCGTGTGCGTGCGTTTGTGCGTGTGTGTGTGTTTTATGTGTATAGTGCATGTGTACATACAGTGTGTGGGGGTGTTTTATGTGTGTGTGTGTGTGCGTGTGTATAGTGTGTGTTTTGTGTGTATATAGTGTGTTGTGTGTGTGTAAATAAAGTGTGTGGGGGTGTTTTATGTGTGTGGATTTTTTTGTGCTTGTGTATAAAAGTGTATAGTGTGTGTGTGTACATATTGTGTGTGGAGGTGTTATATGTGTGAATAGTGTGTGTTTTGTGTGTGTGTGTGTACGTGTGTGTGTATGTAGTGTGTTTTATGTGTGTTTGCATGTACATACATTGTGGGGACTGTTTTATGTGTGTGTGGTATGTGTGTATAGTGTGTGTGTGTGTGTGTGTACAGTGTGTGCGTGTGTGTGTGTGTGTACAGTGTGTGTGTAAGTGTGTATAGTGTGTGTTTGTGTATAGTGTGTGTAAAGTGTGCGTATAGTGTGTGTGTGTGTATAGTGTGTGTAAAGTGTGCGTATAGTGTGTGTGTATTCCTTCACAGCCTCACAAAGCTGATGTTTTATGTATCACACAAATCCAGGAACCTTTTAGGGGAAAATTACCTGCAAATGCCAGACCGCGGCGTGCATACCGGGCCGAGCGGATGTGGGACTGACTTTTAAAAATGTCATTGAAAGTTTATGGAGAGCAGTGAGTAAGAGACGAGAGCAGAGATCTCTGTGTGCGATCTGCAAATCTGAGAAGTGTGTCACTGGGTCCAGCTTGTGTGTCACTGACCCCTGTGTGTTTTTGTTATTATTATTATCATTTGACCAGACAATAATCATATATATACATATAATCTATTTCATGCTTATACATTTTTTATCATTTTCACAAAAGTCCAAACCATTAGAACACAGTGCAATAATAACAAACATAGAGGAGCCAATGGTCCAGAGGAAGACACTCATGAACCCAGGACTGAGGCTGTAGACCCAGGACTGAGGCTGTAGACCCAGGACTGAGGCTGTAGACCCAGGACTGAGGCTGTAGATCCAGGACTGAGGCTGTAGATCCAGGACCGAGACTGTAGATCCAGGACTGAGGCTGTAGATCCAGGACTGAGGCTGTAGACCCAGGACTGAGGCTGTAGATCCAGGACTGAGACTGTAGATCCAGGACTGAGGCTGTAGACCCAGGACTGAGGCTGTAGATCCAGGACTGAGGCTGTAGATTCAGGACTGAGGCTGTAGATCCAGGACTGAGGCTGTAGACCCAGGACTGAGGCTGTAGACCCAGGACTGAGGCTGTAGATCCAGGACTGAGGCTGTAGATCCAGGACTGAGGCTGTAGACCCAGGACTGAGACTGTTGATCTGAACTGGTGATTCTGAACCGCGAACCGGGTCCCTACACTTCTCTTCTTCCACTCGTAAAATGAAATCAACTCTAAACCCCCACTGCAGAGTAAAGCACCAACACACGCTAAATCCATGGATCATTTCACTTTGTATTATGTGATTTGTCATCATGTGTTTCAGTTGAAAACAGTTTTAAAATGTCAGCTATTTTTATGTATGTCCTTCAAGGTCCCAGTAGCCTCAAATGTAGGAGATTTAGGCCCCGTCCCAATTCTCACCCTTGCCCTTAGGTGTGACTGCCCTCACCAGCAAAGCGCCTTCCCAGTGGGGAGTGCACTCACAATATTCTCCCTAAGAATTGGGACACATGGATCTATAATAATAACATGGATCTATGATAATAACATGGATCTATGATAATAACATGGATCTATGATAATAACATGGATCTATAATAATAACATGGATCTATGATAATAACATGGATCTATGATAATAACATGGATCTATGATAATAACATGGATCTATGATAATAACATGGATCTATGATAATAACATGGATCTATAATAATAACATGGATCTATAATAATAAGATGGATCTATAATAATAACATGGATCTATGATAATAACATGGATCTATGATAATAACATGGATCTATGATAATAACATGGATCTATAATAATAACATGGATCTATAATAATAACATGGATCTATGATAATAACATGGATCTATGATAATAACATGGATCTATGATAATAACATGGATCTATGATAATAACATGGATCTATGATAATAACATGGATCTATGATAATAACATGGATCTATAATAATAACATGGATCTATGATAATAACATGGATCTATGATAATAACATGGATCTATGATAATAACATGGATCTATGATAATAACATGGATCTATGATAATAACATGGATCTATGATAATAACATGGATCTATGATAATAACATGGATCTATGATAATAACATGGATCTATGATAATAACATGGATCTATGATAATAACATGGATCTATGATAATAACATGGATCTATGATAATAACATGGATCTATGATAATAACATGGATCTATAATAATAACATGGATCTATGATAATAACATGGATCTATGATAATAACATGGATCTATGAATAATAACATGGATCTATGATAATAACATGGATCTATGATAATAACATGGATCTATGATAATAACATGGATCTATAATAATAACATGGATCTATGATAATAACATGGATCTATGATAATAACATGGATCTATGATAATAACATGGATCTATGATAATAACATGGATCTATGATAATAACATGGATCTATGATAATAACATGGATCTATGATAATAACATGGATCTATGATAATAACATGGATCTATAATAATAACATGGATCTATAATAATAACATGGATCTATGATAATAACATGGATCTATAATAATAACATGGATCTATGATAATAACATGGATCTATGATAATAACATGGATCTGTGATAATAACATGGATCTATAATAATAACATGGATCTATGATAATAACATGGATCTATGATAATAACATGGATCTATGATAATAACATGGATCTATGATAATAACATGGATCTATAATAATAACATGGATCTATAATAATAACATGGATCTATAATAATAACATGGATCTATAATAATAACATGGATCTATAATAATAACATGGATCTATAATAATAACATGGATCTATGATAATAACATGGATCTATGATAATAACATGGATCTATGATAATAACATGGATCTATAATAATAACATGGATCTATAATAATAACATGGATCTATGATAATAACATGGATCTATGATAATAACATGGATCTATGATAATAACATGGATCTATGATAATAACATGGATCTATGATAATAACATGGATCTATAATAGATCTATGATAATAAACATGGATCTATAATAATAACATGGATCTATGATAATAACATGGATCTATGATAATAACATGGATCTATGATAATAACATGGATCTATAATAATAACATGGATCTATGATAATAACATGGATCTATGATAATAACATGGATCTATGATAATAACATGGATCTATGATAATAACATGGATCTATAATAATAACATGGATCTATAATAATAACATGGATCTATAATAATAACATGGATCTATGATAATAACATGGATCTATGATAATAACATGGATCTATGATAATAACATGGATCTATAATAATAACATGGATCTATGATAATAACATGGATCTATGATAATAACATGGATCTATGATAATAACATGGATCTATGATAATAACATGGATCTATGATAATAACATGGATCTATAATAATAACATGGATCTATAATAATAAGATGGATCTATAATAATAACATGGATCTATGATAATAACATGGATCTATGATAATAACATGGATCTATGATAATAACATGGATCTATAATAATAACATGGATCTATAATAATAACATGGATCTATAATAATAACATGGATCTATGATAATAACATGGATCTATGATAATAACATGGATCTATGATAATAACATGGATCTATGATAATAACATGGATCTATGATAATAACATGGATCTATGATAATAACATGGATCTATAATAATAACATGGATCTATAATAATAACATGGATCTATGATAATAACATGGATCTATGATAATAACATGGATCTATGATAATAACATGGATCTATGATAATAACATGGATCTATGATAATAACATGGATCTATAATAATAACATGGATCTATGATAATAACATGGATCTATGATAATAACATGGATCTATGATAATAACATGGATCTATGATAATAACATGGATCTATGATAATAACATGGATCTATAATAATAACATGGATCTATGATAATAAAATGGATCTATGATAATAACATGGATCTATAATAATAACATGGATCTATGATAATAACATGGATCTATGATAATAACATGGATCTATGATAATAACATGGATCTATAATAATAACATGGATCTATGATAATAACATGGATCTATGATAATAACATGGATCTATGATAATAACATGGATCTATGATAATAACATGGATCTATGATAATAACATGGATCTATGATAATAACATGGATCTATGATAATAACATGGATCTATAATAATAACATGGATCTATAATAATAACATGGATCTATGATAATAACATGGATCTATAATAATAACATGGATCTATGATAATAACATGGATCTATGATAATAACATGGATCTGTGATAATAACATGGATCTATAATAATAACATGGATCTATGATAATAACATGGATCTATGATAATAACATGGATCTATGATAATAACATGGATCTATGATAATAACATGGATCTATGATAATAACATGGATCTATAATAATAACATGGATCTATAATAATAACATGGATCTATAATAATAACATGGATCTATAATAATAACATGGATCTATAATAATAACATGGATCTATGATAATAACATGGATCTATGATAATAACGTGGATCTATGATAATAACATGGATCTATAATAATAACATGGATCTATAATAATAACATGGATCTATGATAATAACATGGATCTATGATAATAACATGGATCTATGATAATAACATGGATCTATGATAATAACATGGATCTATAATAGATCTATGATAATAACATGGATCTATAATAATAACATGGATCTATGATAATAACATGGATCTATGATAATAACATGGATCTATGATAATAACATGGATCTATAATAATAACATGGATCTATGATAATAACATGGATCTATGATAATAACATGGATCTATGATAATAACATGGATCTATGATAATAACATGGATCTATAATAATAACATGGATCTATAATAATAACATGGATCTATAATAATAACATGGATCTATGATAATAACATGGATCTATGATAATAACATGGATCTATGATAATAACATGGATCTATAATAATAACATGGATCTATGATAATAACATGGATCTATGATAATAACATGGATCTATGATAATAACATGGATCTATGATAATAACATGGATCTATGATAATAACATGGATCTATAATAATAACATGGATCTATAATAATAACATGGATCTATAATAATAACATGGATCTATGATAATAACATGGATCTATGATAATAACATGGATCTATAATAATAACATGGATCTATGATAATAACATGGATCTATGATAATAACATGGATCTATGATAATAACATGGATCTATAATAATAACATGGATCTATGATAATACCATGGATCTATGATAATAACATGGATCTATGATAATAACATGGATCTATGATAATAACATGGATCTATAATAATAACATGGATCTATAATAATAACATGGATCTATGATAATAACATGGATCTATGATAATAACATGGATCTATGATAATAACATGGATCTATGATAATAACATGGATCTATGATAATAACATGCTACACGTCTCTGAAGCCTCAGTGAACGCCACACACTGCGGCCGACTCGCACACGCCTCGGAGCTTCCTCTCGTTCCGTACAAACTTGTGCGCGGGTGTTTCATGTTGTTTTCTTTCATTGTGGCACGGCTTTGCCTCACAGCTACTTTAAAGCTTATTTTCTTGTCTACAATACTGTACAAGAGTAAACTACATCAGACTTTGCATTCAAAAGATATAACACATAATATGAGCACAAAATAAATCACCTCCTTTTTTACCTTTGGGCTTGTGCTGCATTAGCCTGGTTGTACCACACCTTAGCACAAATTACATTTCGTACTAAGGTCTGGATTTACTCCATTGAGCTCCGTGAACAGGTGGGAGGGGTTAACTCCTTTTGCAGATTGAAACGATTGGATCTGAGTTTACCGTGACGTATGTAATGCGCCCGAGTGTGTTGTTAGCATTTAGCATTTAGCCTAGCCATCTCCTTTGCTGCTAACGGAGCCCGTGGGGAGTAGCACCACAATCTTGACCAGCCATTACATTTGCTAAACATTCCTCTTGCTCCTGCTTCAATTTCTTGATAGAACCAGACCGGATTACTATCGCATTCTTTGCCATTGCCAAACTACAACCTGCCCGTTCGGCGCAAACTCTTGACGTCACCGGCACCAACCTACAACACCCGCCTTCCGCGCTCTCTGAGTAGCCGGTCGAAATACGACCGAGTGTATTCGCAAACACAGGGACCAGACCCAGACGCTACATGCAGTGAAATGATGATTGAGCCGAGTGTACGGATGGCTATGGCCAGGCTAGTGCTGCAGAAATAAATCAGATCTCCTCCCGGCTTCCTATGGCTCTTTCACTCTGGAACAGTCTATTGAAAAATAATATCCACTGGTATTTCCCAAAGTATAATCCATTCTGGAGAAATAATCCAAAAATGTGCATTTGTGTGCGTGTGTGTGTGTGTGTGTGTGTGTGTGAATGGTTGGTGGTCGGAGGGGCCAATGGCACAGACTGGTTGCCTCGCTTCAGTGTGCCCCAGGGCAGCTGTGGCTACAGTAGTAGTTTATCACCACCGTGTTTGGAGTGAATGAATTATGTAAAGCGTCTTTGAGTGTCCAGAAAAACGCTATATAAAACCAATGCATTATCATTATTATTATTATTATTTATCTTTAGAGAAAGAAAAAAAAAAAAGAGCACAGAGGCTGTTCTTTCACTTGTGCGTGTTCCCCTCCTCCTTGGCTTCCAAATGAGACCATTGCTGAAGCTACGAGCTATTTTGGGTCCGCAACTTTTCCCGTGAGTTGTAGGCGGCTGCGTTTTGCGCATGGGGTCACTTCACATTTGTTGTCATTCGACTGCTTTGCATCTACTTCCTGGCCGAAAGATTGACATGTACGTGTAGCCAATGAGGAAAGCTTTCTAGCAAGGGGTGGGACAAAAGCGTACTGTCTTAATTTGTATCCGCACAAGTGTGCGTGATGACAGTGAAAAGACGCTCTCGAAGCCGCAATGAATTTACACTCATAAAAAATTAACTTTGACAATTTTTTTTTTTTTTTTACAATTGAAGTCTTTTTATTGTTTATTACACACAAGATTAGATGCATTTACAGTTGTTGACAGAAAGTACAGTCTGTGTGTGTGTGTGTGTGTGTTTTTTTTTTTATGTATCTATGTTTTTTTATGTATGTATTTGTTTTTATTATCATCAATTAAATGTAACCGAGCCATTCTGCTGGGAGTCCAATAACATCTGTTTAAGATTTTGTACTTTATCAATTGAGTTTGAGTTTCACGGGATATAGGGCTGGAAAGTCTCGTCCTAGAAGCACTTCCGGTTCATTGCTCGGATACAAACAAACCGTCAGCTGTTCGAAGAGGCGGTTTAAGTGAATGGTGCATAATGCTCTGCTATTTTTTACGCGACACATGCTCATTCTTTAGGTTTCCCAAAGACCAACTGAAGCTGTGGGAAAAGCTATGCAGTTCTGATAAAATATTTTGTCTGATTTCAGAGATAGTTAACTTGAACATGTATTCAAGCTAACTTGTAGCTAATGCTAACCTGTAATAGTGCGCGGCCAAGCCTTTAATTGTGGCTTGTATTTTAAGATAAGAAAATGTATTGATGTCACACAGGATAAATATTGTCTCTCAAATATTTATCTATTTGAGAGATAAAGGAGGAACATATTAACACGTATTAAATAACATTTAACAAATGTTCAAATATAACAGAAAACGGACAATCATTCGTATTAAATGAATAGGTACATCATGTTATTTTTGGCAGCACAGCAAAAAGGAAAAAGGCCCAATGTGAAGCTGCAGTGAGTGTGAAATGGAGAATGAGCTGATGAACAGATAGAAAATTGGCTTATAACCAAAGGGGGTCGGCCCGATGTTCCCCGGGTCCGATGTTCCCCGGGTCCGGTGTTCCCCGGGTCCGGTGTTCCCCGGGTCCGGTGTTCCCCGGGTCCGATGTTCCCCGGGTCCCCGGGGAACACCGGACCCGGGGAACATTGGACCTTCCAAACGCCGGAGGGCCCGGTGTTCCCCGACTGCGGGCCTCGCTCATAGACATGTTATTGCTGCGCGCGGATAATGGAGCAACAAGCGGCTTTCGCTCATAACTAGTCTATTTTGGGTAGGCCTGCAGATTAGTAAGTAGGCCAAATTCGCTTGCAAACTACAAGGGCTAACTGGAATTGGGGTTTCAAAGAATATGGTTCAAACGCACACACGCACGCACACGCACTCACGCGCGCACATACACACAAGCTCATTTATGAAACTTGAAAACAAAACAAAATGTTTTGATACATTAGAAAAATCCTTATTGAATTGTAGAAGTGAATAAATATAGATTGATTGAATTAATTAATTAATTCATATATATTATGCAGCGGTGGCTCTCATGAATGAAGCGTCTGCAGCGTCTTGGACGCAGCCTGGCTCGTGTGAGGCTTACACAAATCTAATGAAATAACACATTGCTTTACCAGATGTGAATGAGGAATACAGATAGCAGTGCGTACTTACGCAGCGCAGAGCCTGCCACAGCAATAGCTGGGTCACACATCCCTGTTGCGTAAAGTGTATTTATATAGAGCCTTTCACTGTCCAGGATCACAGAGCGCTTCACATTTTAAAAACATACAGATCAAAATAATACACACACAAGTCAGATTTAATAGAGGGTCCTCATGAGCTGTGATTTATTCGAAGTTTGCGTGTTTCCATTAGACTTTTTCTGATGCGCAAATTCAAATTTTGAAACATGATCCTCAATGAAAACACAGCATATAATTTTGCCAGAGGGAATATGTTTATTGTTGTACATATCTTGAATTTCATGCGTGTTGTGCCGAAGGTTGAGTTCAGCGTATAGATTTACACCACCTCCAGACCTGGCGTTTATTTTTTGCGTATTGTACGCTCACGTCCAGATAGATAAGTGCGGAAAAGTGTAATATTTTGCGTACGCCTCATTTACCCTGATTTGGCCGTACGCAGGTTTCATACATGAGGCCCACAGTGAGGCCCAAAGTGAGGCCCACAGTGAGACCTACAGTGAGGCCCACAGTGTGTCTCACACAGGCCTAGAGTTTACCTCATCAGTGCAAGGCGAGCCAGGCCTGACCGCGCTCTCCTCCTCTGGGACCTACGGGCCCGGGCCTCTGGCTCCTCTACCTCACAAAGTTCACGCTGAACTTTCTTAAAATTAAAATGAAAAAGGCTGCTCTGTTGTGAATGCTTTGAGAGCGTTGTCAATCTTTAAGACGAGGAATAGCTGGTTGTCAGGCCCGTCACAAGGGGGGTGCGAGGCCCTGTGCGAACTTGAAACGCGAGGCCCTGCCCTGATAACCTGGCAAGAGCCAGATTGATGATTGTGTAGAACTCTAACGCGTTCTCCGCGATATCAATCTGGGATTTCTCACGGAGAATCCTTTCGGGGAAAGGAGGGATAAGCAGCAGAATACTTGAAGCTGATTGGGCGAAGTGACGCTGTGTGCCCGCCTACCAAGGTTTGACTTACGTAGGTAAAAATGCACAAACATCTTTGCCGTCCAGAAATGCACAAAGCGCCTCTCGCTGTTCATCTTTCAAAAAAGAAATTGGAGATTCTGCTAAAACTGACTTGATAGCCTCAGCTACGCGTCCGTCCTCCTGCGTAGCCATGTTTGTTTTGCTTCGGCCCGGCACTTCTTGCTTTCGTCAAACCCGGATATCCCGCCCTAAACCCCCAGACTGGCGCGTGATTGGCTCGCACACCCAGTGGTTCGACTCGAAAAGTGTAAGCGGGAGCGGTACAAGATGTATTCTCGAGTGTTTGTGAACTCACAAATACCGCGAGAATTCAGCTTGCAGGCAAGGTTACTGCCCTGACACTTTTTTCCCAGATCTGAGGAAAGTTTTTCCTGTTATAATCTTTGACATGAATTCAGCACCACCTCGCGCGGTGCGTGACGAGATCAGCACGCGTGTAACCGAGTGTCTTCGCTCCTATGCAGCGTTTGGCGCGCGCACGTACACACGCACACACACTCTACGGCACTTGGTATTGCAATATTGGTCGCGGTCTTTTTAGCTGACATGTCTCTTTCGTCCTGTGGCAAAATGGTAGAGCAACTCAAAAGATTGAACCAAAAGGAGTCTTTTTCTTCTAATAGTTAGATTTTGGCAAAATGCGCCAAAATGGCTATGAGGCGGAGTCAATATTATTATTTTTTTCTCATCAAATAACGTTTTTGCCATGCCTCCACACACTCTGACAACATACGCTCCTCCTCCTCCACACTGACAACAACAAAATACTCTTCACCTCCTCCTCCACACACTCTGACCACAACAAAAACACTCCAGCTGGGCTAAAGCTAGACATACAGTGTGTTTGCTAATGCTTTTAAAAATATGTTTTTGATGTGGATATTCGGACTAAACATTGGCAATAGCAGCGCGCACACACCTGTCACACCGCTGCTCCTCCTCCTCCTCCTCTGCTCACACAAAGGGGTCTGCTCCTCTGCTCACACCTGTCTCACTGCTCCTCCTCCGCGAGTATCCATCTCTCCTACACTGCGATCATTCCCGTTACTTTCTTTGTATCTCACTCAGACACTGCTAAAGTTATCTGACAGTTTTTTTGGAGGACCCGCTGCATACATAGCTACCCGCGCGCCTGCCTGTTTACAAATCGCTTTTGGTGAAAATTTGACTTTACTTGTAAAAATGTTCTTTTGATCAAACGAAATCAAAGAGGTCCAGAGAAAGGGGTTTAGGGTTCCAAATTTGGAGTGCAGTCTGCCCTTTGGGGACCCTTGAACTAGTGTATTTATAAAATAAAATAAAAGGAAGGAAGATTGCGAGGCCCCTGTGTGGTGCGAGGCCCTGTGCGACGGCACAGGTCGCACAGCCCTTCGGACGGGCCTGCTGGTTGTTCTCGGGAACGAGCTTCACGCTGTGTGATATGATATTGGACAAAATTGTTCAGCCAATAAACAGGACTATATTTGAAGCAACGTAGGAACGTGATGACGCTCAGGGGGTTATATTATTATTATAATTATTATTATTATTCCCCCCACTGTAGGAGCCAATACACTTTTCAATATTTTTGAATTCTGAGCGTTTCCAATTGTATTTAAAAATGGGAAACCTAATTAAACAATCATGAATTGAGCTTTTCCGATCTTATTTTACACTGATTCCTTTGATCATTTTTTTCTTAAAGTTCAAGTTGTAAAAATGCTATGTTTGAATTGGTTATTTACATTTTAACTGTGAGTGACACGTAAGGCGGGACAACAATGCACAATGACGCACGCATTCTGAATAGAATAATATGTATTAATATCTCTAAAACTAAAAGAGCATATTCAAGTTTTACAACAAAAACGACGTCATATGCGTGTCCATTATGCGTAAAAGCACAGTGCCCTCAGCAAAACCACGTATTTGGAAAAACTATAGGCTAACAGATGTAGTAGCTCTAGTTTCAATCGTCCTCATTTTATTCAGTCAGACTTGTCAAATATAGATGCCCATGGGAGAGTGAGCAAGGGGAGATAACATGCCCATAACATGCCCAAAAATATCCTGCATAGACTCAAGCTGCGATCAGCTGAAATATGAGCACACAAAGAGCGAGAGGGAAAAAGAAAAGTAAATAGGCTTAGGCTAGTTAGTATTTTTTCTCTCTCATAAGTTGGCGCGGATCATATGCCATCTTTCGTGGAGGAGGAAACATCAAACATCAAAGGGCGCACGCGGGGAACAGCGGGACTAGTCTCGTTGTTGAAGTCCCGATGTTCCCCCATTTCTATAGGCGGGGGAACATCGGACCCGGGGAACATCGGGACTTTTTAATACGCGAAGTACCGATGTTCCCCGGGTCCGATGTTCCCCCGCCTATAGAAGTGGGGGAACATCGGACCCGGGGAACATCGGTACGCACCCTAACCAAAGCAGCAAAGATAGCTGTAAGGGACAACATCAATTTATTTGCATAGGAATAGTGTTTCTATATTTTCTTTCTGATGCGTGATAGTGGATTAAAATACAATGAGTTTGAACCATAGACTGTATGTTTGAACTCGGCCCTGTGCCTTTCTCATCTCCCCGTCGTATGGAAACGTCAGGACATGGCCAGTTCACAGCTAATTCCGACCGCTCACTCAGTTTTTCTGACCAGTGAGCCAGTGACGTGACTTCCTGTATCCGGTGAGCGTGTTTCTTGACTACTATCACTCTGCTCTCTGTTTGCACTAACAAACACATTACAAATCCACGTATTGTACACCAAGCTAACTGTGTAAGCACTCCGAGTCAGCTGTACTGCAGCTGAGGTTTAGGTAGCGGTTGTTTGTCTGGTCTCGGAGTCTGTTGTGCGGGCCCGGATCCGTACTAGCTTAGCCTAGCCTAGCTTAGCCTAGCCTACCTTAGGTCGTAGCCGTAGGTCAGGACAAGGTCCTGACCTACGGCTGTGATGTCTCCAATGTTGACATCCAGCGTCAAAGCTCGTTGCTGTCTGACCATTTCTTGATCACGTTTGATCTCGCTTTGGAGGACTTTCCTGTCCCGCAAGATAAAACCATAATGAAAAGAACCTTAAATGATAAATCTATCACAAGGTTCAAAGAACTAATACAGCCTATGTTGAATACTGCTGCAGGTGAACCTGTTCACAGCTGCTGCAGTCCCTCAGTCATTGACCAAACGGTGGACAACACTATGGAGTCTTTAAAATCTGCATTAAATGCAGCAGCTCCTTTAAAACAGAAAACCATTAGGATTAGATCATCGTCGCCCTGGTACAGTGTTCAACTCCACACTTTAAAACAGGACGTCAGAAAATTGGAGAGGCTATATCGCCACTCCCACTCGGAGCCTGTCCACAGGGAGTGGAAAGCAGGTCTCCGAAACTACAAGAAGGCCCTTCGCGGGGCTCGAACTCAATACTATTCAACTTTAATAGAAGCTAATAAAAATAACAGTAGATTTTTGTTTGGCACCGTCGCTAAACTCACAAACTGCCATAGCGCAATCGAGCCTAAAATTCCAAGCTCACTGAGCAGTGTCGACTTTCTCCACTTCTTTAATAATAAAATTACATCCATCCGTGACAAGCTGGAGGAGGTTGCTCCTGCTGTTAGTGGTGGACAGGTTGAAGCGGCATACGTGACTTCCCACTTAGACTCTTCAGTGGGCCTCGATAAATTCATGGCTGTGAGCCAAGCAGAGGTGATCTCTGTGGTCACATCCTCAAAAGCCTCAACTTGCATGTTAGACGCAGTCCCGACATGGCTCTTCAAAGACATACTTCCTTTGATAATTGAGCCTATCGTAAATATAATAAACGCATCCATACAATGTGGCTATGTCCCACAAGCTTTTAAAACCGCGGTAATCAAACCCCTTCTGAAGAAAACAAACCTGGACCCAGAAATACTTACAAACTACAGACCGATCTCAAACCTCACTTTCATATCTAAAATCCTGGAAAAACTTATAGCTGAGCAGCTCCGCTGCCACCTGCAGGAAAATAATATGTTTGAAGTCTTTCAATCAGGATTCAGAGCTCATCATAGCACTGAAACGGCACTAGTCAAAGTCACAAATGACTTACTACTAGCTGCCGATAATGGACAAGTGTCAGTGCTGGTCCTACTGGACCTTAGTGCTGCATTTGACACAATAGACCACAGCATTCTACTGCAGAGGCTAGAATGTGATATAGGTCTTAGAGGAACAGCCCTTGGCTGGTTTAAATCCTATTTATCAGATCGATATCACTTCGTCAATGTGAATCAGGACTCGTCGCCTTATTCTGGAGTGGAATTCGGTGTGCCGCAGGGTTCGGTACTCGGACCGATTCTTTTTACTCTCTACATGCTGCCACTGGGAAACATTATTAAAAAGCATGGAATTAATTTCCACTGCTATGCAGATGACACACAGCTTTATCTGTCGATGAAGCCTAATCAGACAGATCAGCTAGAAAAGCTCAGTGCCTGCATAAAGGACCTTAAAATGTGGATGACTCTTAACTTCCTACTTCTCAACCCGGAGAAGACAGAAGTGATCCTACTCGGTCCGAAGCGCCTGCGTGACTCCCTCACTAACCAGATAATTACTCTCGATGGTGTCAGTATTGTACCCAGTAACACTGTGAGGAATCTTGGAGTCATTTTTGACCAAGAACTCTCCTTCAAGGCTTATATAAGCCAAGCAACTAAAACGGCGTACTTCCACTTACGGAACATCGCTAAAATTAGGCATTTCCTTCCTAAAAGTGACGCGGAAAAACTCATTCACGCGTTTGTCACCTCAAGGCTCGACTACTGTAACGCTTTACTGGCAGCGTGCCCTAAAGCCTCTTTGAAGAGCTTCCAGCTCGTTCAGAATACAGCAGCTAGGATCTTAACAGGTACCAAAAGGAGGGAGCACATAACTCCGGTGTTAAAATCACTCCACTGGCTCCCTGTGGAGTACAGAATAAAGTTTAAAATCCTACTCTTAACATATAAAGCCATAAATGGCTTGGCTCCCTCTTATCTCCAAGACACGTTAGTGTCGTATCAACCAGGTCGAGCGTTGCGCTCACAAAACGCCAGACGTCTGGTGGTCCCTAAGGTCTCAAAGGTCACTGTTGGCGGCAGAGCATTTAGCTACCAAGCTCCTTTACTGTGGAATCAGCTTCCCATTTATGTTAAGGAAGCAGATACGGTCTCCACATTCAAGGCCAGGCTTAAAGCACTTTACTTTAATTTAGCATATAATTAGGTAATATATAATATGTAGTGTATATATTATATATATATATGCTGTATTATGTTATATATTATGTTATATATTATTCAATAATGTATTGTGTTATGTTGTATATTATGTTATATATTATGCTGTATGTTATTCTTTATTCAAGGCTAGGTTTAAAACAGTCCTCTTTAGTTTAGCATATGGCTAGGAAGGTAAGACTCGGAGAAGGTTAAACTCCTCAGAGTGTTAGTCAAGCTGCATAGGGAGTCAGTTTGCTGGGAGAAGTATGGTAACTTGAGCCCTATCCTCTCCTCCTTCCTACTTTATCTGTTTAGCATTTTTAGGATTCTGACTGTAGTTTGTTCATTGCCATTCACCCGTTGTCCCATTGTCTGTTTCATGGTACGATGACGGGATCTCTGAGCCTGGCCTCTTCCATCTACACCTGCGGACTGCCCCGCCCGACCCGCCTGGGAGTGCTTCGGTCCTGCACCGGACCTGTCCACGTTCAGCGGCCACTGGTCCACGTTCTGTAGCTAGCTTAGGTCCTAGATCATTAGCCTGTCCGTCCGGAGGAGCGGATCCCTTTCTCATATGGGTCTCCCTCCCTGTGGGTTTCCCTAGTGCTCCCCAAGGTTTCTCACTTTTTCCCACTGGGTTTTTTAAGAGTTTTTCCTTGTCGATGCAGGAGGGTCTTGTTGGACAGTTAGTGTCCAACAGAAAGGATTGGTGATGATCAGGACACTTTAGCATTCTACAACATGTATGGACATTTTCTTCTGTGTGTGCTTTATATTCTTCATGTGTTTTAACTGTTGATTCTCTGACCTGTGTTGGTGATTTCAATGGTTTTGTTAAGTCCTCTGAGATGACTTCTGTTGTGACCTAGGGCTATACAAGAATAAATTGTATTGTATTGTATTGTACTCAGTTTTTCTGTCCCAGAGACGAAATGTGTCCAAAATAACACAGGAAAGTCCATTAACGAGGAAGAAGTTGGCGATCTCCGCACCGTACAACTGGCACGTGTGGTTTGTTTGTATCCACGGGTGGAAATCTCGCAAAATCTCGCACTTCCGCTTTCCAGCCCTATAAGATGCCAATTAGTGATTACAGTTTGCCATTGCTCTTGCTCTATAGGAGCCCCTACGTCCACCTCCCATGTATTTTTCAAGCTACTGAGATTGGGTGCGTTAGCATTCCTAAGAATACGATAGAAAGCTGATGGACCACCTTTTTTGAGAGAAGCAGTCTTTAATAAGTTTTGAATAAGTGTTTCATTATTAGGGCTTGGCTTCACAGCAGAATGTAGGCAGTGTCTCAGCTGCAGGTATTTCCAGAACTCTTGGTTGGAAATGTTGTATTGCTTCTTCAAGTGCTCAAACTATGTAGCCATTCTTATATAGATCCCCCAAGTGGAGAATTCCAGTCACTGCCCATTCTTTCCAGTATATTGGTTTCTTATCAATAGTAATTTTGGAGTTGAACCCAGTGGGGGAGGGTCCCAGCTCAATTGTGGCCAAAATGACGTGCGCTGACATGCTGCAATACCACCCCGGGCCGATGGGGGTGGACCCGGAATAAGAATTAGCCAATGCTAACATATAGCATTGGCAGACCTCTCGAAAACGTCTTTACAGGATGGTCCAAAAGTTGTCTCTTGGCCCAAAGCTCCGTTCCACATGTTTGTCAATGCTGAGGGGGGTGAATTTTTTTGGTCCACTCTAGTTTACTTGCTGTGAATTTTGTAAGTCTCTCGTTCAAATGAATGGAGCTGCGCTGGCTGACGCATGCGCAGATGCGTTTTTTCACAATTTTCTTGTAGGCGGGACCACTCGCGGCCATTTTGGATTGCTCCAGTAGAGCACATTTTTTGGCCCATTAGTTAGGCGTGACCCTGTCCGTTAATATATACAGTCTATGGTTCAACCATATAGAGCTGTCCAATATTAATGCGGGATTGATTTTTAGAATTCTATGTGCTTTTTTCCAGCTCTGTTTAGTGAACTCCAATATTGGGTTGTTTAGAGGTGTAGATCTGCCAGATTGCGAAACAAAAGTGCCAGTTTTAAAAGGTTGCAATATTTCATTTTCAATGTTTACCCATGCTGGATATTTATTTATGGGCAGGTTACATTTCGAGAGTTGAGCAAGTGAGAATGAATGCTGATACCATTCTATATTGGGAAGTGAGAGACCACCCTGTTCTTTAGCAGAATATAATTTGGTCCTATTAACTAAGGGCTTCCCCCTCCAAACTAAATTTTCAACAGCTCGGTTATAGTCTTTGAGGAGTGAGTTAGGCAGCATATACAATAGGTAATTTACTTTAGGAGTTATGATCATTTTAATTAGGTTAATTCTACCAAGTAGTGAGATATACATTTTGTTCCAGTTATCTAAGAGTAGTTTAATGCTGTAAATTACTGGTTTAAGGTTTAAGCGCATCATATCCTCAATACTATTTGTAAGTTTAATTCCTAGGTATACCATACTTGGTATTGGCCATGTTATTGGATGTTTTAGAGATTGGCATAGCCTCAGACTTAGACTTAGACATTGGGGTTTTGTAAAACCAAAACGAGGTCATCAGCGTAGAGGAATATTTTATGTTCCTCTCGGCCAGCTTGTACCCCTAATATCTTAGGATTGTTCCTCATAGCAATGGCCAGTGGTTCCACGGCGATAGCAAAGATAAGGGGAGAGAGCGGGCAGCCCTGCTTTGTACCGCAAAAGAAGCGGAATAGAGGAGAGATTATTCTGATTATTCTGACTTAAAAAAAAAAAAAAATCACATAGATTAGTAACTTATAAGTACCAATAATAAAACATGGTTTTTATGATGGTGAAATGTCAGTAAAGCATTTATATATTGTGCACTACTTGTTAAAAAAGATAAACTGCATAAAAACTATACAACTTAGAAGTCTGAAACTTTAGACAGTTGTTGTCAACAACACAATGACTACAGGGTTTGAATATTGTGAACTTACAATGAAGTATGCCTTTTTTAGGACCTTTAGAAATGGAAAATTTTAGGCAAGGCCAAAAAAATAGTTTTTTTTTCCCAAACTTCAAAGGATGCAGAGTGAAATAGGAATGACAGACATGTGTTTTTTTACATAAACTAGAAGGCTCTAGCTTCAAAATGATGCATCACACAAGCATGTGAGATGTAAGATGTGTTTTTAAATAAGCAAAGACATTTGGGTTTGCCCAACAAATGAGGCGGGTGTTTTTAAGGACATTTAATGGTGACACTGTAGAAAACATTACACAAAGAGTGTGCGTAAAAATACTAGTTTCTGTGAGGGTTGTGTTGTGAAAATGATCCTTGGAAACTAAAGTGTAACTTGTGTGGTTTGATAAAGTAAAACGTGCATCATGAAAACAGTGAACGGAGAACCTCAAACAGACAAAACTTGGGTATTATTTGAACTGTACTTTATATTGGTGGGCACACACACACACACACATACACGTTTTTGTTACCTGGTGGGTCCCTTTGACAGGGCCGTTCAGAATGGGACCCATAGACATAATCTTTTTTACTGGGACTACTTTAAGTAATACAAAACAGTCAATAGAAAACAAACAACTCTTTTAAAGGAATTATGATTTTTTTTTTTCCCGAATTGCAGTGATTCTATTTTTGACATACAGTAGAATTTAATGCCACTCCATGTCCGATGTCACCAGGTCATCTGGTGAGGCATTAATGCAGGCCAGGCCAGGCCAGGCAGTGAGACTTCCCAGGGACTTTTCCAGTCTGTATGAAAGGCGTCATGGTCTTCTCCACAGCCTTCACCTCAGATGCAGACCATGGCTTTCTCTAACGTTCTAGGGAGAGAAATAAAAATATATCAGCAATATACACTCCCAGGGTGAGGACCAAGCAGCCTGGCTGTAATCCCCCATCTGGTACACTTACCAGAAGGGGCACTGCCACTACCATGGGGTGCATCTGGATGAATGGTTGAAGGTTCTCCGCTTGAAGTTTCTTTTAGCCTGTCCGTTTGTGAGAGGATCTCTACTGCTCTCCCTGTCGCACAGAAAATAAAAATACAAGTGGCCTTTAGGGGAAAAAAATCATACATATTTTAATAATATCAAGAATTACCTTCAGGCTCAATTTGTATCTGGTCGAGGCTCTTTCCTTTGAATTCCGTCACTCTTCCCTGCTCCATGGCCAGCAACACTTTGCTGATTTTGGCCAGCTCCAGTGTCCCCTCTGGTAGTCTGTAATATTGTCTGTGGATGCGAATGTCATGGCCGAGGAAGTTGGCTAGTATGTCCATTTCATTCTCTTTCATATTGAGAACTGTAGACATAGTAGCTATGTGCTTTCTAAGTTTGGTTGAGGATAGCATTTCTGGATGCACCGCACCACATTCTTTGGCTACCTGCCGTAGGGAGTCTGATCCCCTGATGTGGGTGTCTGCGCCCGGGTGGGAGAAGAAGTATGGGTTATGGTCAGAGATGGAACAGGCCCTTCTGTTCTCCACCAGCACCTCCATCGAAGCAATCATTTCAGGAGTCAAAAGAACCGGCACTTTCCGACTTCTTTTCCCTTTAATTTCAATGCGTTGAAAATGCTGACACAGCTTTTTCTCAAGTTCGGACAGTCCCAGAGCAATGTCAGAATGGATCCCAGTCTTACTTCTTAAGGTGAACGCTGTCAGTGGCATCTTTGAAACCTCACCTTCCCTTCTTCGATTGAAAATGATGACCTCACAAAGAGTCAAAACTGCCAGTTTAGACCAATGCTTAGACGTTGGCTCACTTATTAGGGTTTGCACATATTCAGGTCGACATACCTCAATATGTGCATGCATGGCTCTAACGTCCTCAGTCAGAGGGAGCAGGTCCGGAGTGTTCCACTTGGCTTGCCGGAGGGTCTGTAGGGCAGCAGAAGAAACACAGACGTCCCACCTCTTCTCAAAAAGCAACCGGCTTCGTTGGAGGTTTTTAATAAATAGTTCATCAACACAATGCTCCATTTTTGAGTCACATTCAAGAATATCTGCTAGCTTTCTGAGGCTATGGCCGAGTTTGAGGGCCAAGGATGGAGTCTTGTATTGATTTGTTTCCTCATCATATCCAGCCACAGACCTGACTGCATCAATCACATGGTTAAAGTTGGAAGGAATAAAGAAATCCTTAATTGTTTTCAGTTTCCCTGCGGTTTTTGCTTCGTTAATTAACCTACCGACTTCTCTCATTTTCTGCCTAATGTAATCATGCTTAGTCTTATCATGCCCGTGTTTTAAGTACAGGTGTTCTCCGAGTCTCAGAATCCCCTTTTCTGCTTTGACAACACCCGTGACCTCATCCTGATGCATTGCCCAAATTAAAGACCACAGCTTTTTGCTGATGCCCTCCGGTACAGGCTGGGCTAGGGAGCAGAGGGACTGGACCCTACTTCTACCTGGTTTAGCCTGGGCATCTTTCTGTGAAAGCCGGCACCTGGCCACATGCCTCCACAGCGACTTTCGCTTAAGCAATGCCCCACAGTCTATACAGTGCAAAAACTCACTGGATTTAACTGGGCAATTTGGCTGTTTAGCTGGGACTAAAGTTCCAATGCCGGCCTTTAAAACCTCAAAATTGTGCTCACGGTTTCCACTATTCCTGATCAAATCAAACTGAAGTTTACGTGCTTTAGATTTCACAGGGAGAGCCAATGCTCTGGCTACGTCACTTTCATTTCCATGTTTTCTAGACAAATGACGGGACATTTTGTGGCAGGACATTGAACAGTAGAGGCAGAAGTGTCTCTTGCTGTAAACTCGCCCCCCATTTTTCTTCTTTTGCAGCTGCATGATAACAATCTTATTTGCCTTTGGTTCGTCACTTTCCGAGTCTTGAAGAAAAGTGTTTCTGATTTTTCTTTTTCCATACTTTTTTACAGGTTTCTTCTTGACAGTTAAATCGTCAGAATCTGAGTCGAATTCATCAATTAGGGACTCTTGACTAAGCTGCACAAACAACAAATAATTTGTAATCATTCTATATAACAATTTGAAGTCATGACTTGTAGTCAGCACTTACCAGTGGTTTGTAAGCGTGCGCTTCAGTGTGCTGTTCTGTGATTGGCTGCAGCCTAATGAACCACACACTTGCACCTTTTCTAGCCTGACACCTGACTTCCTCTGTTGTGCTGCTCCATGATTGGCTCCAGCCTGCTGGACTGAAATTGCCCCAGTGTGCCCCTCCTTGATATCCCGCAACCCACCACCAGGGTTCCGACACATAACACACTTTTTTCAGGAAAGTAAACCTCCAGGGGTCCTTTCCATATTTTTACAGAGACTGCATAAGGACCGTTAGAAAAGCATTACCCATTGATTATTAAGCTTGGACCAGTGGGGTCCGGTGTTCGGGCCCCACCACGTAAAACCAGTCCCCATGACGTGAGCGGAATCTCAGGTTATGGAACCCACTAGGAGTTGAAAACAAGTGCACACACACACACACACACACATAGACACACAGAGAGAGACACAGACACACACACACATACAGAGAGACACACACACACACACATACACGGACACACGCACAGAGACACAGACACACAGAGAGAGACACAGACACACACACACATACAGAGAGACACACACACACACAGACACACATACACGGACACACGCACAGAGACACAGACACACACACACATACACACAGAGAGAGACACACACACACATACAGAGACACAGATACACACACAGACTCGCACACACAGACACACACACACATAGACACACACATACATTTTGGCTGTGTATGAACGATAGACTGGACTGGGTGAAGTATTGTTGCATTTTGGCCTAAATTTGACTTTGTGTGGACAGGGCCTTACCTACATTTTTAGACACTTCTAGGAGGAAAGAAGAGAGAGAAGAGAGAGAAGAGAGAGAAGAAAGGACAGAAAGGAGAGGAGAAGAGATAGAGAGGAGAGATAGGAAGGAGAGAGCGAGGAAGGAGAGAGAGAGTACAGGAGAGGGGAGAGAAGAGAGGAGAGGAGAGCAGCATAGGAGAGGAAGAGAGGAGATGAGAAAGAGGTGAGGAGAGTAAGGAAGGAGGGGAGAGAGGAGACGAGATAGAGGAGAGGGAAAAGGAAAAGGGAGAGAAGAGGGGGAGAGAGGAGAGAGAGAAGGTGAGGAAAGGGGAAGGAGAGGAGGGAGGAGAAGAGAAGGGAGAGGGAAAGACAGAGAAGAGGGGAAGAGAGGAGTGGAAAGAGAGGAGAGATTGAGAAAGGGGAGAGTGGAAAGAGAGAGAGGCACGAGAGAGAAGAGAGAGGAGAAAAGGTAGAGAGGAGATGAGAAAGGATGGAGAAGAGAGAGAGAGAGACTTAAGAGCCCTGTGTTTCCACCCTTCTAATGTGTAGTTTTGAGGTGTCAGAGTTCCCTAGTTCAGTTTCACCGTCTGGACGTTGATAGCCGTGCGTTAGCGTAGTCTACGTTAGCGAAGTCTGCGTTAGCGTCGTCTCCATTAGCGTCGTCTCCGTTAGCGTAGTCTGCGTTAGCGTAGTCTGCGTTAGCGCCGGCTTCGCTCTGATCGGCCTGAGTTGTTTGTGGTTTGGGCGCCACGCTCCAGCGCCGCTTTCATTACGGCGTGTGTTGAAGGGGAGCGCGCCCTTCAGAGGAGCCGGCTGATGAATGGAGGCACTTAGACGCAGAAGGAGCGCTTAGGGTTTTTGGGCCGGGCGCATTAGGGCGCATTAGGGCGAGCCGTGGCGAGGATTAGCTCGATTAGCAGAGACAAAAGGGCGGCAGTTAGCGAGATTCACTTGTGGTTGTTCCAAATTAAAAAGTCTGACGGCGCAGATTTGTTGAAAACAGAATAGAGTCCTGAACCTGTGAGGAATAACACAACATGAGCTTTCTCAATGTTACCACGGTTACCACGGGAAAAACATATATAAAATATGAGGTGATCAGTAACAATTTGAAACCAGTGGTTTTTATCTTTTCCAACGGGACAAAGCCATTTAGTCTTTTGTCTTTATTTTCTCATTCCTCATGTTTTAAGGCTCAGTCAGAATTTGCTCATTTAAGATACACTTTGCCAAATTTGAAAATGTTTTGACTTGTTTTTCATCACTCTTTGCTTCCATTTAACAATTGTTTTATTTCTCACAAAAGATAAAACATTACATGAATAAATTAAGTAAAAACATTGTAAATAATGATCTATTTGTCATGTCATGTCATTCTCTACCTCTTTATAATTCCATCTCTGGGTCGAGGGGTCACAACCAGAGCTGCCCAAGTCTCAGAGCACCAGTCCCTCTGATCCTCCTGCAGGTGGTGGGTCTACAGGATGATGGCTTCTCCGTCATTAATGAGATGGCCTTGGTCTTTCAGCGAGGGCTTCAGGCAATGTGGGGTTAAGTGTCTTGCCCAAGGACACAACCACAGCAGACATCAGTGGGAGCAGGTGACATCGGTCATGGTGAGCTCGACCCATGTCATCCCAAAAATAAGGATGTATTTTTGGTTCCTAAATTGGATGTTAAAATGCCTTTGAGACAGAGAGGATCTCAGTCACACAGGTGGAGCTCAGAGTAGAGTGGCTTTTTACTGCAACATGTTTAACTATTTTGGATTATGGAGACCTGATATGTATGAATGTCTCAACTCAAAGTCTCCGTCAGATTGACACTTTGTATCATTCTTCTCTGAGGTTCATTATAAACTGTAAAGCCTTGACTCATTGTGAATTATATTCTCGAGTGGGATAGCCTTCTTTGTCCACTAGAAGGTTTGGACACTGGTGCACTTTTGTTTATAAGGCTTGGTCTGCTGCCCTCTTACATCTGCCATTTACTCACACAAAGAGATGTTGGTTCACATGGTTTGCGATCAAATGATCTTTTGTTGTTCTCTGTTCCTTTTCTCAGCACAGAACTGGGAAAACATTTGTACATACTGCTCCTTCTACATGGGAGGTGTTGCAAAAAGACTGGAAATTATCTGAACTTATTTCATTGAATGCTTTTAGATCCAGATTGAGAGCACTTGAGACATCCTCATTGAAATGACTGTTTGACTGTTTTTATAATATGTATGTAACTGTTTTATAATCTGTAATGTATGTAACTGTTTTATAATCTGTAATGTATGTAACTGTTTTATAATCTGTAATGTATGTAACTGTTTTATAATCTGTAATGTATGTAACTGTTTTATAATCTGTAATGTATGTAACTGTTTTATAATCTGTAATGTATGTAACTGTTTTATAATCTGTAATGTATGTAACTGTTTTATAATCTGTAATGTATGTAACTGTTTTATAATCTGTAATGTATGTAACTGTTTTATAATCTGTAATGTATGTAACTGTTTTATAATCTGTAATGTATGTAACTGTTTTATAATCTGTAATGTATGTAACTGTTTTATAATCTGTAATGTATGTAACTGTTTTATAATCTGTAATGTATGTAACTGTAGGGTGAGAAAATGTCGATATCACACATAACTTAAGTTATGTACCTGATATCGGAGAATTGGATCAAAAACAACCATGTAATAAATACAATAATTGATAATAGCTTTATTTAGGGGCACCAGGGAATAACTCCCAACTGATAACGTGCATATGACGTCACAATATCAATTAATTGGCTCATTTATTGATTAAGTAATCTCATGAGTCCTTTCATTATTTAATTAGCTAATTAGTCCAATTCTCTTCAATAGAATCTGAAGGTAGTGAATTCTTTTACAAATCAGTGACCCAATTTCTGGAGTTAAAAGTACAAATATCACTTTCAGACAAAGATGGTTTTGTAGATTTAATGAAGTATACACAATACAGACTAGATATGAAATATGCAAATTGTCAAGAATAACATGAAGGAAACGTTGATTTCAAGATACATTGTTAAAATGCTAGGCTAAAGTGAGCTAAGCAAGACCTTTGTCTATGAATGGATTGGTATAGGCTGAGGCCTGCATGTGTTCAGCCTTGGTAAGAGAAGTATTCTTTGAAGTATAGGTTTTAATAAAGCCAACAACTGTGTGTAGCAAGAGAGCAGATCATACAACCAGAATAGCCTTGGGTGAATAGCAGTCCTTGGGTCTTGATGGCGTTGGATGGAGGCTTCTTGTCCCCAGGGCCTGGACCATGCGGCTGCATCATGTGGTCCTCCCACGATCCACAGTCTAGGTGCCAAAACTCAGCAACTTCTTCAGGTTGAAGCTGGAGGCTATTGAAGGGTTGTGGAAGTCCTCTCAAACGTGGAGCTGAGGTTTGAGGCCATCTAAGAGGCCCAAGGCCCCTTGGTTGCCTAAGCAGAGCCCAGGGCAGAGCCCAGGGAGGTCTCGTCACTCCGTGGTTCCAAAGCAGACTGGTTTTTCTTCCCTTGTTGTAGAGTCGTTGGGGGAAGGGTGTTGCCATGGCACTTATCTTAAGACATTCTTGCCCACAATAAAAGCTGAACCACAAGGATTTACACACAGTTGAGACAGAAGTTATAATATGTCTCAATATACAACAAAATGTCTTTGATTGAGGAAAGAGGTCATTTTAATTTATCCTACATAACTGTTTTATAATCTGTAATGTATGTAACTGTTTTATAATCTGTAATGTATGTAACTGTTTTATAATCTTTGATGTATGTAAATGTTTTATAATCTTTAATGTATGTAAATGTTTTATAACCTGTAATGTATGTAACTGTATGTAACTTTTGTCCAGGACTCCCTTGAAAAAGAGGTTCTTTACCCTCCAAGGTCTAGGGTCATTTCGGGGAACTTTCCTCGCCTGGTTTTCTTTGTGTATAATTGCTCATAAAACAGTCATTTTTTGATGCAGAGTCAAGCAGTATACTTTGTTTTTTTCAGTACAACCTGGGGTTTTAGAATATCTATATTTTAGAGCTGTCATATCAATTATATAAAAAATTTGGAGTCATGAAGACAAAAGAAAAAATCGAAACGGAAAATCAATTTCACAAAAATGTATTGAAAAACACAATGAAATTCTATAAACAACTGTTTACACTGCATAGAAATGTGTTTTATGGTCTTGGGGATAATGGGGAAAAAATTTGAATCCGTAACTATTATACTTTTTACAAAATTCCTCTATAAAAGCCAAAAACGCTGTACTCCTGATGCGCTTCCTCAAGCAGTTTGTCTACGAGGCTGTGGTTGCTTCTGTATCACAGCTGTAAAATATGTTAAAAAAAAGAAACAAAGACAAAAAAAAAACATCTAATTTATATATACAAATACATTATATACACATAATATAATTTTACTGTATTTATTATTGTCTATTCTCAATAATGTGAACTCCTCTGGTTCCTCTGAGCGCTGCTGCCTATGCTGCAACAAGTAAACACAGAGGAGTGAGAGATCTCACTCTCTGACAATCTTTGTCTGAGTCCCCGTGTGAGTAAACAACTTCACATGCGGCTGTGCCTGGCTCACGGGGCACCGCTTGAAGATCCGTTTGGGGGACTGACTTTCATACACACGTAGTTTATCCCCCGTATGTAGCAGAGAAAAACCGAAGGCAGTTTCGGAAAGGCTGGAATGTGTACTTCACGGAGAAAAAAAAAGTAAGTCGCTAGCGTTAACGGTTCGCGAGTAAATTGATCATTTGTAAAACATGTGCGCCACCATCGTCGGCGATGGCATCGTCTTTTAAGGGTTAATCTCAATGGGACTTTCCAGGTTAAAGGTGAAAAAAAGAGATGCTGTTCCTCCACGCGGAGGGTAGAGCAGAGTATAGGGTAGAGTAATAGAGTAGAGTAGAGCAGAGGGGAGTAAGGACCTACTCTCTTACTCCCTGACAACTTTCCCAGGCGCCTGGAGAGTGATGTTTATGGTGAAGTGTGTAACGTTTCCTGAAGATGGAGTCGCCTCTCGCTGCTGGAGGTGGAGCCGCCTCTCGCTGCTGGAGGTGGAGCCGCCTCTCGCTGCTGGAGGTAGAGCCGCCTCTCGCTGCTGAAGGTGGAGCCGCCTCTCGTTGCTGGAGGTAGAGCCGCCTCTCGCTGCTGAAGGTGGAGCCGCCTCTCGCTGCTGAAGGTGGAGCCGCCTCTCGTTGCTGAAGGTGGAGCCGCCTCTCGCTGCTGAAGGTGGAGCCGCCTCTCGTTGCTGGAGGTAGAGCCGCCTCTCGCTGCTGGAGGTGGAGCCGCCTCTCGCTGCTGAAGGTGGAGCCGCCTCTCGTTGCTGAAGGTGGAGCCGCCTCTCGTTGCTGGAGGTGGAGTCGCCTCTCGTTGCTGGAGGTAGAGCCGCCTCTCGCTGCTGAAGGTGGAGCCGCCTCTCGCTGCTGAAGGTGGAGCCGCCTCTCGTTGCTGGAGGTGGAGCCGCCTCTCGTTGCTGGAGGTAGAGCCGCCTCTCGTTGCTGGAGGTGGAGCCGCCTCTCGCTGCTGAAGGTGGAGCCGCCTCTCGCTGCTGAAGGTGGAGCCGCCTCTCGTTGCTGGAGGTGGAGCCGCCTCTCGCTGCTGGAGGTGGAGCCGCCTCTCGCTGCTGGAGGTGGAGCCGCCTCTCGGTGCTGGAGGTGGAGCCGCCTCTCGTTGCTGGAGGTAGAGCCGCCTCTCGCTGCTGAAGGTGGAGCCGCCTCTCGCTGCTGAAGGTGGAGCCGCCTCTCGATGCTGAAGGTGGAGCCGCCTCTCGCTGCTGGAGGTGGAGCCGCCTCTCGCTGCTGGAGGTGGAGCCGCCTCTCGCTGCTGGAGGTGGAGCCGCCTCTCGGTGCTGGAGGTGGAGCCGCCTCTCGCTGCTGGAGGTGGAGCCGCCTCTCGCTGCTGGAGGTGGAGCCGCCTCTCGTTGCTGGAGGTAGAGCCGCCTCTCGCTGCTGAAGGTGGAGCCGCCTCTCGCTGCTGAAGGTGGAGCCGCCTCTCGCTGCTGAAGGTGGAGCCGCCTCTCGCTGCTGGAGGTGGAGCCGCCTCTCGTTGCTGGAGGTGGAGCCGCCTCTCGTTGCTGGAGGTGGAGCCGCCTCTCGCTGCTGGAGGTGGAGCCGCCTCTCGCTGCTGAACCCTGGGCCCCGTCCTCAGCACATGAATAAGTCATGCTCCGAGTGTGTGATGTGGAGACTGTGGATAAGCGCACTTTGACTTATTAATGACGAGACAGCAGGACTTCATGTAATATTAAATCAGCAACACAAGATAAATATCCTCATTCATTTTTCATGGCATCAATCAGAGCCGTGGCACTTGTCAGCGGCAAAAACACACGGGAATTCTGCAGAGAACGACACAAAACTCAGTCTAGACTTGTGTTTAAAATGTAGTTCAGGATTTCATATGTTGACTTTATTGGCTGGGATAATAAAGAAGGGAGGGTTGGACTAATCGAGCAGTTACTTCGAAGAAAAGTTGAAAAATCTCCGTGATGTCAGAATCCACCTGTGTTTCCGCTTCCGCCTGTCCCACTGCACCGCCAGCGTCACACACCAGGTGGCGCCGGCATTTTGTGAACAGACCCATGGTGTGACTGGGCTGGACTTGTATATGAGAAGGGGAGGGTATCACACAGTCCACAACCATCTGGGGATCACACCGGTCTAAACTAGGTCTTGGGGTAGAATAGGGTAGAGTAGAGTAGAGTAGAGTTGGTAGAGTAGAGTAGAGTAGAGAAGAGTAGAGTAGAGTGGGGTATAGGAGAGTAGGGTAGAGTAGAGTAGGGGAGAGTAGAGTAGAGAAGGGTAGAGTAGGGTATGGTAGAGTAGAGTAGAGTGGGGTAGGGGAGAGTAGAGTAGAGTAGAGTGGGGTAGGGGAGAGTAGAGTAGAGAAGGGTAGAGTAGAGTAGGGAATGGTAGAGTAGAGTAGAGCAGGGTATGGTAGAGTAGAGTAGAGGGGTATATTCGAGTAAGGTAGAATAGAGTATAGTAGAGTAGAGTAGGGTATAGTAGAAAAGGGTAAAGTAGAGTAGGTTAGAGTAGAGTAGAGTAGAGTGGGGTATAGTAGAGCAGGGTATAATAGAGTAAGAGTAGGGTAGAATAGAGTAGGGTAGGGTATGGTAAAGTAGAGTAGAGTAGAGAAGGTCTGAAACAGGTCTGAGTGAGGACCAGACTGGGACTGAAACACTTATCCCTGTGATAACACTGCGTTGACAAAAGTGTCTTTTTAATGCATTTTAATGTTGGGTCCGTCACACTTCACCGACTTCACTTCCATTTGTGTTTTTCAGCGACTGTGATAGTGAGGCTCGGCTCTGCACGTCTCCATCTGATAAACTGCTCCTCCTCACGACCCTCACGACCCTCATGAACCTCACGACCCTCATGAACGTCACGACCCTCATGAACCTCACGACCCTCATGAACCTCACGACCCTCATGAACCTCACGACCCTCATGAACCTCACGACCCTCATGAACCTCACGACCCTCATGAACCTCATGAACCTCACGACCCTCATGAACCTCACGACCCTCATGAACCTCACGACCTCACGACCCTCACGACCCTCATGAACCTCACGACCCTCATGAACCTCATGAACCTCACGACCTCACGACCCTCACGACCCTCATGAACCTCGCGAACCTCATGAACCTCACGACCCTCGCGAACCTCATGAACCTCACGACCCTCATGAACCTCACGACCCTCACGACCTCACGACCCTCACGACCTCACGACCCTCATGAACCTCACGACCCTCGCGAACCTCATGAACCTCACGACCCTCATGAACCTCACGACCCTCATGAACGTCACGACCCTCATGAACCTCACGACCCTCATGAACGTCACGACCCTCATGAACCTCACGACCCTCATGAGCCTCACGACCTCACGACCCTCATGAACCTCACGACCCTCGCGAACCTCATGAACCTCACGACCCTCATGAACCTCACGACCCTCGCGAACCTCATGAACTTCACGACCCTCATGAACCTCACGACCCTCACGACCTCACGACCCTCACGAACCTCACGACCCTCATGAACCTCACAACCCTCATGAACCTCACGACCCTCGCGAACCTCATGAACCTCACGACCCTCATGAACCTCACAACCCTCACGAACCTCACGACCCTCATGAACCTCACGACCCTCACGAACCTCGCGACCCTCACGACCCTCACGACCCTCATGAACCTCACGACCCTCGCGAACCTCATGAACCTCACGACCCTCGTGAACCTCACGACCCTCGTGAACCTCACGAACCTCACGACCCTCATGAACCTCACGACCCTCATGAACCTCATGAACCTCACGACCCTCACGACCCTCATGAACCTCACGACCCTCATGAACCTCACGACTCTCATGAACCTCACGACCCTCACGAACCTCACGACCCTCATGAACCTCACGACCCTCACGAACCTCACGACCCTCACGACCCTCACGACCCTCATGAACCTCACGACCCTCGCGAACCTCATGAACCTCACGACCCTCGTGAACCTCACGACCCTCGTGAACCTCACGAACCTCGTGAACCTCACGAACCTCACGACCCTCGTGAACCTCACGACCCTCGTGAACCTCACGACCCTCATGAACCTCACGACCCTCATGAACCTCATGAACCTCACGACCCTCACGACCCTCATGAACCTCACGACCCTCGCGAACCTCATGAACCTCACGACCCTCACGAACCTCATAAACCTCACGACCCTCATGAACCTCACGACCCTCATGAACCTCACGACCCTCACGACCTCACGACCCTCACGAACCTCACGACCCTCACGACCCTCATGAACCTCACGACCCTCACGACCCTCACGAACCTCACGACCCTCATGAACCTCACAACCCTCACGAACCTCATAAACCTCACGACCCTCATGAACCTCACGACCCTCATGAACCTCACGACCCTCGTGAACCTCACGACCCTCGTGAACCTCACGACCCTCGTGAACCTCATGAACCTCACGACCCTCGTGAACCTCACGACCCTCGTGAACCTCACGACCCTCACAAACCTCACGACCCTCGTGAACCTCACGACCCTCGTGAACCTCACGACCCTCATGAACCTCACGACCCTCACGAACCTCACGACCCTCACGACCCTCACGACCCTCATGAACCTCACGACCCTCACGACCCTCACGACCCTCATGAACCTCACGACCCTCGCGAACCTCATGACCCTCACGACCCTCACGAACCTCACGACCCTCACGACCCTCATGAACCTCACGACCCTCACGACCCTCACGACCCTCATGAACTTCACGACCCTCACGACCCTCATGAACCTCACGACCCTCACGACCCTCATGAACCTCACGACCCTCGCGAACCTCACGACCCTCACAAACCTCACGACCCTCGTGAACCTCACGACCCTCGTGAACCTCACGACCCTCATGAACCTCACGACCCTCACGACCCTCATGAACCTCACGACCCTCGCGAACCTCACGACCCTCACAAACCTCACGACCCTCGTGAACCTCACGACCCTCGTGAACCTCACGACCCTCATGAACCTCACGACCCTCACGACCCTCACGACCCTCATGAACCTCACGACCCTCGCGAACCTCATGAACCTCACGACCCTCACGACCCTCATGAACCTCACGACCCTCACGACCCTCACGACCCTCATGAACCTCACGACCCTCGCGAACTTCATGAACCTCACGACCCTCACGAACCTCACGACCCTCACGACCCTCACGACCCTCATGAACCTCACGACCCTCACGACCCTCACGACCCTCATGAACCTCACGACCCTCGCGAACCTCATGACCCTCACGACCCTCACGAACCTCACGACCCTCACGAACCTCACGACCCTCACGAACCTCACGACCCTCACGACCCTCACGACCCTCACGAACCTCACGACCCTCACGACCCTCACGACCCTCATGAACCTCACGACCCTCGCGAACCTCATGAACCTCACGACCCTCGTGAACCTCACGACCCTCACGAACCTCACGACCCTCGTGAACCTCACGACCCTCGTGAACCTCACGACCCTCATGAACCTCACGACCCTCACGAACCTCACGACCCTCACGACCCTCATGAACCTCACGACCTCACGACCCTCATGAACCTCACGACCCTCACGACCCTCATGAACCTCACGACCCTCACGAACCTCACGACCCTCACGACCCTCACGAACCTCACGACCCTCATGAACCTCACGACCCTCGCGAACCTCACGACCCTCATGAACCTCACGACCCTCGCGAACCTCATAAACCTCACGACCCTCATGAACCTCACGACCCTCGCGAACCTCACGACCCTCATGAACCTCACGACCCTCGCGAACCTCACGAACCTCACGACCCTCACGACCCTCACGACCCTCATGAACCTCACGACCCTCGCGAACCTCACGACCCTCATGAACCTCACGACCCTCGCGAACCTCATAAACCTCACGACCCTCATGAACCTCACGACCCTCACAACCCTCATGAACCTCACGACCCAAATGAACCTCACAACCCTCACAACCTCACGACCCTCACGAACTTCACAACCCTCATGAACCTCACGACCCTCACGAACCTCACGACCCTCACGACCCTCACGAACCTCACGACCCTCATGAACCTCACGATCCTCACGATCCTTACGATCCTCACGACCCTCATGAACCTCACGATCCTCACGACCCTCACGACCCTCATGAACCTCACGATCCTCACGACCCTCACGACCCTCATGAACCTCACGATCCTCACGACCCTCACGACCCTCATGAACCTCACGATCCTCACGACCCTCACGACCTCACAAACCTCACGACCCTCACGACCCTCACGACCCTCACGACCTCACAAACCTCACGACCCTCACGAACCTCACAAAGTCTCAGACAGGATCCGAGATAGTCCTACTGTCCTTGAACTCTTCTGCAGTTTGAATAACAGGCAAACTGGGCCACGCGTCCAGGCCCCGAGGACCCCAGAAGTCTGCCCCCGAGACCCCAGAAGTCTGCCCCAGAGACCCCAGAAGTCTGCCCCAGAGACCCCGGAAGTCTGCCCCAGAGACCCCCAGAAGTCTGCCCCAGAGACCCCAGAAGTCTGCCCCAGAGACCCCAGAAGTCTGCCCCAGAGACCC